>SIJG01000061.1:415852-640852 GCA_023374025.1 Heterodera schachtii | reverse complement strand
GAATAAATAAATAAATAAACGGTTTACAAGCCCAAAAAACAAATTTAAAAATATTTATATAAAGGGAAAAAGTAAAAAACTAATTATTAATATAATAATTCTCTTGATCTGGGAAGAATTTTGGAAGAAAATTCAACGTATTTCTAATTTATAACATAATTACTATATCAGTTAGCAATTTATTTAAAATATATTTACAAATTAATACCATATAAAATCTATACCCGAAGTAAACTGTTTAAAGTTATTAAGTAAAATTAAATAAGAAGTGAGAATTATTTTTTATGTGTGCCCTAATTTGGGCGCATCAAACGCTGTCGGCCTTCTTTTGAAGCAAATCAAGCAGAAGCAGCTATAAATTATTTTAGTCTATGTAAACAAAAGTACGTTCTATAAACAAGAAAGTGACATTTTGTACATAATTTCCTAATGATACATTAAATATGACTCGAAGAAAAAAACAATAAAAAAGACTATTAAATTTTTATTATAAAAACAAAAATTAATTGATTGCATATAAAGAAAGATAATTAAAAATGTAAAGTCAAAAATTTAATAAAATAAAACTTGCATTCATTATTTTTCTATAATCATTGAAAACAATAGTGTTTTACGCTGAAAAATTGACGGATGAGGGGTGTCCTTTGAAAAAATGAACTTGCGATTATGAACACTTTTAATTATGAAAAATATGATTTTGGAGTCCGGTAAAAGCATATTTTAATGAGAAATATTTTAATGCAAAACATTTCTCATGATTCAAAGTGCTAAATTTACAATATAATTAAACATTCCTTGAGGCATAAACAGAGTTAGAATTTTTCGATTTTTTCATTAATTTTTTATTAGAAGAATATGTTATTTTCTTGCCATTTGTTTATAAAATACTTGAGTTAAGATATTTTTCAATTCAAAATTTGTCATATACAAATATAAAAACAATTTTGAACCATGGTATTAAAAAAAAAATTTTGTTCGGTCATGTTAAAAAGTATTACAATTTGAGAAAAATAATTATATAAAATTTAAAAAGAACTAAAAATAAGCATATTAAGTTTGTTTTAAATGGTTGAATATTAAATTTTATTCATCAGCAGAAAATTTTTTAATTAAATAAATTAAATAATGCATAAAAATTAGATGTTAAAACTTTTTTATTTAATTCTTATTAATTCTAATTTATATAAAATATGATAATTCGTAAAAAATATATAACATTGAAAACTGAAAAAAAAATTGGTATTAATAAACTGTCTATTAGAAGCACACCTCCAATTTTGAAAAGTTCACGAGTTCAAATTATTAAATTAATAACATAACATTAGCAAAGATGAAATTAAATGAAAATTAATTTTGAAAAAAATCATCAATTTAAAATTTAAAAAAAAGAAAATGGAAAATGGCAAAAAAATAATATAAGCAAATATCTATTTGAATGAAATTATACCAGAGAAAGGTGCTAATAATAATTAACATATGATAAAAAGTGCAAAAATCTATGAGTTTAATAACAGTTTAATGGTGAACTTGTGCATGTATATTGAAGCAAAAATAATTCAAAACTCATATACGAAAAAATTAAAAACAAAAATATTTATGAATGAGAATTGCTGTAAAATAAATTAATAAGATTTTAAGAAAATATGCAAAATGCAAATATAAATTATAATTGAAGGTTAATTAGAATAACTTAAAGTGTTTGAATTGGGAGCGCAAGAGTTAAAACATTATATCAAATTAATCAAGCTTATTTAAAAAGAAATTAGAAACCGAATATGACTTTATTACAATAAAGAAAGGTTTCTTCTAAAATTTCAAAAGGGTGACATTTAACAAACGGCTTTTAATAAAAAAAAACAGATCAATCTTATTTAAGAATAAAAGGGAATAAACCTTAATATTTATTAAATTAAAGTAATATTTTCAAAAAGATTTAAAATATAATCTTTCTTTAAATACTTGAACTTTCTATCACTATTTAATATTGTATTCTATTTTTTCTACCAATTAATTTGAAGATCAACGTAATCTCGCGCAAAGTGACCATAAAAATAAAAAAATTCATAAGTTACATTAATTTCAAATTCTGATATCATTCAATAAGAAATAAAAAACCTACAGTCACATAAAATACTAGTTTTAAGATAAAAAAAAGAATGAGGATTGAGAAAAAGTATTGTGAATGGCAAAACTTCAAATGTACACAATATTTAAAAATTTTAAAAATGGAAGAAATAATCAGAAAATATAATCAAACGTGAAAATTTTCCAATGAAAGCATACGAGGTCCTTTGGAAAAAACCTTGAGAAAAAGTCAATTTGTAAGGAACAAGCCATCGTCAAATTTAGTCAAATTTCTAACACATTAAAAGTATAAGAATAAAATTATAAAAATAACAATCTCATACCAATTTATGATTAAAATATGGAATCGGATGATATCCTATAATGAACAAGAAGTTTAATTATTGAACAATGAAACTCCCAATTTCAGACGAAAAATATAAGCCATTTGAAAAAATTTAATTCTAAATATTTATTCAGCAGTTGAAAAAATGTTATGTTTTAATGTGGATATTTTTTACAACCACAAATATTAAAATTAATAATTAAAAAAATTAAAAATTTTAAAAAATTCTTAAAAACAAAATAAAAAAAGTATTCAAATATACAAATATAAAAAAATAAATTCTTATAAAAACTGTTTAAGGAAAAAATGATCAGTTAAAGAAAGCCATGCCGATACTAGAGAACAATCAAAAGATTTTAATGATTGTGAATAAAAGGTTTTTAAAATGAAAAAATATTTATAAATTCGCATTAAAAATTTGTATTTATTAAAATTTAATATATAGAGCAAATTCTATTTGTATCTTTTGTGCAAAAAATAGATAAATTAAATAATATTAATAAAATTAAAGGATTTTTAAAATTTAGTAAAGGACATAAGATTGAATGCTGTGATTGCGCTGCAGCATGAGTTTTTGTTAAATCAAATCAAAAATATTTTTTTATTAATTCAAAAAATACAAAAAAAATTTAAATAAAGCAAGAAACAATCACCAAAAAAATTTGCTAATTAAACAATAAAAATTGCGTAAAAGCGAAATGTTCTTAAAAAGAATCTGAGTTTAAAAAGGAAAATAATTTTATGAAAAGAAAAGCAACTATTTATACGAAAAGATATGAAAAAAAATATTGTATATTAAAAAAATTTATATCTAACATTTAACTACATAATACATTATTTGAAAAGTACGTTCATGGGTAGAAGTGAACATGAACAGTTTGTAAATAAATTGAATATAATTTATAATTCAAACAAGCATATTCTGAAAAAAATACTAAGTGTTTTCGTGCTAGTGAAGCGGTGCTACATTGTTTCTTATAAACTGAATAATAAGCAATAAAAAAATATCAATTATTTTTTCATGTTACAGTCGCATAAGAATTAATATAATGCTGCAACAATTTATTGTAAAATTTATTAATTAAGCCCGAGTGTTTTATATAAGTTGAAGGATAACAAGTTCACTAAATTTTATTTTGGGTGTATTCTGCAGGATAATAAGGCAAGTACAAAAATAAAAATGAATTAAAAGTTTTACCAATTTTAATTTTGGTAAATTGCATAGAACTATTGAAAGGACGATATCCTCGGTGCTGATACGGGAATATTAACATAATTCTAAAATTAAGTTAAAAAATCAGTCAAATAAAATGCTGCAATGATATATTCTAAAAATTATTATTTTTAAGCCAGAGTGATTAAACAATTGAAAGAAAATAATTCAAAATAATATGCTGTTTGTCTTGTCATAGAGTATAAAAAGTAAAAGTTAATAGTAAATAAAATTTTTATATATGATTTTTTAAAGAAATATTAATATTATCACCGCAATTAATATTGACTTATATATTCGTTTATAACAATAGAATAAATTAAAAATATAAATTCAAATTCGTTTTTTATATATTTGTTGCGCTCAAAAATTACAGATGGACACGTTTTTGATAAAAAAAAAGTAATATGTTCTATAGAATATGTTTTTTAAATTTGAAATAGATAGATAAAAAAATCAAGTGGAACTAAATAATCGAAAATTGCGGCATTAAAAGATTAAAAATAGATAAAATAAAAAAAAATTGAAGCTTCAAGTGGCCTCGGCACTAAAAGAGTGCAAGAGAAACATGAAAAGAAGAGAGAAAGGAAAAAGCCTGTTATTTTCTAATAAAAATAATATCATGAACAAAAAGGGTTTGTAATTTTTAAGTAATTTTAGGACATTGAACATATTGTAAAGAAATTAAATAAAACTATAAAAAAGAGAATATATTATTTATCATGAAATACTAAAGCAAATTGAACGAAATATGTCTAAAAATATTAAACAGAAATATAAGTAAATAGTATTCGAACAAAATTATAAAAACTTAACGTTTTGCCATAAAAAGACTTTTACAAATTCATCAAAATTGATAAATAAACGTCTTATTAAAAAAATTAAATAAAAACAAAAAGTTAAACCTCATAAAACAATTAAGCATTTCTTAACTATCCTCTGTTTATAATTGCTCAAGAAAGCAAATATTACGCATTTTCATTAATAAAAGCTTGAATTAAATAGACATATATTTTTCCAATAAAATATGTATAAAAATATCGATTAAAATTTTTATCTATATTAAAAACAAAAAATAATCTAAAATTAAGTGTTCAAAGAAAGAAATACGCAACCGACTAAAAAGACGAGCTCAATGCAAGAAAAATTGTCACTATATTATAAAAGCAACAAAAAACATAAAACTTAATTAAAAAATTATTATTTTATATATAAAGATAAAATAAAAAATAATTTGTATAACCGTAAAAATGATAAATTATTATTATTTTATATATAAAGATAAAATAAAAAATAATTTGTATAACCGTAAAAATGATAAATTAAGTTTGTTGCAATTAAAAGGGGTCATCAAATTTTAATAATAAAAATGAATATATTCTAGTGGATTAATTTATCGTCAACTTTAATTTAATTTACGGACATAATGATGTCATATTTAAAAAAATAATAAGAAATTTGCCATTTTCGTCTGATCGCTTCAAGCATATGCTAGAGCGAAATGTTCAAATAAATTTTACCATAGGTTCGTTGACAACACAACAAATGACTGTGAACAAGATCGTTGTTACAAGTTTTTCATGGTTTAACTCGAAAGATCTTTCGGAACAAAATAATAATTGAACAGAAGAAAATTGAAAAAATGCCAAATTATAATAAACAAGATATTTATAATTTAATATTTATCAAATTCATCATCCCCAGGATAAAACAATAATCTGAAAAAAATGCTGTCAATTCCTAATTGGCATACAAAATATTTTGAATCCATATTATTTTTAATCTAAATATAAAAAAACATTATAAAAGCGGATGCAGAATAGAAGAATTTGGATATTACATAAGCGAGAGTATTGAATTATTTTAATGAAAATAAATGATAAACAAAACCCTTAAATTTTATACATGAAAAATGATTGTTCAAGAATTTCAAATTAATAATAACTAATAAAATAAATTAAAACAATTAAAATTATTATATTTGATTGTTTTTCAATAATGTTAAATGTAATCATTGAATAAAATAAGAAACCACTGTTGTATGTAAAAAAATAAAAATGCAAAAAAAAATAATTTTATGAATCAATATTTTAACTTTTTAATGAACGACATTTTTTGATATTGCATATGGCAACACTCTTCGGGCGAATTATGAGCATAACGTTCACGCGAAATTTTCAGTTAAGCAAGTTAATTTTTTAATAGGATAAATGTACATAATTATCCTCAAATAATTAAAAGTTGAAAATTGTACAACGCAAAAGTACACAATTATTAAAAAATTTTTACTCAATTCCCATTAAAATAAATATGAGACAATGATTTTATTTAATTTAAGAAAAAAGATGATGTCATATTTTAAAAGTAATAAAAAACATTTATTTTCCAATGAAATAATGGCTGAATACAATTTACATTTGCCATTTTGCCTGCTGTAGTCGTAATATGAGAGAATTGCGCAAGAAAACTTAAATCAATGCCATTTCAAAGTAAAGCAATGGAAAAAAACCAAAGAGATCGAATGGAATGAGCGATAAGAATTCACTTCAAATTAAAAATATTATCGATAATAAGGTATTTGGAAGAAATTTTTTATCATTTTGAAAAAAATAAAATATTTAAATTTAAAATTAAAATTTTCGTTTATTAAAAATTTATTAACAAATAATTTTTCAGAAAAATCTGTTAATCCATATAAATAATTACTAGTGAAAATATGTTTTAACAATTTTAATCGAGATGAAAAACAATATCGTAACATTTATTGACTATTTGAATAAGCAAATATATACATTGATTTAAGCAGAAAACCAATTATCATTCGTAATAATAATTGTTGTAAAAAGAATCAAAAAACATATAAAAGCCAAAATTGAAAATATAAATGCACCCTAGAATTTGCTAAATGTTTAAATTACAATATTTTTATTTGATAAATAATTAAAGTAAAAATTCTGAAAAAATAAATCTTTTCGTAAAAATTTACACTTCCCGGCGGGATTCTATTGAAAGATCAATTAAAAAGTAATAATAATAAATTAAATCAACGTCATAAAAAATATAACAAAATTATTGAACGGGTGAACGGCTAGGACGTCTCGTAATGGACAAGAAATAATATTTCAAATTAGATCAATTAAAAATGAAAATAGAAAATTAAAGCAAAAGATGAAAATGATCAAATGTAAATATAATCAAAATAATACAAAATAATATATGCTCCTAATTATTATCATACTTCTATATAAAAAAGAAATCTCAAGTGCGAGAGAAAATATCTGAATGTGATGCCGAGAAAATGAGACACATCGAACTTTAAATATGAAAATATACAAATTTACATAATATTTATACAAAAGAAGTAGTCCAATTTTTTTACACGCTATACGAGTACAAAAAATTTAGCCTATAAAAAATTATTTAAATAAAAATTTCAGGAGTCGGATGAGAAAACCTACAAGTACCCGACTCTGTGTCAGTGCCAAAAATTGAATGTGTTTATACAAATTGGCATTTGGCGTGTTGGGAAGCCACTCCCATTAAAAAAAAAGAAAATTCTTTAATCACTTCGATTTACCATTCGTTCCCTCACTTTCTCCATTCTCAAATTTCTTTGCCTTTGCTGATTCAATTTTTACTCTCTAATCAAAATGTCTGGAAAAGGCGGCAAGGTAAATGAGGGAACGAGCAAATCCCGCTCATCCCGGGCTGGACTTCAATTCCCCGTCGGACGTATCCAACGGCTGCTGTGCATTCGCGGAGCGCGTGAGAGCCGGCGCGCCTGTCTATCTGGCGTCGGTATTGAATACATGACCGCGGAAATGTTGGATTTGGCTGGCGACGTGTCCAAGAAGAGCAAAAAAAACGCGGATCAACCGACGCCATTTGCCGTTAATCAGCGTCCTCCGTGAGATGGGCCGGCATGGTAGTGCGCGCGTTCAAATTACATTCTGGCCTACATTCTTCCATTGCTCTCTAGGGCCATGCCCTCCCAGGGCATAGTCCTTGCCTCTCTTTCCCGGAGGCGCTCGATTAATTTGCTTTTTTGGCCCTTGGCCTGGGTTGTGTGGGGGCAAAGCCTGGACAGGATCTCAATCATCCATAGATGGGCTTTTCTCCCCTGTGCCTTCCGGACTTGCGCTTTCCTATTTGCCCTTTCCATATTCCCAGCCATGAACTCATCCAATGATATGACTATTGCTGCAGTCCTTCGTTTTTGCTCCTTCAGCAACGGCTCGGTTTTGGCCCACAAATCCTCCACAGCGACTTTGGTCTCTTCTTTGATCGAGCTCTTGAGCTCATCCATCATTTTTCCAACCGCTTCCGTGATATTCTCTTCACTTCGCTTCTTTTCTTTCGTCTTCAGCAACTGTTTCTCCAATTTCTCTGCCTCATTTTGAAATGGTTTCGGGGATTGGGTTATGTACAAAGCATTAAGCAAGCCTCCTCAAATGTGGCGCGTTGGGCCGATTCTTCGGCTTTTTATTTGGTCCAAATGGGCGGTCCTTGCAGAATTACTCCCCTCCAATTCCAATTGCCACATTCGTTCAACCATTGGCTGAAGCAACATTCCTGGTGCTCATTTTCTATTTGGTTCCTTGAACCAAAATCGCCGTTTGATGAAGGGTGGTAAGGGGCTGAGGTTAAGTGCCGCACCCCTTCACCTTTGAGGAATCCTTCGATTTCATTTGACACGTACTGAGTGCTATTATCAGTTACAAATGTTTTGACGAACCAAAAATGCCGAATAATTCACGAAGGGCATTAATAAGAGTTGAAGAATGGGTTGAACTGATTTGGTACACAAATGGAAATTTCGAAAATGCGTCAATTACAATGAAAAAATAAGTTCCCCAAATTGGGCCTGCCAAATCAGAATGCACGCGCTCAAACGGGAACCGCACTTCAGGCCATCTTCTATCCGGTTCCTCACGTGGTTTATTTGGCCCATTTCTCTGGCATGTCCAACAATTTTCCACAAAATCCAATGCTTTCGTTAGTTCCCGGCCACCACACCAAGCCTCTTCTTCTTAATAATTATTTTTTAATCATTTTAAAAAAACAATGAGAAATGGCTCATGATTTTTAACACTACGTACGATGTTATTTAATTAACAATATTAAAAATTAATTAAATTTGAACATTAAACAACCAAAAATTAATATAGTTGAATACGCAGAAAAAATAAAAAGATAATTTTTTAACGAAACTTTTAAATTTAATAAATTAATCCAAAATATATTGCAAATTAATAATGATGCAAGAGTAAAGTCAATTAATAAACTTGCGTTGAACGAGTTAAAATAAAAAATAAGAATAAATCATTGAAAATACTAAAAAATGAATGGTATTGTAATTTAAGAATAAACTAAATAAATCAAATTATTAGAAAAAATATTTGAAAATTTCTATCCTTAAAAAGAAAATAAATCACAACGACCGTTAACAAAATGAGGCAGCTTAATAATTAAAATAATAAAAAAAGTTCTCGAAAAAAAACTAAAAAAGTATAAACAATTAATCACAAATCATCCGCATTAAATAAAAAATCTATATAAATCTATATAAAAGAAGCTGGCTGAAACGATTCATTTATTTTACAAATTAAATAAATATTAAGTTAAAATATAATGAAAGAAATAACAATAAAAAAAAGAAAATTAAATTAAATTCATTCATTTGAACAATTATGAACAAAATCATTGGGCTAATATAAGTAAATTTGCAGTAATAATTGTCAAATCTATCAGCCTCAGCCGTTTCAATATGAAAAAACTCCAAGCCGTGAGGTTCGAGCATCGCCGATATATAAAGCACTAATGAAAGCTTTTATTGCATAAAAATGGTAAAGAAAACATGAAAAATATTCTATCACATGATGCGAAATTATGAAAGGCAGAAGCTTTTGACACTAAGCCACATATATATATATATACTGTTAACTGCTTTAAAAGAAATAAATTATTTAGTTTTTTCTCAAAAATTTCCATTTCTCCACCAATTTCCTTCTGTTTTCTTGCCAGACCCCCATTTTACCCGTGGTTATTTAGTCCCGCCGGGACCATGACTGGCAAAACCGCGACCGGGCTTTCTTTTTTTCAAAAATCGGGAATTACCGTCACAGTCCCGTATAGATCTATTTAAAACTCATACAACCAAGAGTAGTACGCAAGGATGACAAGAAATAATTTATTAATTCCATGTTGAATCAATCATTCAAGCTCAGTTGCACAGAAAACCACCTTAAAAATAGTAAGAAATAAACTTCAGAAAGCAAAATTCTGAATATAATTAATGAATATGATGCTAATTAAAATATAATTACGCACAAATTTATTATTCATTGTAAAAAATAGCAAATAATATTTATTGGCATGAGTACGCAAAATTCGAATGAAAAATATAAATAATTTTAAAAGATATAGAGAAAATACAATAATAAAGAGCATCATATATTTAAAAAATAAATAAAAAACAAAAGATATAATAAATTAATTAAATTCCCAAACAATTTTTTATGAATACATAGTAAAGGCAAATACAGGAATAAAAATTAAATGTCTGTTAAGGATATTAATTTTCATATAAAAAAACTAACAAAATTTAAGAGATAATAACGAAAAAAAATTTAAACCGAAGCACTCAGTGCACTCAAAGGAGCGACCGAGGACGCTTCTCATTCTCATGGGAGTTTGTAAATGTCAAAATTTTGAGTTTCCGATAAGATAAAAATATATTCTAAAATCAATTAAAATTAAAACTAAATTATGATAATTGAAAGAATTATTTTCCAAAAACAAAGATGCAAGCGCATAAAAACACATTGAGGAGGCTCCAACGAGATTAATCATATTTTCAATAAAAATGTAAGAATAATATATTGTGAATTTTATTTGTTTATTGAATGCCATAAATTTAATTTCGTGTTTATAAACAATTATATCCAAAAAAGTAAAAATAAAATAAGAAATTAAAAAAAACAACTTTAATTCATGAAATAATAATAAGAATATAATAATAAACATACATTTTTTAAGTTTAACTGCTAATAAAAAATACACAAATTATTTAAATGATGTGCTGTAAACGTAAAAAACGAAAGGGTAAAAAAAGTTAGTCAGTGCCACAAAAGCCAAAATTTCAATTATCAAATAGAAAAAAGATGTCGTAATTACATACTTTTCCAAAGAACAAAAAATTAAGTTGTGTACAAATATATATTCTAGGTTTAAAAACGAAAAAATCTTCCCTTGCAGAAATATAAATGGGAAAAGATGCAGGTTTGTAAAAAAAGATTTTCAATTAATGAAATAAATAAATAAATATAAATTGATTAAGTGTTTTCGTGCTATTTTATTTTGGGTGTATTCTGCAGGATAATAAGGCAAGTACAGAAAATAAAAAGGAATTAAAAGTTTTTACCAATTTTAATTTTGATAAATTGCATAGAACTATTGAAAGGACGATATCCTCGGTGCTGATACGGGAATATTAACATAATTCTAAAATTAAGTTAAAAAATCAGTCAAATAAAATGCTGCAATGATATATTCTAAAAATTATTATTTTTAAGCCAGAGTGCTTATATATAAATTGATTTATTACAAGCGAAAGAAATGAACTTCGAAAGGGTCAACATAAAGTATAAAAAGTAAAAGTTAATAGTAAATAAAATTTTTAAATAGTTTTTAAAGAAATATTAACATTATCACCGCAACTTTTATATAATATCATTAAAAATGAATTAAAAATTAAAATGCGAATAAGGCATAAAAAACAATGAGATATTTATACATTCATAATTTACAAGCTATCCAACAATATAAAATCAAAAAATTAAAAATTGGAGGATTTTAAGATTAGAAATATCGTGAAAAATAAATTTTTACAAGTGTTAACAATTCAATAAAATAAAAAATACATATTAATGAAAATCATATTATTAAAAGTATTTAGAAAACTATTTGAATGAAAAAGCTAATTAAGACAACAAAATTAGATCCATCATCTTCTTAAAAGAAACCATTTTTCTACACAACGAAAATTGTGAATAATTTTTTATTCCAATTTAATTCTAAATATAATATTTTAAATCATCTATATGATTTTAAAATAAAAAAAATTTTAAATGACTAAATAAATAATGAATGCAATAAAATAACAAAAAAATATATTCAATAAAATTTATATTAATAAATCTAGATTGATAAATACACCAATTAAAAGATAAAGAGAAATAAACAATATTAAACGCAAAAAAGTTAACTAAATATGGAGGATTTTTTCTGAATAATAGAAAAATAAATAAAAATTCAAACAAAGTTAAATTATGCGAGTACTATTAGATGATGATGCATAGAGATGAGTAATTGATATTTATTTCTTTTTTTTAAATTTACATTTGATGCAAGAAAAATGCCGAATTTATTTAATAAAGTTTTGTCATTTTTGTTTTATATTGCTTATTAACTAAATAATTAAAAACTGTATTTGTAAAAAAAGAAAGACCTACTTTATATAGGGATTCATTTAAAAGAAAAATCTAATTACCAGCATGCATTTTAAAACAATAATTTAAATATTTTTTTATAATTTTTTATGTCACATTTTTAATAATTTTAACAAGCAATAAATAATTAAACATTAATAAAATATTTTAATATAACATCATTATTCCACTTAAGTAGTATATGGCACCTTAATCCGTTGTAAAATCCCCCCCCCCCTCCTCCCCTTCCCAATACCCTTCATTCCTTTCAACCAAAAAAAAGGTATTTCCTTTGCGATGAATTTATCAATCGATTCTCTCTCTGTTCAATTACTGCACGCCTTTCCAAACGAGTCGCGCAATAATTGACACCCCCCCCCCCTCGCTCCCATCCTTACAATTTGATAATTGCCGCCAATTGTTCATCTTTTTCTTATTTTCGCTTATTTTTTTCTTTTTTGGATTTTCTTTTAAAAATGTATCTTAATACCTATTTAGGCTAAAATTATTTTGTCTTTCATTTTTTGTCAGTCTTATTAATTTAACCCAATTTCAATGATTAAATTATAATTTTCTCTGTCTTTTTTATTGAAATTTCTGGTCAAAAATCCATCCGATGAAGCCCGTTTTGATCGTTTAATGTCTTCACACCAACCGCCCGGCCCCCAATTCTTCTTTCATTTTCCGAATCTTTTCATTTATTCTCATTATGCACATATCATTGATCCATTTCTTCTTTTTTTCGCCCGTCAATGCCGCCCCCCCCCGCTCTCCCCTCTGCACAAACAGTCTCCGTACCAGTCCCCCCTTCGACTGTGTTGTGCACAACTTCTTCCAGCGCCCCCCCCCCCCCTCACCCCAACATAATCGATCGCAAACTTCACATAACGAAGTTGCGAAAATATATTTCTTTTCCCGTTCTTTTTGTTTTTTTCATTTTACCAGAAAAAAATATTATTTTAATAAAATAATATTATTTATTTCACCTATGTTAAAATTTTGGTCTTTTTCAATAAAAATTAAATATTTTTTAGAAAATGGAAATTTTTTGCCTTTTTTTCCCTATTTTTTACAATTTTATTCCGTTTTGCACACCGGATCATTTTGAAACAAAATTAATGTTCCAAATTTTCGTCAAAACTCTCACTGGGAAGACCATCACCCTTGAAGTCGAGGCGAGCGACCCCATCGAGAATGTGAAAGCGAAGATCCAAGACAAGGAGGGAATTCCACCGGACCAACAGCGCCTCATTTTCGCTGGTAAATCCGCTAGATATGCCAGGATATTAAATTTTTCACGTAATCCTTGTTTTTAGGGAAACAGCTCGAGGACGCACGCACCATGGCCGACTACAACATCCAGAAGGAGTCGACGCTTCAGCTTTGTCTGAAGCTTTTCGGGGGCGCAAGGACGGGCAAAACAGCACACTACTCGCGGAGCGTAAGTCATGATTATCATAAAAGGCCCCCTTCCCCCCCCCCCCCCCTCCACACCACCGATAAGGCGGTCCCCCTCCTTCACCGCTGATAAGCGGCCCCCCTCCACACCGCCGATCAGGCGGTCCCCACCATTCACCGCTGATAAGCGGTCCCCCTCCACACCGCCGATCAGGCGGTCACCTCCTTCACCGCTGATAAGCGGTCCCCCTCCACACCGCCGATAAGGCGGTCCCCACCATTCACCGCGGATAAGCGGTCCCCCTCCACACCGCCGATCAGGCGGTCACCTCCTTCACCGCTGATAAGCGGTCCCCCTCCACACCGCCGATCAGGCGGTCACCTCCTTCACCGCTGATAAGCGGTCCCCCTCCACACCGCCGATAAGGCGGTCACCTCCTTCACCGCTGATAAGCGGTCCCCCTCCACACCGCCGATCAGGCGGTCACCTCCACCGCTGATAAGCGGTCCCCCTACACACCGCCGATAAGGCGGTCCCCGCCATTCACCGCTGATAAGCGGTCCCCCTACACACCGCCGATAAGGCGGTCACCTCCTTCACCGCTGATAAGCGGTCCTCTCCTCACCCCGCCGATCAGGTGGTCCCCACCATCCACCGCTGATAAGCGGTCCCCCTCCACACCGCCGATCAGGCGGTCACCTCCTTCACCGCTGATAAGCGGTCCCCCTACACACCGCCGATAAGGCGGTCACCTCCTTCACCGCTGATAAGCGGTCCTCTCCTCACACCGCCGATCAGGCGGTCCCCGTTTTTCACCGCTGATAAACGGTCCTTTCTTTACACCGCCGATAAGGTGGTCCCCAAACTTTTCCGCTAATAGGCGGTCCTCCTTAATTTTAAAATTAAGTGTGCCCACGCCCATGTTGATCAAACGGAGTTCTATTTGTTGATAATACTATTTGTGTAATGTGTTGTATGAAGATACAATAAAACAACATTTAAAATAAAGATAATTATTTTTGTTTGTAAATGAAAAAAGCTAAAGTAAGATTGACATAAAGAAAATCGGTATAATAAAGAAAAACGAAAAAATTAATATTGGACCAATAAATTTCATTCGAGTTCATATTTTCAAAAACCATTTTAATGAAGACCAAGAATTAAATGAAAAAACCCAAAGAATAAAAAAATATAATTTATTTTCTAAAAAATGAAAAAAAATTTATAGAATTTATGCGAAGATAAAACTAAAATGACATACAGTCATGGTCATATGTTTAATTAACACACCCCAAATTTTTAAAACTGAGAAATAAATTAGAAGTTTATTTTAAAATTGTTATAGAGTAAAACTAAGAAAATCAGACGAAAAAAAATGATTAATTAATGAAAAAAAGGTACACAAATATAGCTTCATTGTTGTAAAGTTTTGGTATTATTGAGTCAATATATTACATGAAAAATGTAAACCTAATAAAATCTTTAAAAAATTATTGCATAAAAAACTGAAATTTTTAAAAAAATGCACAATAAAGAATAAATAATATTTTGAAAATTATAAAATTTGAATTTTGTAACAATATAACTAATTATTTTTAAAAATCGAACAATCGAATGATGAATGGAAAAACCTACGTGTATTGGAACAAGAGGTAGTTATTTCTTTATATATAAATTAAAAAGTTAATAAAATATTATTCATTTACTTTTATCTTATAAACATATTAAAAACCCATTTGAAAATATTAAATTAGATTAAAAGGTAATTAAAGAAATTATTTTTATATCTTACAATTTTCCATCGGTTCGCTCCCAGAAAGAATAATAAAAATTAAAAGCATACATAAAATAAACAAAAAAATATGAAAGCTGAGCATTCGAAACAAAATATATAAATTTCAGATAAAATAGCAATAGATAAATGCTTATTTTATTTAATCTAAGAAATCTTTAAAAAATTTTAGACTATTCATAACAAAAATTACGGTGATGAACAAATGGGAAAAAAGAAAAAAGAATTATTTATATATTAATAAGGATTAAAAATGTGTAATTATTAGTGCTGTCCGAGACCAAAAATTTCCCAAGACTCGAGACTCAAGACCGAGACTTGACCCCGAGACCGAGACTAGACCCCGAGACTCGAGACCGAGACCCAAAACCCCGAGACCGAGACCAAAAAAACTCGAGACCCGAGACTTTTTTTTCAAAAAATTTTCTTATTCGCTTAAAAATCGTGAAAATTTTTTTTTGTTGCGTATTTTAATAATAAAAAAAGGGGAATTTTGGAGCTCCGGGTGCCGATAGGCGCCGCCGGTGAAAATTTTGAAAATTTGAGTGAATTTGGTAACAGATTTCACCAAAAATTGCCAAATTTTTGCGCTTTAAAAACGCTCTTTTTTACGGCGCTTTTCCAAAGAAACTTGGAGAACCGGGGGGCCGATGGTGCCGATAGGCGCCGCCGATGAAAATTTTGACTTTTTAGTGCAATTTGCGAAAAATTTAGTACAAGAATAACATTATTTTATGATTTTAATTGTTAAAATTGTGATTGAATTCCCACCGAAAAAGGAATAATTTTGAAAATTAGAATAAAAAATAATACGTGAAGGGGAACCAACGCAAAAATGACGAACATAACCAAGAGCACAAACCACTAGACCAAGGATTTGAATGAGTGATTGGAGCAAAAAGTTACCAAAAATACATATATCTTAAATTTACAAAACGCTAATCATTAGGGGTGTAAAAAAGTCTCGGTCTCGGTCTCGAGTCTCGAAAATTGAGACCGAGACTTAAAAACCCGAGACCGAGACTCGAGACCGATACCAAAAAAACCCGAAAACAATTTTTTATAGATTAATAAATAATTTAAATTTTAAGAGATGAATTAAATGAGATGTATTTAAATTTTAATTAAACAAAAATTTTCATGGATTTTCAAACTAAAAAGCATAAGTTAAAACTAATAGATATAGAACAAATCTATAAAAAAAGAAGATATAATTAAATATAAAGAAATGAACTATAAGTAATATTCAAAAAAAGGGCTCATCCAATGAAAAATAAATAGAAATGGATATTAATTATTCTTATCCTCAAGAAACAAGTAAATAAAAAAGCTTAAATAAAAAATAGCAAGTAAAAAATTAAAATTTTATATTAATAGTTGCCCATAATGTAAGAAAATTATTAAAAGTAAAATCAAAACTTAATAATCCAAACCTTGCGATAAATTATTTTTCTATAAACATTTTTAATTATAATTTTTATATAGAAATTAATAATATTCAAGATAGAAAGAAATGGTATTTATTGATAAAATTCGCTCCAGAATCGAATATATCGGATATGTTTGGAGAGCTGGAGGCTTGGGAATTAGGCTTCGGTACGAGAGTAATGATATATTTTTGTGAAAACAAATGATAAAGAAATGCTTAAACTTTAGCCTAATTATGAATAAACAATTATATTATATAAAAAATAAAAATTATTTTAAGTGCGCTATGAACAGTTGAAATTTTTATTGGTTAAAATAATGCTAAATTATAAATTAAACATGCAAAAGAAAGTCGATTAAATACTTTATCGAATCAGGAAACAACCAAATGAAAATATAGTTTTATATATTTTCTTTACTAACAATGCATTTTTCGCTATTGCCTGCGGAAAAAAATGAAATAAATAATGTTACGCAAGCGAAAATGATAATAATCTGTAAATATATTAGTTTATTTGGCAAGTAAAAAACAACTGCCCTTTAATTAAAGTATGTATTTGAAAAGCAATAACAATAGTGGACAAAAAATGATGTTACCATTTTGCGGATCCATGAGTTAAAATGATTGAAATACAAGAATGAACCATGATGCTGAAGAATCAAAATTAATTTACAAGACAAACTCCCAACTTCCACATTGACGGTTACCAATGGGCTGCCCAACTCAACAAAAAAAGAAACAATCAATCTGCGATTGATGAGTTCATTAAAATAAAAAATAAAATAAAAAATTTATTTACGAAATAATAATAATAATTATGAGGCTTAAACAAATATCACTTTTTATTATATTTTGCTTAAGAATACTTAAAGAGAAGATAACTTAAATAAAAATAATAAGGCATAAAAATTCCCAATAATTAATTTTAACATATTCATCGAATTGCGACGCATGGTTCTTAAAGAAAATTTCGAATATAATGAAAATAAATTAATATGGAAATTATTAATATAATGAAGGAAATAGTTACTTCATTAAATTAAAAGAAATCGCAATAATGTAAAGAGGTTTTTTAATTGTTTGCTTAAATGAAATTTCTAACAAAAAAGTGCCCATAACTTCTCAAAAGCAAGCAGTAGAATACACTTCAAAAGATTTTTGTCAGCTTTGAACAAAGTAATGGCAAAATGTACATAAGTAACCAGGTTTTTCAAACTTTTTGTCTTTAAAGTTGATAAAATTTTTGAAGAGTACTCTCTCTCTACTGGTATCCAAGAATTGCAAAACTAAAAATTTGCTGCTTTTGAGCCAAGTTATGTGTACTTTTTTGTTCGAAATTTTCATTTGATGGTTTTTTTTTATATAACGCCCTTTTTCGTAGAGTCTAGAGCCTACTATTTTGGCAGTTTTTAGAGCCTAAAAATCGTATCCCTAGTTATAATTGTTAAAAACAATAATACACATCCAAATCTACCTCTCATTAAAATACGCATATCCGAAAAATTAACTGTTTAAAATTTCAAAATATGAAAATTTTAATAATTAAAAAACATCTATTGCATTTATTGAAATTGGTTTATATAAATGCAAATCTTTTAAATAATAAATAAAAATACGTTTTAAATACTAATACTAGCACTACATAATTTTTTGTTGAAATACCGAACATAAAATATTTGCAAAATAAGTGTTAAATAAGAAATAATTAATATGAAGGATAACTTAATTTGAAATAAAAAACAAAAGATGAAAACGAAAAACAAAGTTTTAATATTAAAATAAACAAAAATATTTATAACTTTTTTGAATATGTTGTCAAATCCAATTTACAAATGGATGAACAGTAGAATAAGATTGTGCATCAGTATAAAACTAACTTTGAATTTAATCTTTATTAAACCCTGATTGTCAACTAAATACATAAATAATTGAAAAAAATCAAAAATAATTATGTTTCTAAATTAAATCAACTTCATAAAATTTTCAAAAAATAAATAACGAAATATTTATCTGAAAAATTAATTAAAATTAAAACCTAACTATGATAATTAAAGGAATTATTTCTAATGACAAAGAGGCAGGGCGCATTAAAGTGCATTAATTACAACATTCAGAATTGTACTTAATAAAAATTAAGAATTCAAAACCAAATAAAAAAAACTTGGAATATAAGAATAATATACGGAAATAAAAAATATATATACAATAATGATTTAAAAATAATGAAATTTCAATAAAAATCTAATTTTATAATACGAAAAAGCAAACGTAATTATTTCTAATCTGCCGCCAAAATTCGCGGTGAAGGAAAAGGGAAAGGAAGAAGGAAGGAGCGCCCCTCCCCAGCGAGGAGAAGGGAGTTTTGTTTCATCACGGGAAGGGGTTTTCTTGTGTTCGACACCGACGACGGAACACCGCAGGAGTTGTCCTCAGAAGACAAGGATAGCGATAAATGATTGAAGTGACAACAGCATTAAATCATATACACAAAATGCGGAATTGCGGCGATTTTTAAAAACCTAAATATATATATTTGATGATATCATTTTTAAAGATATAATAATTTTATCCAAATTAAATAGCAATTATTAAATATATAAAATAGAAAATTTTCAAGGACAAATTCTATAGACTGCCGAAATAATATTTTCCATGTCAAAATGTTTAATTCTCCATTTCATGAATGATGAAATAATAATTAAACAAAAATATGAAAACAGAGCATTAAATGCAAATTAAATAAGAATGTAGCAAAAAATTAAATAATATACCAAAATGTTTTCAACTGATTTTTGCGTCGGAAATACAACATTTGAATTAAATAAAGAAATTAAATACAAAAATAAATTTAAAAATATAAATTTATTCCAATAACGAATTAATAATTTGTCAAGAACATCACAAAAGATAATGAAAAATCATGCAAAATTAAAATTTTAAAATGAAAAACCTAAAGAACGAATATTAAGATGTTTAAATTTCTCTTTGTAGAAAAATTTTGAAAAAATAATAAACAAATAATGAAAATTAAAAGTTAGTTGAAAATAAATCCGTTAAAAATTGAGGTGCAATGATATGACAATCGGAGAACATCGTTTGACGAAGTCCCGATGACTTTTGCCTTAACGTAAATGTTGAAGTGGCACATTCAGAAATTTCAATTATAAAAAACTAAAAAAAATTTCATTTATTATATATTTTTAGATAAAAAATAAAATTTTGGTACTATGAGTTGAAAACAGCTTTTTTATTTAATATTTTATTAAAATTCGTTACTATTAAAAAATCATAATTATAAAAATAATCTTGAAAAATATAAAAAGAGTCCGGAAACACAATTTTATTAAATGGTTGGTGTTTAAAATAATCCATTTATTGCGACAGCAATGTATTTAATTGAATTTTCAAAATATTTGGATATATATGACAAATCATGGATAAGCAAAAATGTAAAAATCACAAAAAAAATAATATTTTAAATTATGCAGGAATTCAAGACATAAAACTTAAGATGTTTAAATTAATATGAAATCAGAAAACTTCATAATATTAAATTATGAGGGCTGTTTATACTCAATTATAAGTTCAAAGCTTTCTTAAAAAATCTATAAAAAATAAACCAATTATCCATTAATATATTATTTAGTATTTTAAATTTCTAAAAATATTAATTTGAAATTTTTTAACTTTATAAAGATCAAACCAAAGTTATTTTTATAATAAATCAATTTTTAGTGTTGTTCATTTGTTATTGGATATAAGACAACCAATTATATTTCTTTTCTTTTGTATTTTTGTATTATGAAAAACCTAATAGTATATTTCTTTCATTGACTTAATGCAGTTAAGATTCCTTATAAAAATCATTTTTAAACCTACATTGCTAATACTAATTTTATATTATTTTGAAAATTAATTTTTAATTGTATTAAGAAAAGTTGATTTACTTCATTTTTGATAAAATAATGCCTCTTTTGTACTTATTTGTTTTATGGAAAAATTTTTTAGTAGCTTTTCGATGTTTTAAGTTTTTCTTTGGGCCATTAAATAAAGAAGCCTTTTATTTTCCTAGTGTTCTGATATTTTTTTATTGGAAAATATGTACAAAAATTTTAATTCTAACTTTTCGGGTGTTTGTTAATTTTTAATCAAATCATATTTTTTGTCCATATTATGTAGAAAGTTTAAGGTCTTCTTATTATTTATTTTCAATAAAATATTTTTATACTCTCGCCTTCAATCTTTTTTATCCTCTATTTAGCAAAAAATTAAAAAATTTCAAATTAATATTTTTAGAAATTTAAAATACTAAATAATATATTAATGGATAATTGGTTTATTTTTTATAGATTTTTTAAGAAAGCTTTGAACTTATAATTGAGTATAAACAGCCCTCATAATTTAATATTATGAAGTTTTCTGATTTCATATTAATTTAAACATCTTAAGTTTTATGTCTTGAATTCCTGCATAATTTAAAATATTATTTTTTTTGTGATTTTTACATTTTTGCTTATCCATGATTTGTCATATATATCCAAATATTTTGAAAATTCAATTAAATACATTGCTGTCGCAATAAATGGATTATTTTAAACACCAACCATTTAATAAAATTGTGTTTCCGGACTCTTTTTATATTTTTCAAGATTATTTTTATAATTATGATTTTTTAATAGTAACGAATTTTAATAAAATATTAAATAAAAAAGCTGTTTTCAACTCATAGTACCAAAATTTTATTTTTTATCTAAAAATATATAATAAATGAAATTTTTTTTAGTTTTTTATAATTGAAATTTCTGAATGTGCCACTTCAACATTTACGTTAAGGCAAAAGTCATCGGGACTTCGTCAAACGATGTTCTCCGATTGTCATATCATTGCACCTCAATTTTTAACGGATTTATTTTCAACTAACTTTTAATTTTCATTATTTGTTTATTATTTTTTCAAAATTTTTCTACAAAGAGAAATTTAAACATCTTAATATTCGTTCTTTAGGTTTTTCATTTTAAAATTTTAATTTTGCATGATTTTTCATTATCTTTTGTGATGTTCTTGACAAATTATTAATTCGTTATTGGAATAAATTTATATTTTTAAATTTATTTTTGTATTTAATTTCTTTATTTAATTCAAATGTTGTATTTCCGACGCAAAAATCAGTTGAAAACATTTGTGCAAAGGCGACAAGAACAGCCTCGAAAAAGTGCTGCTCTCCTACAGATCAACGCCAAATTCTGCCATCGACGGATATTCGCCTGATCAGTTGTTCCTTGGACGGAAACTCCGCACCAAATTGGCACTCGTCCACCCAAAAGGACAAACTGATCAGTCGGAGAAATTTGAAAAATGTAAGTTCAAGCAGCACCAAAAGGACTATTCAGCCAAAATGACACAGCAATTCGATCGGAACCATGGCACAAAAGCTATTGAGTTTCTCCCAACGGATCCCGTCCTGCTCTTGAACTATCGCTTTGGAAAAAGCCATTTGCTACAGGGTACAATTGTAGAAAGGCTCAACAATTCGCCTACCTACCGTGTCCACGTGCCAACACTCGGCCGAATTGTCCATCGACATGCCAACCAGCTTCGGCACCGATTGAATTTTGAGGACAATTCGAATTTGGCACCCCCCATTCAGGAAGAATTGTCCATTGAGCCAAATCAAAGGACACCGCCACGCCAACACGCAGCCATCGATCAGCGAACTCCACCTGTTGTTGATCAGGATCGGCAAAAGGCTAAAAGCCCCATCGGCGTCCGGCGTTCCCAACGCGTGCCGAAGCCGGTCAAACGCTACACGCCAAATTGAAACGAGGATGTTTCAATCTCGAGAAGGGAGGTGTTGGAGAAAGACCAAACGTACTTTGCCCTTGGTCATTTATCGATTTATTGACATTTGCATGTCCCCCTTTTCTCCTTCGTTCCTCCCCCTCACTTTGTCTATTTAAAAGGCGTGTTCCCTTCCCCCATGTTCACTTCTTCTTCTCCGTCTTCACTTTTATTATTTTATTCATTCTCCATCCATCCATTCGCCATTTTATTTTATTATTGTTATTTGACTTCTCGTAAATAAATATTTTATTTGTTGGTCTTATTCGCTCGGACAAAAGACACAACATTATAAATTAATTTAAAAAATCTACAGGCTAATAAAAAGATCCAATTAATGATTTATAGAAAAGAATATCTAATAAAAAGAAAAAGCAATAAATTTAAAAAATAAAGCTAGCATTAAAATTTTAAATTATTACATAATTTTCTTTTAGTAAATAATAAAAAATTGATTAATAATTTTTTTTAGGCGAATTTCTTAATAGCAAATTTTTGATGCACTTAAAATTATTTTTAAAAAGGTGTGCGCGCTTCCCATTTCTCGGGGAAATGGCAAAATTGTCCTGCGTCCGCATTGATATTCAAATTATTTTACCGTTTAGTATTAGGTTTAATTTATTATGGTATATTCTTCAAAAGAAATTTAAGAGTTTATTTATTTTAAATATTTAAAATATCCATCAAAAATTGTGCATTGAAACCCAGGAAATTCCTTCACTTTCCTTTCCGGAATAACATTCGTCTAAAATTTTCTATTTTTACTTTTCATTAAATTCATGCCGAGATTACCAGTGTACTGTATTGCTTCAGATTGAAATTATGTATATTTGTTACTTTTTAAATGTTTTAGGTTCATTTTCTATTTTTATAAAATGTTTCATTTATTAATTTTTTATATAATAATTAATGAAAATGCCACCGATATTTAAAATTTTAACTTTTTGTGTGTGTTTATGAACATAAGGTTTATTTACAAACATATGTTTTTCTTAAAAATGAAATTCCTTTTTCAAATCAGCCATAACAGTTAATATTTTTACTTTTATTGTTTGTCTTCTAGATCTCCAGAATAATCGAATGAAACTTCTTTTAATTTAAATAAATGGTCAGCCAATTAAATTGTTTAATATTCGTTTTAATTATCCGTTCATATTTTTATTCTATTTTATTTCATTGATTCATTTAAAGAACTTTTATGATTAACAAAATTATTTGTTTTCTAAATATATCTTTTTTAATTTTCAAGTAATATTATTATTTTATATATTGAATAATCAAGATAGTTTAGTTTTTATGATTCTTAAAAAAAATTAATTAAAAAAGTATTGAATTTTATCTATAATTATTATATTTCTGCTTAGTTGTTTTTTTATTTTTTGTCGTGGCTATACGGAATTCCAACTGTTTATCTCGGTGATAGTTTTAAATTGCACAGGTTATATTGTCCAGATATTTAATTAACTTTTCTTAGTGGTTTTTGATTCGTTTTTTTCGTCTTCCATTCATTATTCATCTATTCAATAACTGAAGTTATGTGAATTATAATTTTAACAAATTTGTAGTTCAACATGTATACATTTTTCTTAATATTTCCTGATAAAATTTCATTTACTTTTTGTAATATTACCTTATTTGAAGCAATAAAATCAATAATTTAAAATTTCATTCATTCCATTGATTTTAATTATTCAATTTGTTAAAAAATTTCCTTCAAAACAAATTAAAATTTTAATGTGAACTTTTAATTTGGAACTTTTTATGCAAACTTTTGCTCACATGTATAGTAAGAAGAAAGATTGTAAAAAATTACAAGCATACTTTGAACATTCAATTAATTGAATTTCATCCAAAAATTAATGCCGAGCTTTCATCAATTAAATGTGTAATATAATAAATATTTATGAATTTCTTTGATAAAAACTCAAGTTTAGGACTGCTCCGCCTTTCGAACCTAAATTATTCCTGGGGTTTTAATTTTCATTATTAATGTTCTATTTTAATTTGTACTCGATTAGATTTAAAAATTTTTAAATATATATTTTTAGTATATTGTGTTACAAATTAAGAAATATTTTTTCCCTTTAAATTAGTAGAAATTTTTTAAATTTATTCATGTGTATAATTATGATTTTTAATATTGTATTAATTAATGAAAACTTTAATTATTTGAGAATTTTTTTGTCTTGTATCTAGTCAGCTATCATCATCATTCGGGGCTAATTCTTTCATTTTAAACATATTACATTTCTTTTATTCCTTTATTAATTAATTTTTTGTGTCTTTAATTGCTATTAATTTATATTTTCAAGAAGTGTTTATAAAAATATAAAATGTTTAATTGGTATATTAATTTGCATTTTAACTTGCCTTCCACAATATAAATTTTGACACGTTTTCGCTAAGTCTGATACACTTCGAACGCTATATTAGATTTTGTCAACTATTCAATTGGTGTATTCAATTCCCATTTTATTTATTTTTCTGATCAATTACAATTTGGTTTTAAATTATTTGAGTAAAATTTATTCACTTGCCACATTTATGCCGAAGGTTCACTTTCGAATATTCAATTATTGATTTTATTTTGTATTAAGTAATGAAAATTTTAATTATTTGAAAACTTTTTTATCTTGCATACAGTCAGCTGTTTTTTTTTACTCGGGAACTTTGGACCATTTTTAGTCACTTTATAATATAAGGTGAAAATTTTTAATGGATATTTTTTATACCTTTATTTTAGTAATTAGCTTATAATTTACTATTTTTATTCAATATTTTAAACATACTTCATTCATTTTTTATTATCATTATTTTTTATAAATAATTATTTTCAAGGGTAATTAGTATTATATTAATTTTTGAAAATATTCAATAGATGAAAAAATCATATTTTTTTGTTATTGCTCCTTGACAAATTATCTGACGAACTCGCTAATACCATAGAATTCAGTAAACCTAATTCGTTTACTTTTTTTTTGATTTAGCGAAGAAATAAATGCAAAGCCTTTTTGTTCTTGATATTATTTTTAGTATTCTCATGGCCATGCCGGTAAAACTGAAAATTTTAAAATTAAATAATAAATATTTTACCTTGTATTACGTGCTGTTGAATTTTTTTGGTGATTTCGTTAATATTTGAGGATAAGTTTTTATATAAATATTTATTAATAAAATTAATGTATTTTTAAATTAAGATGAGTTCAAAATTTTTATATATATTTTTTTGATATAACTAAAGAAAAAAAATTTTATTGCGTATTTGCATCAACAATCTTACATTATACTCTCAAATCAGTTGCGTTGTGAGTTTGACTTTGTCTGTGTGATATTATTGTGATTTAAATTATATTTGGCGTTTTGTTGTTTTATTTTGTGTTCATTTTTGTTTGTGATTTGTGTGATGGTCAGTTGTTAGTTTATGCAGTCGGCAGTTCCCCTATTGATTTGTCCTCGCCTTATTTTAATTGAAATAAATAATTATCTTCGGCATTGGGCTGTTTTGTTGTGTTTGCTTTGGGCTGTTGTGTTTTGCTGTGTGCTGCACAACAACATTATTAAAAGTCCCGACAACATTTCTTTGTTTTATTACGACTTGGCGCTCCTGGCACTGGTGAATCAGCAGTGGACAAAAACAATTTGGACGTGGCCTCGAATTGAAAATAGGGAAAAGTAAATCCCTCGACAAGTGGTGGAAAAAAGGAAAACAAATTCCTGGCAAGAGAAAAGCCGAATCAACCGACTGTGGACAGCTAAATTTTATAAAAGGGTAAAGTAAAACCCACGATTAGACGAGCCCTAGCGACATTTTCTGCACTTTCTGAAGAACGGGAGACAAATCCCCCAAACTTCAACGCACTATCTACAAAAAGGGGTGAACAAAAAACCCGGAAACGACTTGAGAAGCAGACGGAAAAGCCGGAATCTTTTTCGAAAACGGGAAAAGCAATCCCTCGTCACTTCAAAAGGAAACCGTGAAACAAATCACGCATTTTGTCAGTCCGGTAAAGTAAATCCGTCGACAAAAACTGACTGTTAAAACCGGGAAAAGTAAATCCCATTTCGACATGCAACATTTTCATCAAAACGAAACATCGGGCAAAGGGCATCGGATGGAACAACCGCAGAGGCAAGAAGGAAAGCAAATTGGCGCGTTGGAGTTCGTCCTAACAATGGAACGACTACCTGAGTTGGATGGAACGGAAGGACGCAGCCAAATACGGAAATTTTTCAAAAAATTTTCGTCGGCTACAGAAGAATGGCCGGAGAGTCGCCGAATTTCAGCGTTGGAAAGCAAAATGAGTGGAAAAGCAGAGCGCGCTTTTGCCGCCGCTATGAAACATCGGCCGAACAAATTCAACGAAATTTGCCGCAGAATGGAGGAAATTTTGAACGAATGGGACTGCACCGAAATGCAGGCATTCAATGAATTGTGGGCTGGCGTGAAGCGACAACCGGACGAATCTTTGGACCAATTCGCCGAACGACTTCATGGAGTTGTTGAATGTGCTTATCCAGGTTTGCCCCCAAATTTCGTCGATGAATTTGCAGTAAAGCACCTAATTCGTGCTATGGAAAACCCGGAAATTACGGTCGGTTTGGAATTAGCTCGCCGCCCAGGCATGAGCTTCGACAGTTTTGTCGCTCTTGCTGTACGAGCTGAGGCAGTGCAAAAAGCCACTAAGTCGGCTGAATTTGGAAAAGAGCACCGGCCAAATTTTCAACAAAAATCGACAGTTCAACCACAAAAAAATTTCGCGCCTAGGACAAACCGAATTGTGTGCTACAACTGCAACCAAATGGGTCACATCTCCCGAAATTGTAGACTTTCCTTTGAGCGGAAGCAATTCAAATGTCCACCAAAATCGCCGCAGTACCAAAATTTTGTGAAAAAAGGCGGCGATTTTCGAAGAACAGAAGCTGAGAAGAAACCGAATGATTTGCGGTTGTCGAACCAATCACCGGCACAACGAACGAACGTGGAAGCTGGACCAAAACGGAAAGCGTCCAACCGACAGCGCAATTCGTCGTCGTCAAGTTGTAGCGTAAAAGCAACAAAAATTAAGGAAAATTCGCCGGAAATTCCAAAATGGTTTTTGAATGCTATGGTTGCTGCCTTGGCTTTGCTCGCCGGCACATTCTCGAAGGAAAAGTCAAAGTGTAGACGAATCTGGAAAAGCAAAGGCTCAATAAGCAGCACCGACGAAGTGAAAGGACGGAATGGAAAATTGAGGACAATTTTTTCGCCGAAGGCCGGGGAGGAATTGGTGGAAGTCGCAGCAACGAATTTTGGAAATTGGTTGAAAATCGGCAAAAGTCCGAACTTTCCAATTGATGATCGGAAGTGTGCGCAAGCTGCCACTGATGGAATCATAAGGCCAGAAAAAAGGGCAGATTTCCGTTTCGTCCGTTGTTTTTACAGATCTGACTATACAACGCGACTCAATGCCGAACCGATCCACTGCTGACACCCTTGCCGCCCCTTTCAACACCGAATGCACTACCGATGAGCCCAAAGCGCTGAGGACATCGCTTCGTAGAGGGCGAGGATGTGATATTATTGTGATTTAAAATATATTTGGCGTTTTGTTGTTTTATTTGTGTCATTTTTGTTTGTGATTTTGTGTGATGGTTAGTTGTTAGTTTATGCATTCGGCAGTTTCCCTATTGATTTGTCCTCGCCTTATTTTAATTGAAATAAATAATTATCTTCGGCATTGGGCTGTTTTGTTGTGTTTGCTTTGGGCTGTTGTGTTTTGCTGTGTGCTGTACAACAACATTAGTAAAAGTCCCGACAACATTTCTTTCTTTTTTTACGACTTCTGTCTTGTGAATTCCTCAAAGTGTTATGTGTCGAATGATGCTTTAACATGTACAAATTTTACATTATTCCCTGATATAGTTTTTAGTTAACCGACTTTAAGTATTATCATTTAATTAAGTTCTAATTATTTTAAATTTTTCATTTTTTGTTTAAAGATATTTAATTTACTGATTTATAGATAACAGCCCTCTCTCTTTACATTAAATGAATTACATTATTTTTGAATAATTTTTTTGTTTTCGTGAGTGTTCTACATTAAGGAAAGCTACAATAAATGTTTTACCGTGGATAACTATATTATATTAAAGTTTTCGATAGATTAATCCAGTAGAATATTACCATTTTTATTATTGAACTTTGTTGAACCCCTTTAATTGCAAAATTTTATCATTTTATTACGATTATTCAAATTATTTTTAACTTATTATTAAATTTAATTTTTTTTTAGTTAATTTTTATGTTTTTGTTACTTTTATAATATAAGGTGAAAATCTTTCTTCCCTCGGGCTCGAGACAATTTTATCTGTGTCCTACTTATTTTTAACAAAGCCTTTTTTGTTCTTGATATTATTTTTATTGATAATTGTAATTTTATTTACAGAAAAAAGCAGGGTTTTCTTTTTTATTTTTATCCATACATTCTTCTTTTCATGCATTTCAACTCTGATTGTGGTGACGCCACTTGCAAAATATTTTTTTTGTTTTATCTATTTTCAATCTCATATTTTGATAAAATATTTTATTAATATTAAAATAAAGTAAATCAATATTTTTTCTTCTTTTTCAGAATATCTTTTTCTTATAATTTCATCAGCAATCACGTTATAAATATTTTGAAAAATTATTTGTATAATTTTCAACTAAAACTATTATCATTTCAGTTTTTTTTATTTACATTTTCAGTATATTTTTTAGTTTATTTCTTATTGCTTCTTTCACAATAAAAAAAAGCATACTTAATTTATTTTCTAGGATATAAGTATAAGAATTATTTTATCAGGTTTCTAATTGATGAATTTCTTATTAATATCATGGTCACATCCTGAACCTTCAAAAAGATGCCTTTGTTTTTTGTCTTAAATTTATTGCAATTTTCTCAGTTAATATTCTTTATTAGATTATTATTCATAATACCAATTAAGATATTTAATTTAAGTTCAATTGAATTTTTTTGATAAAACAAACAATGATTAAAAAACACTAATAATTTTTCTTAATATTTTTTATTTTTTACATTAGATTATTTTATTACAACTACAGTTTAGTTAAAACTACATTATTTTTTATAATATGTTTATATATTTTTTTAAAATTTTGCAAACCTTTTCGAAATAAACACTTGTTCAATTCTTTAAGTGAATTTGTAATTTATGTGCTGTGAAAAACTCATTTTTAAGGTTAAATATTTTAAATTTGCATAGAGAATGTGAATTTTTTTTATTTTCCTGTATGACCTAATTTTTCATGGCAATACAGATATAAAACTAATAATTAGTATTTTTTGTTTAAAATAATGGAATATTTATTTTGAAAATAGTCCATGTTTTATTAATTTCCAATATTAATGATTACAATTACATTTATGAATTACACAAATCATATTAAAAAATTGTTATCTTTAAAATATTATAGATATTTGAAAAAAAATTGACCTATATTTATTTTCCCTTGGATTGAATCGCAAGATTGTGTATTTCATGGAAAAGCTTCTTTCATCAAATTAATAATATTAATTTGCCTTTATTTGTTTTTATTCAATAAATATTTTAATTATTCTCTTGTCAAATGCATCATTATTGATTCTGATGTTTCTAAAAGGTTTTTTTATTCTTTTTTTTGTTTATTAAGTTATTATGAATATAAAACAATAAAAAACTAAAATTTATTTATTATGTAATTTTTAAATTCTTTTCGGTAATTTTTGATAGACTTTGTGCCATTTTTTAAAAAAAATTTAATAATGTTATTAAATTTATTCATCCATTCTGACGAATTTTCCATCATTTTTTGTTACAGTGTAATTTAATAAATATTTATGAGATATATTTTATAAAAATCATCTATTCAGCCAAATATAGTTGTTTTATATTATCATTTCCAATTTACGGCATTATTTTTTTATATTAAAATATCTTTTTAAAAAGCCGAAAAAACATTAGAATAATTGCAAAAACATTAATTAATTAATGATCTTCACGGTAAGGTTCACCTGAAATTTTTGATATTATTATAGTTTACCCTTGCATTTTGAATTTCGCAGGTCGCATTTAAAATTGTAATCTTTAAAATATTATAGAGATATTTTGAAAAATTGGTCTTAATTTATTTTCTTAGGTTAAATCAAGAGTTTTTTGTAAATGAATGTTGGGCCTCCTTCATTCATATTAATATTCTTAATTCACATTTTAAATGTATTCTAACTCATATTTCATCAACGAGTGATTTTGCGATACTTTGTTTTATTATTTCTTATTTCGAATTTGGATTAATTCATAAAATTTGGCACTTATTTTCATTTCCCATTAGTTTTTTATTATTTAAAATATTTTAATTCCAATTTTTTTATTTTTAAATGTCAAATTTTATTTAAAATATTACCAATTTATTAATAAAATTTATATAATATTGCTCGTTGACGCTGCTTTGAATCCGGAGTCCGGACTATGTTATTTGAAAAGGAAAAATTTATTTAAGAATAATTAGGTATGTAAATTATTTTAAATAATTTTATTTACATTTATTAGTTTTAACTTAATAAGTTTAAATACAGATATTATTTTTTGTAGTTTTTTATAATATGTATTTAACATTTGCTAGATTTTATTTTAAACACAACTTTTGTGCTACCGGTTATTTTTATATAAATTATTTTTAAGAATCATCCTAAACTTTCATTATTTTTGATAAAAACCAATGTAGTCATAAAAAATTACAATATAAATTTGATTTTAAACAATACAATATCATTAAGCTCTTTACTGATTGCAATTTATTTAATTTATGATGAATTTTTGTTTTTTCTTAAAATAAGAAATTTTGGTTATAATTTATGCAATCAAATTTTCACAAAAAATTTAAACCCTAAATACTAGGCATACTTAAAATTATTCATAAAAAAGTATTTTAAGTTCGACGACACTTTTTACACGGAAAAAATTCAAATTAATTTATATATTTCAAGATAGCTGATTACTAATTCTTTCTTATTATACTACCTTGATTTGTTGTTATCATTAAAAAATCTCTATTTATATCCTAATTTTTTTAAAGCTATCTTTTATAAGCAGCCGAAGTAAAATTTAGAAAAATTGCTGCAAAATTAATAATTTATTTCTGAGCTTTGCATTATATTTAATTTTTTTTTATACTTCAACGTCGCGTCGCGCCCTGTTGTACTCGGATCTCAGTTTCTTTTTTAATATTTATGGCCATATTTTGCGATTTTATATCCATATTTTTCCGAGCCCTACTAATTGCCTATAAAAATGTTTAGTTTTATTTTGATTTCTTTTCTACTTAGTATATTATGTATTTAGTTACAATCATAATTATAAAGGCATTTGCACCTTGGCTCAGTATTTTTTCTCTTTTTGAATCATAGTTCAAATTTAGTGTAAAAATATTTTAATTAATTTAGAGTGATTTTTAAATTGTATATTTCCCTATTTTCCTGGAGAACAATTGACGCTCCGAATTGCTATTTAGTTAATTATTTTTAATTGCATTACTAATATTGTTTTATATATTTAAAAAAATCATTTCTTTGATTTGTCTTAAGAATAGAAATTTTCTTATTTTTTTATAAAATATTCTTTTTATATGAATACTTTTAATTTTTAAGGTATTTTGTCAGTATTTAGATTAAAAGATTTTTTCTATTTAAAATTTTAATAATCTATATTAAATGGTGTTCTTAAACAAGAAAATCATGATGAATATTTTAAATCATAAAACATTTTTTCTCGATGAACTGAGCGAATTTTTTGAAGTTGTTTGACAATGGTTTTATTGTCTTTTGGTGGATATTTATCGACATTCATAATATATTTATTCTTAATTTTTTTAAACACTGTATATTTAAAATTTATTTTAAAATTTATCATAATTAAAACCCAATTTTGATGAATAGTCTAGATTTATTTTGGAGTAAAAATTCAACGAAGCTGGAGGTGATCTTTAATTTTAAGTAATTAATTATTGGAATTACAATTATTAAAAAATTAAGTTTCTTTTTTTGTAATTTATATAACTGTGATTTTATACGCGTTTTTTCGTTCTTATTTATCCATTTTTTTGACAACTATTAATATTTTTATATTCTTGTTAATTTTGTCTATGTAATTATCAGTTAAACAATTTAATAGGTTTTAGCTTTAAATAAATATAAAATTTATATTTTTTTATTATGAGTTTGTGTATATTCTATTATTTGCATATGACCTTATTTTAGGTTATTGTTCATTTTATTTGCTTTTATTACTTACTAGGAATTTTACTAGAGTTCGAAGTTTTAACATTTAGCTCTGAGATTTTTAGGCGATTTTGTAGATACAGTTTCTTTATAAATTCTTGATATTATAAACCGTAGTATTTATCTTCCTTATTTGTATTATTCTTTTTAATAAGCAGATTAGTTTTTTATTGTATAAAAATGTAATTTTTTTTATTCCTTTTCTATAATTGTTGTGTATAAAATAAGTAAATTTTATTTCTTGGTCTGAACTTTGCATATTCATCTTGTGCTTATAAGTCTGTTGTATTTGACCGGTCTCATAAGTAATTTTATTTTATATTTCAAAATATTTTATAAATTAAAAATTTTATTTTATATAATACAATAAATGGCTTTTTTTTGGAATAATATTTATTAATCAAGATTTCGCAATGAGTAAAATTTCAAAATTTTCCTCATTTAAATGTGTAATGTAATAAATATTTATGAATTTATTCGATAAAAAATTATGTACCTATAATACAGCGCCTGCTTGTGCGCTTTCATTATCCATATTCAATTTTAATTTGTTCTTTTTAAATATGTAATATATAATATATATTATGAATTTCTTTAATAAAAACTCATGCTCAATAGCATATGACCTTGTATTTTATGTTTATTCTTCTTTTTTATTTACTTATATTACTTACTATGAATTAATTTACTAGAGTTTGAACATTTTGCTCTGAGATTTTTAGGCAATTTTGGAGGTGTAGTTTCTTTAGATATAAAATATGCTTCTTTTTCACAAAGTAGTTGACTACATTTTAAAATAACTTAATTTGACAACATATGCCTTAAAAGTAAAATTAATTTATATAATTTTTAATATTTAAATTCAAAAATATCAATAAAATTTTTATCATGTTTCAGTTTTATAATTATTTCAACTCGTTTAAATTTTTAAATATGTAACTTATTCGAATACATAGTGATGAAATGTGTGATCCCAGTGCTAAAAACTAGAGATTAATGGTCAATTTTCTTTTTTTTTATTAATTAAATTGTATAGGTTATATTTATTTAAGTGGTGATTTTATCATATACTTTTATTTATAAATTTTTAACCAACTCATGCTCCAGTTCGATCAGTGATTGACCATCATTCTCGTTTGTATAGGAAGCTTAAGAAAATTTAGAAAAATTGCCGAACATTAATTATTCTTTAAGGTGTAAAATGTATAATGAATTTTCGTTTTTAATTTTATTATACCATTGAAAGTCTTCAAATTTCGAGTGAAATTTTCTATATTAGGTATTTTAATTTAGTTTTGTTTTATTATGTTCTTTTCTTTTAGTTTCAAGTGAAAGATGGAATATAAACGGTAATTTAAATGAATTGTTTTTTAAATAAGAAAATGATTATGAAAATTTTTAAATCAGTAAAATATTTTTTCTCGCTGAACTGACTGAACTTTATTGATTTTCAGAGTCAATTTTTATCGACTTTTGGGTGACACATCTCGGCATTTGTTAAGAATATTTATTCTTAATTTCTTTAAACATTGTAAGTTTAAAATTTAAACCAATTTAGATGAAATAAAAAATTATATCTAGATTTACACTGGAAAAAATTATTCACAAAATCTGGTATGATCTATAATTAAATTTATTTATTAATAAGCTTGGAATTAAAAATATTTAAAAAATGTTACTTTTTCCGTAATTTATATGACTTTAATTTTATATGCGTTCTTTCATTTTTATTTATCCAATTTTTTCTTAATTAAATATTGGTGAATAGAATAGGCGTTGAACTCCATATAATATCCAAATACATTATTAGATCATATTTAAATTTGTTGAATTCATTTATTTTCATCCTGTATGTTTTAAAAAAATTGAATTTGATAAAATATAAAATTTTTATAAGTTTTTTGTTAAATAATTTTAATTCATTAAAAAAAAATTTTAATAAAATATTTTAAAATTTATTTATCTTTTTCTATTATCTGTTTAATTATTTGTTAATATTATTTCTTTATATAACTAAATAACTATATTTTTTTAAATTTTTGTATATTCTTCATAAATTTCGCAGAGTTAAGTTTAATTTTTAATATATATTGCTGTTTAATGCATTTTCTGTACATACACCTTTAAATGGTTGTTTTCCATTTTTATTTTAATCTTGATGTCTTAGGCCAGCATCAAATCGTTTTCGGAAGCCGTTTGTTTTAATATGTTTGGTAAATATTTAAATCTGGTTGGGGCACGTGCTTTTGACGCGTTTATATAAGTAATAATTCACTAAAATTTATTAAATTTTTGAAATTTTTTAGATAAATAGCTTTTAATTCTTTTTTTACTTCAATTATTATGTTTTAATCTGGTTGCAGGGGTACTTGATGGTATGTAATGAGCATTAAACAACAACATTTTCCTTTTGGTACTTAATTTCAGATAACATTTTATTAATGTTTGAGGATAATTCCAAGAAATCAATTTGATTTATCAATTTTGAAATGATTCAATATTTTTTTAATTTAGGAACGACCTGTAAATTGCAAAAAATTTGGCTATTTCAAAAAGTTATGAGCAAAAATGTCTGAGAACCTGGTTTTGGAATTTATTTTAAATGACTGACTAATAATTTCCTCTTCTTTTTTATTATATATATGTTATATTGACAAGGGTTTCATCTCAAAAACTAATTTGAGAAGTTCGGGAATAGGTACGGGGCTGAAATTTTGCAGGCATAGGCATCTCGGGACGGCGCATTCAGGAAAACTATAGAGAAAAATTCTCGACGCCCAACTGAGTACCAGGGACGGATTTCTTACTTTTTCGTGCGTTTGAGGGCCCGTAACTTTTTTTCTAAAACCTGGATCAAAAAAGCTCTGCTGGGAGGGGGACAAGTTGAAGTGTTTTCTAAAATACATAAAAAATTCCAGGCCTCTATCTCTAATAGGGAAGGCTGTAGGTCCGTGGACTTTTTCAGTACCAACTTTGTCCAGTTCAGTACCAGGCGAATAACTCGCCAGAGGTTGACCTGAGCTAGGGGAGGCCAGCGAGCTTATTGTAGAGCTCAATGAGCTCGATTTTTCCAAATTTTAAAATTTCGAAAATTTTCAAAATTTCTCGAGCTAGGCCCCCTCGGAGGTTTTGGGCTTTTTGAATTTTATGAATTTTTACAGATTTTTCCGGGGAAAACCGAGACCACTTCCAAAACATCGTTTTTCGAGCTCTATCGATTGGTGGTATTTTTAGAAAAATTTCGATTTTTTTCGGGAAATAGAAAAATTTTTTGGCCTAAGCGGGACATTTGAGTCCCAGGCCCATAACTCGTCAGGGTTTGATTTTAGTGAAAAATTGCCTTAGAGCAAAATTGTAGAGCTTTTTAAGCTCTATCGAATGGTGTACTTCATGTTGGGAAAATTTCAAAAATTTCTTGAGCTAGGCCCCCTAGAAATTTTCAAAAAAATTTTTTGGGTTGAAAATTGGTGTGAAAAATATTTTTCTTGGGTAAAATAAGGTGCTGAGTACGAAAACGATGTTTGTTTTACGTTTCAGATTTTTAGGAATTTTTTAAAATTTTTTGAAATTTTTCATTTTTTTGGACCTCGGAAATTTGGTCGAATTTTCGAAAATTCATAACTCATTTTGTTTTTGGACTATATTAATGAAATAAAGCTTTAAAAATAGAGAAAAATAAGGAGAATTTTATGGAACATATTTATAATTTAAATCTCTAAAAAGAAAAAAGTTATTCCAGAAATACTGGAAATTTTCGATTTTCCAGAAAAAAATTCAGAACTCGGTTCTGAAAAGTTATTCTACAAAAGAAAAATGCTACAAAAATCCGCAATTTTTTTCTCTATTATATAAATTTTATTTGGCATTTTTATCATTTATTAGAAAAAAGTTACAAAAATAAAAGTGATTTTGGGGTTCGGGACCAAAGGGGGGTGCACATGATTTTTGAGTTGAAAAAAATTTTCACTAAAAATTTTCCAAAAACACGTCCTTTTGTGTATTTAGGACGCTGATCACAAATCTGTAATCAGATTTTACTTTAGACATCGTTAAGGCCTCAGAATCCCCGTGTGCTTGGGGATTCTGAGCCTTCATTTTTTGGGGGAGGGGGGAAGTTCGAATCCGGGCGGTGTAAATTATTTTCGCTTTTTTTGTTGTTGATTTTTTCATGTTTTATAATTTCAAGGTAATAATAAAAAATTATTATCTTTAAAATAAAAAAATTTTTGATGAACAATCTTGTGATTTAAATTATTATAATTTTTAAATTAAAGAATTGCATGTCTTTTGTAAGTTTAAGTAAATTATTCCCTTATTAAAAAATAAACGTTTATTTTTTTATTATTTAGTATTTTTTTAATTTTAAATAATCTTAATTTTATAAAATTCTATTTAAGTTAATGAAAAATCCCTGGATTTTCATTATGATAATACATGTTACATGTTAGGAAAGCAAATTCATGACTTCCTCCGTTTTCATGTAACATGTAACAAATTTAGAAGCGGGCGTGAGGCGCCAAGGCCACGAAGTGTCCTTATGAGCCCAACAAATTTAGAAATGGGCGCGAAGAGCCCATCTTAGGCCGCAAAGCAGCCTACAACCCCTTAATAACTTTTCAAAAATTCATTGCTTTTCATTATATTAATACATGTTACATGTTCAGAGAGGAAATTCATGAACTCCCTCCGTTTTCATGTAACATGTAACATGTAACAAATTTAGAAGCGGGCGTGAGGCGCCAAGGCCACAAAGTGTCCTTATGAGCCCAACAAAATTTAGAAGTGGGCGAGAAGCGCCCACCTTAGGCCACAAAGCGGTCTAAAACCACTTAATAATTTTTCAAAAATTCATTTAACTTTTTCTATGATGAAACATATTTCACTATGATGTTACATGTTACATGTTAAGAGAGGAAAATTCATGAACTCCCTCCGGTTTCATGTAACATGTAACATATTTAGAAGCGGGGCGAAGCACCGAGGCCACGAAGTGTCCTTATAAGCCCAACAAAATTTAAAAGTGGGCGAGAAGCGCCCACCTTAGGCCACAAAGCGGTCTAAAACCACTTAATAATTTTTCAAAAATTCATTTAACTTTTTCTATGATGAAACATAAGTAGTATAAGGTCCCAGGGGCCGGGGTCCAGACCCCTGCCCCTGCTTAAAAAAACACCCATTTTTGTTCTTCATGATTTTGTCCCAGGTGCCGGGGTCCAAATCCATGAGAGGATTAATTAAATTAATTCATCCAGAGGCAGAGGGACTCGAACCCAATATCCCTAGAGCAGGGGTCCATATACTTGCTTCCATTCAGCACCCATTTTAACAAGGATGGATTTAATTCATTTACAAGCAAACGGACTCGAACATCCAGAGGGTCAAATACACAGCACTACCAACCGGCCAACAATCTAGTTATCCAAAACGCGACAATCTTTTTAAAAATTTGTAATTTTAATTATTTTAATTAAACGAAAATAATTTAAGGCTAACGAATTGGAACTTTATATGTATCAGTTAAACTCATTGTACAGCCACTTAACCACAGTAATGACTTTAAAAAAGGTTCAAAGGAAATTACATTATAGATTGAGCTAATTCAATCTATAATGTATTTAATTTAACATAAACCAATTCGTATAAAAATGGTTTTATCACAAATTGAGAAATAATATCGCAGATAAAAATTATTGTATTAAACCTTCACCAAAAAAAACTTTTAAAAAAACTTAAATTATAAGAAAAAATAATCTCACCACCATCACCACCCATTTAACACTTTTGCTCTTGGTTCCCTTATTGTTCAACTTTCTCGTCATCATCTGACACCAAAATTCGAAGTGGGCATTTTGAAGCAGAACGGTCTCCATTGTCAGATGACGAACTGTCATCAGACGAGTAAATTTTTTGTTTTTTTGATGGTCGCGTCGGGCCACCACTGCGAAGCACTGGAGCCTTGGGCGGTGCCGGTAGCTGTGATAATTTGAGAACCGAAGACGCAGCCGAAAGCGGAGTTGCGCAAAAGTCACTTGTGCGACCAGAACTTGTAGCAGAAGCTGCACCGGGAAGAGAAACGTAAGAGCCCCTCCCATCGGGAATCGAGCTGACGACGCATGTATTACCAGTAACTGCACCACGAACACCCACGCTACCACACACCACACCGCAATTCTGACCCACAACAGCCTTTGCGTTGCCGGTAACCGCGGTCAATGATCGTGTGATAATTTGCTTGTGATAATTAAAGACATTAAATAAATTTCGTTAGTTAACTATCTATTTTCAGAATTTGATATGGTCCTAAAATTATTTGGACATTTTCAACATTTTCACTATCTATAATTATTTTTATTTAAAACATTTTTTCATACAGAAAAAAACTGAAATTAATAAAATTAGAGAAAATCGTTGTAGAAAAATGTTTTATAATTATGAAAATAATTAATATTTAAATTTGTTGTACGTTTGTTATTCCTTTAAAAATAATTTGTCAAAAAATGCAGGTATTTTACAATGACTATTTTTTTCGGATCCATTTTCGTGAAAATCCGATACGTTAAATTACATACAGAAATATGATGGGTTGCTTCACCATCACGGGCATTTCCAGTAACGGGACCACAACCAGCAGCAGAGTTTGCACAAGCTATAATAACATTATTATTATTATCAAAGAAAAACACATTTTCAACATGAACAGTAGACTTACAGACTCCGCGCGCAATTCTCGGGTCAGTTGGCCGAGAATCTTGTCTAACGGTTTTTTGAGCGGCCGGCTGAACATGAGATGAGGCAGCATTTGGTCCTCCTTGCTCTGCTGGTCCATAAGCGATAACGATGGTGAACGATTCTGCCGCCTGACCATTCGTTTTGGCCTAAATATTCTTTTAATTAAAGAAAAATTTTAGTTTGAAGATTAAACATTAATCCTAAAAATGCGTACAAAATGGAAGACAAGAGTTTCGGATTTTAATAAACGCCCAAATTAATAGACAGATTATAAAAAAAATTTAAATTTGCATTATGATACTGAAAATCTCTATATAAATTTATTAAAATTTGAAAATAATTTTATTAAAAATAAAACTTACCATTTGTGGTATTGTGATAACCATTGAAGAAGCGCTACATGAGAATCGGAACTGTCCGCTTAAAACAGCGGACTTGGCTTTGCGGTATTCATGGCGAATCTTTATCAATGCTCGTTCTCGCTGGACCACTTCTTCCATGCGTCGCATTCTCAGCTTTCTTTTTTCTTCTTTTATTTTATTCATTTCGAAAGCATGCCGCACCGCGGCTAAGTCGCGTTTACGGCCACACTTTGCCGTGTTTGAAGAGCCAGCGTGTTGTTGTTCACTCATTTTTTTAAAATAAATGCTTATAACTCAAAAAAAAGGTTTTTTAAATTATTTTGAGAAAATAATTTTAATTTTTGGGTAAAATCGAATTTAATTATTTTATGACAATTAATTCTTTTTGGGAAAATAAATTTTAATTATTTTGGGATATGGAGTAGGCTAAGGTATTTGACGAAGTTTATAAGCATAAAAAATGGCGCAGTGTCTGGGTCCGTTCCGATTCGTCTTAAACAGCAGACAGTGATTACACGGGAGAAAATCGGCTAGGACGGACAGGCGCGGAAATGTTGCGAAGATTGAGACGGAGATTGCTGCGAAATTTTGTGCATTTTGGAGCTGAGGCAATCAATCACACACAAAATTTTCAAAATGCCAGACAAATGTGAGATAAATAGAACAAATTAACATTCCGTTCTTTCGGAATATACGATTTTGGATATGCAAACAACAAAACTCATCAATCACCAAAAATACCAGACGCATTTTGATCAAAAAAACTTAACATAATTATTCTAAAGCCGGATCTAGGCGTTAAACTGGTAAAAAGTGCCTTCATTCTACTGATCTTGGCAGACTGATAAATCATATTGTCACATTTACCAAAAAAATATACTAGACAGTTGTGAAAACCGGACTTAATGACTTTGTTTGGGTATAAAAGAAGACCAAAATTTCTTTCGAATGCAGAATAAATTTAAATTATTAAAAGTTAATTAACTCTCTAATATTTAACTGCAATTAAAACAAACAATCAGACAACACTTCTTCTTTATTACACCCACCACCAAAGAAGGACAATGGAAAGTAAGGCTTTTGTAGCGAGTTACTGTTATTCTTTAACAGTTAATTAATATTTATTAAAATATTTTTTTAAATAAATTTATTCTTTTCTTGCAAAATAATCATTAAATTGGCATGAAATCGTTCTATTTTACTTACGCCAGCAATTTTGTAAAAAAAAAAAAATGGATACGGTAGCTTTTTTTAAATTAATAAATTTATTCCTTGCAAAATTATCAATAAATTTGTATGAAATCGTTCTATTTTACTCGTGCCAGCAATTTTATAAAAAAATTGATGCAAAATTAATGATAAAACTGGCGCAAAAATTGCCCATATTTAATTAAGTGCTAATTTTAATAAATAAACTATCAATTTCGGAGAGAGTAAAATTTCTTTATTTAAATGTATCAACGTAGTGACCTTTTTTCAAGTTTGATGCTCTTACTTTACTTCTTTTACTTATATGACACTTTTGCAAAAAAAACAAACGAAAAATGCCAATTCATTTCAAAACAGCCTTTATTGCATTTATTTGTAACAATTTGCACTAAACTTTTTATCAATTTCGGAGAGAGTAAAATTTCTTTATTTTAATGTATCAACGTAGTGACCTTTTTTCAAGTTTGATGCTCTTACTTTTACTTCTTTTACTTATATGACACTTTTGCAAAAAAAACAAACGAAAAATGCCAACTCATTTCAAAACAGCCTTTATTGCATTTATTTGTAACAAATTGCACTAAACTTTTCAATATTTAACCGGGAAAAGTTTGTCTGTGCCGCAGGACATCAAAAACACATATTTTTTTCTTAAATATTTATTAGCAAAACAAATCGATTCGAGCAATTTTAACAAGCAAAAAAAAATTTTTTTGTTATTCTATTATTATTCTGTTTTAAATTATTATACGGTAAAGCTGTATTATTGAGAGTCGAACCGCTAGTGAAATTTAAGTCAGAAAATGAGCTTTTTTTCTTTTGGGTATTGCTAAAGTCATATAATTCTTGGAAAAATTTTAACATTATAATAATTTATATTTAAAAAAATATAGCATCATTTCAAAAAAAAATATTAATATATTACGCATTTTATATTTTTTCAGTGATATCGAAAAAAAACATCGATGAAAATAAAACATCTGCCGAAATGGCACAGAAATTTGCACTGATCGATTATGACCGGAACGGTCAAATTTCACCATTAAAACTACAGCGAGTCCTAAAAAACGGCACGTCTAAACCGTTCAACATGGAGACGTGTCAGCTGATCATTACAAAATTCGACGAACAACGTTGCGGTTATATTGGCCTTACAAAATTCCCAGCTCTTTGGGATGTACGGTTTATAAATGATAAGCAGAAAATAAAATATCAAAAAAATATATAATATTTTTTAAATTTCCAAAACCTTAATATACTTTAATGCACTTAAGTGATGCGCCTGTACAAAACAAAATATATTTTAATGCAAACATTGGGGTTTCGAGTCTACCAATTACATTAATTTATTCAAAATAATAAATGCTGATTAAAAAAAAAACCTTCATGAGGGTTTTAAAGTTTTTATTTGTGTCTATTTTCGCCTATACGGGAAATTATCCAAATTTTTTTTTCATTTACATATCTTTTACATATTTTTGTTTTTTATAAATGTTTTTTACATATAATAACATTTATATACATATTATTTAAATATTTCGCTATCTTTATTACATAAAATTCCCATTCCTAATTATTAGTTTTTTCTCTACCTGTATGTAAATTCGGGCAAATTCAATGTAAAAGAAAAATTTTTTTTATTTCAAAAAAATCAAAAATGTATAAAAGAAAACGTATTTTTCTCTGCGCTCTTTTATTTCGTTTTGATTTAGTATACATATCAAATCATTTTGACAGGATTATGTGTTCTTTAACGATACAATTTAACGATTTTTATTATTACAGTACATAAACGAATGGAAGTGGGATTTTGCTCACTTCTCAGAACATATGGGTTTTTTAAGTATGACTCAACTACAGTATGCTCTTACCATATATGGTAATAACATTTTTTTTTAAAAAATGTTTTATTTTTTCAAGGCTATAGTTTCACTACCCCGTTTTTCAACATTCTGCTACACCATTTCGATCGAACTAAATCTGGTATTTTTTTTTTGCTTTAAAAATACATCCCTCAAAAGGACGAATTTACTTCGATGATTTTATTCATCTTGGCATAACTCTAAAGCGTCTTACGCCACCCTTCCGTAATGCTGACACGGACCGTGACGGGCGCGTAATATACGTAAACAAATTTATCATTTTATCTCATTTTAGGTGCCAACTCGTTAATTTTAGTAATAACATAAAATTTTTCCTCCAATTTTTTTTTGCACTAAATAAAAATCTAAATCAGTTTGCACCTAAATAAATATTTTCAACGAAGTTATTTAATTTGTAAATCTTGAAGATTTCGAGGATTTCATCTTATGGTCTTTGACCGCTGAAGTTTGATTTCTCTACACAACCCAATATAAATAGGGATGATTTTGATTAAAATATCACTTTATTCTATTTATCTGATAAAATTTTTAATTTTAAAATCACAAAAAGCTATTGCAAATATATAAAAATATTATTTATGATATTTAATATCTTATATGGGCAAATCATACACTTGCTAATTCAATGTTTACACCCTCGTGCCTAGTTACGCAAAAAAAATGAGCGGATTAAAAAAATTCCAAATTATTTCATCACCTAAAAAAAGAATGGTCGACGACTTTCCAACCAATCTTAAACATCTTCGCGATGTGATTCAGTTTGGCTCTTCCGGCCTGTTCTATGCCCGCGTCAGAGTTGCAGATCTTCAGTTTTCATTATACAAGGTTTCAGGTCGTCTATTCCGGCCAGCATTATGAATTAACACGGTTTTAGGCATGTCCATTAATGCGTAAAGGAATGTTATGTAAGAAAAAAGTCGACGAGGAACTGTATTGTGCCAGTTGCGACCACCGCGCCAACAAGCCAACCCGCAATTTGTACTTGAGGTTGGAGCTACAAGATTGCGAAGATCCGGAGATAAGCCAAACTGCGACTGTCTTTTCCGCGGTAGCGGAACATTACCTAAACCTTAAGGTTGAGCAATTTGCCAAAATGGTAGAAGAGCAGCCCGGACAGCTCGAAGCACTGCTTAAATCTAAGATTGAGCGTACTGTCACCGTCAAACTTAGTATAAAGGTTCACAAATTTATACGGATATAAATATTATCTTTTTGAATTTTTAAAGGCAAAGGGAGAGCTCAAGACGATGGACTGGATTGTGTGTCATACAGCAAGAGAACGGGAGATGAGGGAGATGAGGAGGCGCCACCTGATGAACAAAAGAACGCTGACATTAATAACGAAGATGGAGAAATAATCGAGATTGAGAGCAGTAGCGTGCATTCGGACGCTCTTAGGCCACCGCTAAGAAACGCGTAAAAAGAACTGAGTCGAATCAATTGGCTTCGTCTCTACGGCCAATTCTTTTGTAGTAGTCTTTGGCCTAGTCGATGTTAACCGGATAAATATTTAGAAAGGGAAAAGAGAGAGAGAGAGCCATTTTGTTATATCAGTGTTATATGTATTCTTCGTACAATTCACCCAAAATAGTTTTTTCCAAGCATTCACAGCTGAAACGACAATGAAAAGGGACAATCCGAAACGGCTATCATTCGTTCATCATCATCGGCAACAGCGCGCAATGACAATACGGTGGCAGCCTCAACCTTGGATGGCAATGCCAAACGGCAACGTCGTAATAGTTGGGACTTCAAGACTATGGCCTATTTTGAGGAGAAGCACCCTAAAGGGGAGGAGGATGGACATAGAAAGGGGAAGCAGCCTCAGCAGCCAGCACCCTTGTTTGAGCAAAAACAACACTACGTGCACCGAGTGGAGCGGTTCGCTATGCAACGCCATGTGACTGAGTTTGTGCTGAACGGAAAACACGATGAGCCGGAAGAGGCGCTTCTCCATGCTTTCGAGTATATCATCGCTCGTGCAATACGGAATGCAGAGGATTCCCAACAGCAAACTATCGACGGAAGAGGCGCATCAGCGGGCGACGATGAACGTCGTCAACGGCGTGTCACAAGACTTGGAGTTTTACTTAATGGTAGAGGTGAGATTTACCGTCAGCGTTATTCACTCCATTGTAAAGTTAAAAGTTTTCTTTGCAACACCAGGTCTAACCGACCCGATTGTGCTGCCCATTCGTCCTCCGGAGCAAAACACGGCAGAAGTGTTGATGGCTGAGCTGGACAAACTAGGCCAGTCGGATGGTGATGAGGATGTGCATGGTGGAGGGATCAGCAAACGTTCTTTGTTGCTCAGCGAGCCAATTGAAGTGGTCGTCACATGTATAGCACCTCCGGTTGGTGCAGCGCCACGCTTCTACCAATACCAGCATTGGGGCTATGACGACCGCCAGTTCATCCGTGTGATGAATGTTGAGGACAACTTTTGCTTATTCCATGCACTGGTTGCCACCCGTGCGTACACGGATCAGCAATTTTTAAAGGCAACTTCGCGACGACAAGCCCCAACAGGGGAGGATGATGGTCTTCAATGGGATACGGTGTCAGCTGAGATTGCACAACGGGTGATAACGAGAAAAGACTTTTGTGCTGGCTACGAAGCACTAAACCGTCTGGTGTCCAACCGGGAGCGGATGAATGTTGCAGTGACGGAGCTGATGCGTGCTGCAGACATTCCAGCAGACCAAGAGGCGTATGGACTGGAGCATCTTGACCAAATACAGCAACTATGGGTCAGTTGTTGGTGTTGGAAATGAAGCTGAACGGAAGTGCATTAAACATAAAAACAGGATCAAACCTACCCTGGCATCTATAGAATTGTACTGTTCGAGGATCACTCCGAGGAGCTGCCTCGTCCGATTTGGAAAGGTCCGATGGGCCGTCGCCTCTGTGTGTCACTGTTTGTATCGGATGGGCACTACTACGGTATCAAGAAGATACATTGTTTTTTCAAACTGGGCCGAAAATATTGCATGGACTGTGAATGTGTCTACACCCGTGACACTAAGCACACTATTACGTGTAAGAGTCGCTGCCCCCAATGTGCTAAAGGTTGTCTTTTGTTTTTGTAGTGGCCAGCCATTTTCTGAGTTTCTATTTTTTTGCTTTTATTTTTATTCTCTATTCAGTAGGCCCTCAGTATCCATGCATTAGACAGCACGGTGTGTGCCTTCATTGTCAACAATGCAACCGTTTTTTCTTCTCCCGATCATGCTTTGACGGTCATCGGGGCAGTCAGACATGCAATTTGCTGAAGCGCTGCACTATTTGCAACCGAACCTTCCAGCAGGACCCCAAGCGTCCTCATAAATGCTACAGCACTTTTTGTACACGTTGTAAGGTATTGCATTTTCGCCATATCAGATTGAAATAAACAAATCAAAATTAATGTGATTAGGTGTACCATGAGAAGGATGCTGGCTGCTTTATCAAGAAGGTTGCGGTACCAAATGAAAAGCAACAGTACCGTATCGTGTGCTATGACACAGAAACGAGATTGGACCCATTGGAAGAGGCAGGGCAGCAGCGTCATAAAGTAAACCAACTTTCAGTTCGTGTTACTTGCACTGAGTGCTGTGATTCTGAACGTGGGGTGCGGACAAATTGCCAAATTTGTATTTCGGAGTATGGAACAATGGAACGAATAAAGGATTGGTATGCTGTTCATTAAATTTTCCGCATACATTGCTGTGTCATTAACAGGAGTGAAGCGGAAGGACATGAGCCAATCTCAGAGTTTGTCGAATGGATTTTGCGAGCGTGGACCAACAAATACAAAACCTTTATTTGGGTGAGTTCGATCGTTATCGAACACGTTTTTTTAGTATTCGTTTTCTACTTTTTTTTTAATTAACAGGCTCACAATGCATCGCGTTTTGATGGCCATTTTGTGCTAAAATATCTAGGCGAAACAAAACGGCGCCCAGATGTTGTTATGAATGGACTAAAAATTTTCGAATTCCGCCTACAGCATTCGCGACGCCATTCGCTGCTCACATGGCGGGACTCGTGCCTTCTGATGCCAATTCGTCTTGAGGATATGCCCAAAACCTTCAGTTTGGACTGTGATGACAAACCGTTTTTTCCCTACTCATTCAATCGGCGGTCCAAATTTGTAAAGTTGATTATTTTAATGATTTAATTTAGAGAAAACTATGGTGTACGCCTGCAACATTTGCCGCAAAAGGACGACTATTGCCCTGGGTCAATGAAGTTGGATAAATATGAAAAATTTGAAAAATGGTATGTGTTGGTTAGGTAGTTTGGAACTTTGTGATATCGGCCCACACAGGTACGATATGAACAGAAACACTCCGTTTTTTTTGCCGCACGAACTTCGTTTGTACTGCCAAAACGATACGGAAATTCTGCTCTCAGCGATTGTTCAATTTCGACGCATAATGATGGATGAGGTTACGAATGGATTTGATGTGCTACCGCTCAGCGCCACAATCGCCAGGTTCCGTCGTTAACCTGTTTAGCGATCAGCGAATCTGAGTTTTTCTGTTCAGCGTGTGCATGACTATCTTCAAAGGACAATTTTTGAAAGAAAAACAGCTGGCCATTGTCCCTGAATGCGGGTACGAGCGAAACGACCGTGCCAGCGTTTTTGCCATAAAATACCTGGACTGGCGCTCAAAAAAGGATGGCATTCGAATACAACACGCCGGAAACGGGCTTGAAAAGCGCTGGCGACAATTTCGGCTGGACGGATGGGTTGAGGAGCAGAATAAATGTATCGAAGTTTTGGGTTGCTACTGGCATGGTTGCGAACATTGCTTTAAACCCGACGACAAGCTGGTCGACGGAAAAACGTGCAGAGAACTCAACGAATTAACTCACCTACGTATATTGAAACTGCGTGAACCTGGGCCATCGGGTGATGTGTTCGCCGCAGGGCTCGACGTTGAACAAATTTGGGAATGCCAAATCAGAGAGCAGCTAAAAAAAGACCCAGAGATGTGTGCATTTTTCGCCGACTTGGGAACTGATCGCGGGCCAATTGATCCTCGACATGCATACTACGGCGGAAGGACTGGGCCGCTACAGCTAATTGCTGAGCCGAAAGAGGACGAAAAGATTTCTGTTTTCGACATAATTTCGTTGTATCCATGGGTCAATTATTCCACAGACTATCCGGTTGGCATACCGTCTATAATCTACCCAACCGGTGCGGAAATGATAGTCAACTGGACACGGCCCGAACAGCTACAGTTCCGTGGAATCTACCGTGTTCGCGTTATCCCGCCACGAGGACTTCGAATACCTGTTTTACCGCTCAAAATTGACGATCGTCTTCTGTTCAGCTGCTGTCACCGTTGTGCCGCAAAGTTTCGGAAGGCAAACACGCGTCGGACCCATGTTTGCCAGCATACTGATGAGCAGCGTGCGTTTGTCGGCAACTACACACACATTGAACTGGCTCGTGCGCTTGAATCAGGCTACAGAGTGGACAGATTCTGGAGAGCGTGGAATTACGAGGAATGGTGTGTATGTGTCGTGTGTGCAATAATGGTGTTTATATTAATCATCAGGAGCGACCAAATATTCAAGGACTACGTCCGACTGCTGATAAAACTTAAGGTCAGTGCTCCATCGACCCTGAAATGGGATATTAATTTCTTGAAGATTGAGGCTAGCGGTTTTCCTGATGGGATAATCAGTGTTGAGCAACAACAGCAATATGCGGACGAGTACAGACGCATATACAGCGTCAATCTGAGCCTTGAATGTGTGCGCAAAAATCCATCCCGGACTACGCTTTATAGCGAAGTTTAATGCTTAACAGCCTTTGGGTTGGTTCAATAGTTTCTTCTTTTTACAATCTGAGTTTTTCATCCTTTAGGGGTAAGTTCAGCATGCGAAAACGAATTAGGTTCCAAACAAAGTGCTGACCAGGCCTCAGGAGTTTTATAACCTAATTCTGGACCACAAAATTGTGAGTAGATATTAAAGAATGTTTATTTTAAATATTGAAACGCTTTAACACTCATAGGAATTATCGGCGGTCATTCCTTGTCGATGTCGCTGTACGTGTGCTTTACAAGCACAAAAAAAATTTTGTCACTGAGCACTCGTCCAGCAATATCGTCTTAAGCTTATGGACTACAAGCCGCGCCCGCCTTAAACTGCTCGACTTTATGACTCAAATAGAACGCACTGAAGGAGCAAAACTGATATACACTGTCCGTTTTTATTTTATAACTTTTGGAAAACAGCAAAGAATATAGGACACCGACAGTGTTGTTGTGCTGCACAGGCGTGGCCTTGTGCCAATACAAACCGGAGAATATTTAGGTCAAATGAGCGAGGAGTACCTCGACTACGACATTAAAACCTTTGTCTGCGGAGGTTATATTTGACTATTGTATTTATTAGCAAAATTGAACATTTTAAAGGTGCAAAGCAATATGGTTTTCGAATGAAACATAAGAGAACTGGAACGGTTGAATACGTCCTAAAAATCCGTGGCATAACATTTGACGTGAACAATAGCAAAGCTCTGCAGTTTGAAAATTTTCAGCAAAAGGTGGCCAATTATGGTAGGAATGTCAACATTGACCACAACGAGCTTCGTATCAGTGATAATGAAAACGACAATGACGGAAATGCACCTTCAATATTTCGCTACAACAAAATAATGCCGACACGCGATAGTCGAGTTATCACGCGAGAGATGCGCAAAAAATATGTGCCCGTGTGCCAGAAAGGGATAATAAATGAGCAGTATGAAGTCTTCCCGTTTGGATATGAATAAAAAAGATTGTGATTAAATAAAATACATTAAAATTGGCTCGTCCGTTCTTCATTTACTGTCTGACATTCAGCGAAATACCTTGACCATGAATCGGAAAGTTTTATCTGTTTATGTTGAAATCAGAAAAGGAATGTCCGACAAAAGTGGCAGCAACGGGAAGAACGATGACGGCGGCAACGGCAACAAGAAAAAGATGGGAAAGCAGGCGGACACTCGAAAAAGAAGCTACCCGCTCCCTCTTCTTTCGTGTCGCGCACGGCAAACATGGTTCCGACTATCATGTGACTACCCATTCCATTCTTTTTTCTACAGGGTAGAAGCAGTCGATCGCATTGAAAAGAAATATTCAAAAATGGAAGAGGATATAGGTGGTGAGGAGAGTGATAACGATGCTATCGACTTTTTTGCGGACAGTGTTGACGAAATTATGGAAAAGTATGTTTCAAAAAATAAATTGGTTTTGTGATAAAAATATTGTTTCAACCCTTAAGAATCCATCGATCGGAAGAGAAAGGTGAAAAAATGGATGACTACGCACGGCCGCGGTAAAGCCAAGGTGACCAGCGCTGAGCTTTTGCCTGTTGCGGCCCCAACTGCTGAGAAAAACGATTTGGATTCCAACAATAGTGAGAAGGATGAGGATGAGCCAACATCAACGGTTTACCTAGACCGCAAAAAATCTTAGAAAGGAAAATGGACCTAGAATCTCCCTGTTGTTAACCATGAACAAGTACAGTGTATTCAAGTAAATTTATTTTGCAACTATCGTATGTATGACAAATGGTGTGATCAGGCAATAAAGGATAGACAATTTATCTTTTTTCGCTTTGCATTTCGGCATTAGCGACACGTAATAATTCAATGGGAAAATATCGCGGTGGTGACCACCACCAAACTGAACAACACAAGGAAGGGTTGGGTACTTTAACATGACACGATGGCGAGTGTAAAGGTGTTGCTGAACCGTGATTCCTAGAAATCCACGGTATGCAAACACCTGATTTGCACCGTTGGGACACAAGGCATCAGGGATAATTTTAATATTTTCTCCTAAGGTGGACAGTTCTCAATGTCCAATGGCTCAGATAGGCAAGGTTCTCAGTCGTCGTTTCTGTAGCTGCTTGGTCAGTCGGTAGGGACCACAGTTGTTGAATCGGCACAGCACTCTCACCAAGTTGTAGTCTCGTTTTCGCGTTCGTCGTCGCTCCAATAGTTGATCAGATCCAGCTCGTCCACGATCAGGTCCCTGTTGTTGTTGTTGTTGTTGTGCTGTTCGCTAGTTCGCAATGGCGTGATAGACACAGCGGCGAGTCTCCCGGACAAATCTTCAGGTCCTTCAGCTCCACATACAGAGGTTCGCTCCTTAAAAATGCATAATGACAAAATATTAATGTTTTTTGTTTAGAAAACATTACCACACTATTCCCTCGAACTTCCTCTTCGGATAACATGTTGAGTACAGCTCAACGTCAGCAATCAATTCAAGCGAGCCGTCAATATGCACAGGTTGGTTCGGATGGTCTTCGTTTGAAATGTGTACACAGTCCACAGCACAAAGCGGGTTGGGATAGAGACAATTCCCACCTTCAGGCCCACTTTTAATTTCCTCTTTCAAACAGGTGTACAGATCGTCTACACTGCTCAGCCCGTAACTAGTCGATCAGATAACGGATTGCCCTTTGCATGCAATAAGCAGATAAATATATTGTGACAATTATGTAAAATGAAAATAGCTTTTCTTAAATTTAGGAAACAAATGGCCAACTGAATCCAAACAACAAAAATCGTTCTTTAAATACTCCGACTGATGGCTCCTACCATTTTGATCACTCGCTGTTGCAGTTTCATACGGTATATTCAGCAATTGTTGTTGTTGGGACGAATAAGCGTCGTCAATGAACGGGCTGCTGTAATAATCGGAGCTATCGGACACGTTAAGCGGACGCTTTCGGTTCACTCGCCGTAATTGTTTAAGTATGTATGTGCACAGTACTAATTAGGAACAGATTGAACAGGTACGATATCGGCATCCATGCGTCCGACATGCGTAGATGAGCAAAAACGCCGCGGCTAACATTTTTGTCTTTGGGTTTATAAATTAGATAATTAAAGTGGACGTCATTTGAATTGGTTACAAAAGCTAGCGCACGGTTCCCTTTTGCATAGTCGCCAATGTGAAATTTATAGATGCGCCTGGTCTCTGATCACAAACACATGGTTGTCCACCAAAGTAAAGTCGCTTTTATCTGGTGGAAGAAAAGCGACAAAGTTGCTCTTCAAAATCGTATGGGCGGAAGATTGGTTTTTTCGAAGCCACCAATGCTCCAGGTATTCAAGCTCTATTTCGCTAATCCGCCTCTGATACTTATCGATCAGAAACAATCGACCTGAGAGGTGATCAAATACAATCCGCCCATGTTGGGAAAGTCGTTGCACAATCTTATGCTGGTGACCACGGAAGATAGTAGTCTCACCAGATTCGCTGTCTTCAAAAAAGGTAAAACTATGCCCGTTGTATTCAAAACAGGCCAATGGTGACATTTTCAGCAATGATTTCATTTCGAAAAACACACTCTGATAGCTGTGCAAAGTGTACACATTTTGAAGTGAAACGGCCCATTCGCTGTCACGCTCACATTTCTCTATTCGGCACGCTGTATTCCAACTATAACCAAAATGTTGTGCTGCTGTAGCATCTTTTGAAAAGGTACGATATTTGCCGCTATCGAAATAGTTTTGATTGTCAGCCATCAAATCCACATTTATCAGCTCCGATTGCAATAGTGACGGCACACAGCTGAGGACTAGACATGCGTAAAAAACATTCATAAAATGAACCATCATTTTTCTCACTGTTCAGGAAACGTGAGCTTTTATAGACCGCTGATCAAGTTTCTGACAAACCATTTCACGAGGTAATCTGCCATGCCTCGAGTCTTACGCAAAGTCTCAATCACACGGCAGAAAGGAACGCCAGAACATCGGCTTGCCAAAAAATATATACAAAAATGTCCACACGTATCGGATGTGGGAAATTGAATTTGTTCCCTAGTGACCAGTACCTCTTTAAATGTGTTGAGGTAGGCTGCTAAATCGGGGTTTGGGTGCTCACCAAGACTGTCAAAATATTCAACCCGTCGGTGGCTTGAAGCATAGCAAGCCACCCAATGTTCACCTCGTGTCCCTTCTTTGCCCGTATTGACGATCATACAATGAGGAAATTTAGAAACTCGCTTCGGAATTCGATCCGATGGGAAAACACCAATGAATTTGTTCTTGGTAGGGTGCAATTTTTTCAGAATTATTTCCAATTGAACTGAATTCATTGCTTTTCAGTGTCAATCAATTTCAGTTACACACTTCCGTCTGTACTCAGAACCCGATCTGCGTTAATGGACAACACAGAATCGAATTCGCCAAGGACAAGCATCTCATATCCATCCGCTTTTATAGGCTGCTCAAATTGCACCTTTATCGTACATGTGCCTTGCCTGATCAGCTCAAAACCAGGTGTGTCCTCCAGAGTGGAAGTCAGCGGAATGACGAAAAAGGCCCAACCGTTAAGAAAACGCTGCATCCCAATCGAGACCGTTTTGGTGTCGGAGTCATCCAAACCCAGGCCTGCATACATGTCGACAAAAGCACGGACAAAGCGGGGCTGCACACCATCGAAGGACAGCAAATACGGGGTGCTGGGAAAGGTCTGTCCGTTCGCCTCGACACTAATCGAACGTACATTGGCGTGCTCAAACTTGTAGGGTGACATTTTTCGGTTACCGGAATATGCGTCGGTTGAAACGAAAGTGCAAATTAGGCGACGAGGCAACGTTGAGGTGAACACGTTGTGTGCCAGCTCGGTCCGACCTGTGCCAAGAAAAATAGACCTCATCTCAATTTTACGCAATCGGGTATTTTGCTGAAGTGGACTCTAATTGTCGGCTAATGGCAAGGTTAAGGCTTGGTGTTACGTCCACAGTGCGCACATAGAGACGCATGTCATGCACACGGATGCGGTACTCTTTCTTATTTTCCTGCTGTGTACCATCTGGTTTTTTGTATGGGGGCGTAAGCAGGAGGAATGAATCATTGTTGCGGTGAATGGTGAATATTACATCCTGATTGTTCAACATCAATGCATTTTGACGTGCCAAATCAAAATTTAGTTTTACCATTGTCTCACATTGTTTACCGCCTGAAAACCGTGCCGCACGTGCGGTAAAACCTGGGTTTGTTGCGCTGTTCTGGTCATCATCGTCGGGATAGTAGCACGATGCCTCATGGAAAGCCTTGCGAATTTCCTGTGAATAGCCCAACTCCTTCATTATGTAGTCGCGGTAGTGGTAATAAATCGAACTGTCGAACACCTCAATGCCTGAAATATTGACCTTCAGCGAGCGAACAAAGCTGCTAGCAAAGTTTTGAATGACGCCAACATGCTTATCGTTTGGGTCCGCGTCATTGAGTGCTACCCATTCTCCCGCGTCATTCTTCCGTTCAATTGAGCTGAGCAGGTACATATAGGTTTTGCTCAAGTCACAAAATTGACTGTCCGAGAACAGGCGAAACAAATAGGGACCTGTCTGATTAAGTGCAGACAGAGGCAGCAATTCACGGACGTTTGTCTTATTTATGGCCACATTTGTTGGCGGCAAAGAGAATAATGACAGACTTCCTTCCAGACCCTCAACACTGTCTTTGTCAATCTTTTTATTACGCTCATTTTCCACTGAGTTTTTTTGGTTATTATGTTTCTCTCAAAATATTTAATGTATGTTGGTGAGAGTGTGGTCGATAGTGAAAAAATTAAAATTATCCTACCTATTTATAGGCTTCGTGTGGTGTCAAATGTTAATGTGCAAATGTTAGCTGATCAATGATCTGTCGTTTCCCTCTCAATGTACCATTTTTTTTATTTTTTCTATGAGTGATTGCCTTGTGCCGTTGCCGCCCACCCTTTCCGCACTGGTTGAGCTTTTCGGCCAGATTCTCAAATCCTTGCTTAGCCTGAGTTTTGAGAGACTCCTTAAACGCCTTTCCCTGGGCGAGATCGTCAAGCATCCGTGTCCCTGCGGAAATGCCCTCCTTTGAGGCAGACTTTAACAGGTTTGTGGCTACCGGCATAAGGAACCGCGAAATATTTTGTAAAAGACCGCCACCACGCTGAAATTTATTGCCTACAAAATACTGCAGCTCACCACTTCCCTCCTGCTGCTGCTGTAACGCAAGAAACGCGGACCAATTGACATTGTCCGGGTTAAAAACAACGTGCGTCATAACTGTTTTTTATTAAAATAATTTTTGTCTAAAATGTAAAGTGATTACGGTAGTTCCCCAACCAAATTTTACGTAACGTCCAAATGCTGTCTGAATTTCAATGTTAATTTCAGAAATGCGTTTATTTTGGAGAGAATGAAAAATTTCATTGGTATATATAACCTCTGGCATGTCCAACCCCGGTGTCCCTGACACGTTGACAACTCGCAGCAGCGGTGCCATGCGGTCACCTATGATGGAGTCCTCCACCAGTTTAGGCGCGTAAACGTACAGCTGACGGACACCACCAGACAGATCAGGTGGATATTTTGCCGACTGATTGTTGTAAATGCGTGTTTTGTGATCGAACCCCAACACGTAGGACAGCTGTTTGCTCAAATCAACGTGCATTACTCCTGGGCCCATTCTAATGCCAAATCGCTGAGTTATTTCATTGTAAGCAAATTCGGCTGCCATTTTGGATTCACGCTGTTGCGACATTAGCTGTCCATGCTCACCATCTAGCACTTCTTCGATGAGTTTATATGTTGAAATGCGGTGTTGACTCTCGTTGTCTTTACCTTCTTCCTGTAGCATCATCTGCTGTGCATGCTGTTCCATCGACCATTCGGTCCACTTGTTCGTCCATCAGTTTTTCAATTATTTTCTCCTTCCTTCTCTCTGTCGCTACCGTTGATTGTTTAGCAACAATTTTTGGGTCATTGGAGATTAACGCGGCTGCTTGAGGTAAATTTCCACCCTCTTCAACTTGTGTCACTGATGTAGCACAGCATCACCGGATTGTTCTAATCCACTCGATGGCGGCGTACCTGCTTCATGCTTATCAGCGATACTATTATCTTGATCTGCTAAAATCTGTTCAGCTGGCGTCTCGGATGTAGCGGTGGCAGTAGTGGTGATGTTTTGTTGGTGATTGTTTTTACTATTGGTAGCATTTTCTTCGTCTGGGTTTGCGGGCTCATCTGCTGGTGAAAAGTTGTCTGTTGGGGTGGAACTAGTACTATTTGACCCCTCAGCTACAGCACTGAGGCCTGAGTTAGCTTTCCCTGTCTGCGCATCTCTTTTTTTAGCCTCGTATTCCAAAGCGGCAAACCGTTTACGCCTGTAGTCAATCAGACGTTGAACGCTCTCTATTTGTCGTTGCAGCGACTCCCTTTCCGCTGCGTCAGTTTCAAATTCAAGCTTTTCCCTCAATTCCCTCTTCTTGGTGTACTCAAGTTGAAGCGCTTCATAATTTTTCTGGATTGCTTGCCAATAATTCACGGGATTGGCTTGGAAGAATTCTTGGACGAAGGTCAGGTTTTGTTCATGGCTTGTCCGTTCAAACTCCTCTTGAGACCTTTTCTGGTCACGTTGCAATGCTGCGTTGTTTAAGATTTCCATCTTTCTTCCAAAAACGTGTAGGGAATTTCTCATTCGTTCGGTTTGTGAATTGAGCTCTTCAAGCTTTTTCAAATCTTTAACTCCTTCATACTCTCCCATCTTTGTTTGTAGATCTAGCACATCTCGGAGGTAACTTGACCTCCATTCGTCCAGCTGCTCTCTATAATTGTCGGGGTATCGGGCAAAGAAACGGTCAATCAGTCTTTGTTCGTTGGCTTCTTGCTGCTCACCGTCCCTTCTCTTCGCCTCTTCTTCAATCAAATGCAAATGTTCTTTCAGAAAAGTTTCTCGCCCCTGAAAAACCCCAAGTTCCGTTGAGAGAAATGTTTTTCTTTCGTCATCCGCTGTTGAATTGTACTCCTTTGCCATTTTTTCAACCCTTTCTCTGAGCTGATAGTGTTTTTTTCGCAGTTCTCCAATCTGTTGCCAGTAGTCAAAGGGATTTCGAGTGAAGAAATTCTCTACTTCGATAACTCCAGCGCCTGTTTCTGACAATTCGGTTTGTCGTTTGGCTCTTTTGTTGTGTGTACCATCATTTAATGATGATGAGCCGCCAAACTTTGTATCGTAAGCATTCTGGATTATCTGATTCAGTGTTTTTTGTAAACTTTGTACACTTTGGAATTGTACATTTGGAATCTTCACTGACAAATTGATAAATTTTTGCGATTCCTCGTCAGAATTTCCGGCATCTTCTCTGTAGTTAGGATTAACCAGTTTGACAGAGATAGAGTCATCCTCGTCCACACTGATCGACGGGAATGAATATGGATAGATTATTGCTGATAATGCGACGGACCATTTGGAGTCAAGCTCTAAAGTGTGCGGAAGTCTAACCGTAAAATTAGAAGCAGTATTTCCTGGACCAGGTGTGTTTGAGGGAAGTACAATGTAAAAATCTTCCATTATTTAGCTTTATTCAAATGCTCGACGTTTCACTAGGTCTGAGTCACGGACCCAGCTGTTGTATTTGTCAGACAAGCCAACCCAACGGACGAAATGTTCTTTGACTCCGTTTCGTGTACGCGATTTTAGCACTTCTGCGCGATGGGTACCGTTTTCCGCTGTCTTTACAAGTTCTTGATCGTAGAAAATTCCCTTTATGTCTTCTCCGTTCAAATCACGTATTCTGTACGAGTGAGGGTCTGTGTTGTTTACACGTTGGACCCTAAAAAGTTCGTCAGTAAAATTTGGATAGTAACCTTTTGAAAATTGGCCTTTCTCTTTGCTAATTCTTACAATATCGCCAAATTTGAATTTTGCGTTTACTTTGATTTCCTTGTCACTGGTGTGTTCTTTATATAGACGTTTTCTTAACGCCGGAGCATTCTTAAAGGTTACAGAAGCTGGACTTATACCAATGGTACGATTTGTAGTACTGTTCACATTATTTGCGATTTTATCTATCACCCCTAACCACCTTAGAGTGTTATTTTCGCTAAAATATTTGTATAAGCGTTCTTTGAGTGTTCGATTCGCCCGTTCAACCACACCCGCATGCAGGCTAGGACTGTACATTATGTGTTTGATTATGTCCTTTTGCTTCCAGTATTCAATCATCCGTTTTGCTTGGAACTCCAAACCTGCATCACTGTACAGTTTGTTAGGCAGCACACCGGCTTTTTTGAACACCTTTTCAAATGCTTCAATCATGTGTTCGCTTTTCTTCGACTCCGACTCTGCGGTAAAAATTTTTCTACTAAGCACATCGATACAAACCAAAATGTAGCGGTAACCGTCATTATGCGCCCTTAACGTATCCATAATGCACAGGTCACATTGCCAATCTGTATGCAGACCACTCGGCACCGTTTTGAGCCTAGGAAATTTGTTTCTCCGTGGCTTAAACAATGTGTAAGTGCGTTGGCGGTGAAGAAATTCATAGACATTGTGTAAGGAAATTCGAGGGTTTCTTCTCTTGGCCTCTTCCCAAACTTTTAGCATACCAGCATAGCTGGCCGGTGAGCGTAAATCGTAATAAATTTGTTCCAATAATTTATCCACAATCGGTTGCTGTGCTATAGTCTTGCCCATAATTCAGGTTTAAATTTGCGTTTTGGTTCCGTTCGGTGTAAACCTGGGGTTTTTATAGACGATGAATTCACATTGACAAACACTATTTTTTTCTTTCCCATTTTCTTCACTGTGCTGCGCCGCCGGCCTTCCCCCGTTTGTGGTATTTTTTGAAGCAGTTTCATCATTTCCGTGTCTTTTGAGATACGCTGAATGAAGAAGCGATGGCCTCTGGGCACATCTTTGCGCTGACCTGTCAAATGCTTTAACGATTCGGTGAAATGAGAGCCTGAAACGGGTTTATTGAAATTAGTCAAAATTTCTCCACTGTTTGCATTGACACCGAATTTTTTGTGATCCTTCCCGATAATGCCCATCATTTTTGGGAAATTTTTTGGGCTGGTCCTTAATGAAACAGTTGGCGTCTTTTGGTGCGGCGTTTTCCTTGACGAAGCCGTAGCAGCATCAGCAGCAGCAGGCTCAAACTGATCAGAAGCAGTTGAAAAGTCCGTGTCCTCTTCTACATCAGTGTTGCTCTTACTTACTGCTGCACCAATTGATTGAATTGAAGCCGAATTGCGATGTGGTGTGCTCACATGCGACGGTGTTTGTTGTTTTTGAATGCCCATATACGGCGCAACGTTTGGTGCGGTAACTGAGCCACTCTCAACAATTACTTTTTGAGGTTTATTCTCAATAATATCTTTTAGCTGGTGTCTACGTTTGTACAACCATGAGTGACGCTTCATTTTTATTTCTGCGTTCCTTTTTGGATCCGCCAAATTCTTTTGAATCTGTACATCAAGCAGCGTTTTCTCGCCTTGTAGCGGGTCGGCTAGAGGAGGAGATACGCCGCTGCTTCCTTTCAGTAGATTAATGAGGGCCAAATACTCGCTCTCTGGCACCATAACCATCTTTTTTGTATATTTCATTGGTAGCTCCCGCCTGTTAGGCCGTAATTTTTTCGACCAGGTGTTGAGCTAGTGCGCCAAGAATAGGCACTAATATTGCTCCTAATGCTATACCACTTCCCTGCTGTAATCTCTTTCTTGCAGTCTTTTCGCTACGCGAGCGTGCAATTGCACGATAATAGTCCGCGTATTCGGCCAACCTTTTCCTTTGGCTTCGGTTTAGGCTGAAATTGAATTTTAATATGTTTGCACAAATTTCAACAAGTCCTAATATTTGTTCGGCTGTTGCGTCTCGCAGAAGGATGTTTTTCTTTTTTTCCGATTTCGTAGAGGCGATTTTTTTTAAAAATTCTGCGTTTTCACTTATATATGGACTGAATTCATACATCTGTAGTGAAAATTACAGATTTTCTCAACCTTTTATACCCTTTCTTTATTCAATTGGTAGGTACACCTCACGCTGTTCATCCGGGAAAATTTTAGTTGTTAAACGTTCAGACTCGGGCGCATTAGGATGCATATTTATGACCAAATAGCTGAATGGTTCGCTGGTTGCATCGTTGTATGCCTCCATAAAATAGTTTAGCCTCTTCGGAAACAATTGAGAGCCCACCGTTCTGACCTGAAGTTGACCAGAAGGATTCCGGGTTAAAACCAAATAATGGCTGTTGGCTCTTGCAGTACGAATATTGCGTCCATAGAGACTTTGTGTTACAAAAATCACACTTACATTCCAGTTATGGGAGCCTCGGGTGAACAATAAATCCAAAAAATCGTTATTTACGCTCAGCATCAGGTCGTCCAGGATCAAAAGCAGGGGTTTAGGCATACTTTGAACCAACATTTGGGTCGGTACCCCATTATGTGTCTCAATTCCTTGTTTCATTAACCCGATCACAGAATCGTTCATCTCGGAATAACAATAGAGTATTTTTACAGGAGGCGGTGCGATTAGCAAGCTGTAGTGTTTTAAAAGTTTCAATAGCCATTGAGTTTTTCCACTTCCCGTAGCGCCGGATAAAATTAATGTAAACGGTGCGTTGAACATTTTTTTATAAAATTTCATTGTGCTTTTTTTTGCTTACAAATATCCCTTTATATAGGCAAAAGGGAGAATGTCGCCTGCATCCCCTCTCCCGTCCATTTTTGACTCTTGCGACACTTTTTTTTACTACATAACTGACAAATATCCTTTTTCGGATGACTATGTCCTCGGTCAATTGGTTGTGCGATGGATTTGACCTCTTGGGTTCGAATCCCCCTCCCGTTGGTGAATTATTTAATCGATTTTAAATTAAATTATATATATATAATTGCTAATTATCCGTTTTCGGATAACTTTATTGTTGGCCCAGTGGTAGTGCTTTGGATTAGACCTCTTGGGTTCGAGTCCCTCTGCCTCTGGATGAATTAATTTAATTAATCCTCTCATGGATTTGGACCCCGGCACTGGGATAAAATCATGAAGAACAAAAAATGGATGTTTTTTTAAGCAGGGGCCGGGGTCTGGACCCCGGCCCCTGGGACCTTATACTACTTTCATATTTTTGTTCCATATACTTTAAAATTTGAATTAATAGATGATTTATTTAATTTTGGAGTTTGTTGATCAGAAATTTCATACGAAATATTTTAACAATTGTGTTACACTATCGCCGAGAAAGTTTTGTTATTAATAATAAAGAATTTTATTATTGGGCTTATTAATTTTAATCCTCTTCCAACTGATGAAAATTTTTAATATAAGACTGAATTTTTTTTCAGAATAATTAATCTTATATTTATTTCAATTCGATTTACAGTAAAATTTTTTATATTTCATATATGTACCTTAGCTAAAAATTAAGATTGACAAAATTTGTAAATAAATTGTCTGCTCACCGTTTTACCAAACAATGCGTATGAAATTATTTTTAATGTTTTAATAAATTTTGATTTTTAATATTTATTTCAAAAAAATAATAATTTAAGCATTTATTTCATGTTATTTAAAAATTTATTCAAAGTTAAGAAATTTATTAGTTGTACAAATTAATTTTTACCTTTAACTATTGTTTCTAATCATCTTATAAATGCTTGCATTTTCCCTTATTATGGACTAATATATTTTTTCTTTAAAACTTTATTTAAAAGGAGCATAATAATATTAAATATGTATAAATAAATTTAGTTTTTTTTTCTCAATTCAATACTGTATAAAATTATAAATGTTTATATTAAATTTTCGAATAACATGTTTCTTGAAATCACATAAATTATTATTTTTTGATAATATTTGTTTAAGTATTGGTAAATTGTGAATAATAAAATAACTTTGTGATATAAATAATATTTGCCCAAATATGCAGATTTGGATGTTCGAAAAAAATTAAAAGCAAACATTGAAAAGGTGCTAGGTCGTTCCACAAAAAAGCTCAGTGTGGGCGTTCCACAAAAAAAGCTCAGTGTGGGCGTTCCACAAAAAAAGCTCAGTGTGGGCGTTCCACAAAAAAAGCTCAGTGTGGGCGTTCCACAAAAAAAGCTCAGTGTGGGCGTTCAACAAAAAGCTCAATGATTGATAAATTAATTAAATAAATTTAATAATTCAATTCACTAAATCACGGTGCCGTACGCTTAACCCTAATGTACGGCGGGACTGAAGTCATTTTCAATTTTTTTTCTTTTCAATTTTTCGCATCACTTCTCGCCAATTTTCTCCATTTGTAGTAGACACAGACGGACATCATTGATACCATTTTGTAGAGCTCATCGAGCTGTACAAAAAAGCCGCTGGTACCGGCACGCTTAGTTTGGGTTGGACATCGACAGGGTCAGGGGCGAGGCTGAGGGTCATCCGGCAGATGTGCCCGACCCATGACGGGCTCCAAGTGAATGGACCAAGAACCGGAACCGGCCTGGGAGATAGCCCTTTAAAAACCGAACAAAAAATGGTTCTTAACCGCGCATTTATAATTTCAATATTTTAAGGAAAATGCATTCTATAAAACAAAATAATAAAATTTATTTATTAAATTAATGAATTGGTAAAAAAAGAGCTTACAAAAAACACTAATACTGGCATAAAATTCAATTGAAGAATGTATAATTCTAAAAAATACTATTGCAAAAAGTACAAGAGAATAATATGGTAAAACCTATTAATCATGCAGAGAAAATAGCAAAATAATGAAATTAACTATTTAAATATTTACATTAATAAATTTAATTTTTTTGTCTTAATACAAAAAAATTCAAACAAGAATAATCGAATTTTACTAAAAATATCAGAAAATATAAGGGTAAAATAAAGTAATAAAATTATTTGCCAATATTCCTTCAATGATAGAATTTTCGATAGATGAAAAACACATATTGTCGAACAAAAAAATCATTCTCAATAATCACCTAATTCAAAGTGCTAATTTTTAGACTTCTTGAGTTTATTAACAAAATTGAAATTCGTTTATATAAAATTTGAATTAAAACCTAAATTAAATTAATAAATTTAAGTTTCTTATGAAGAAAATGGTAAATTTCATATGAATTAAAAATATAATTTATAAGAGCAAAGTTATAATTTAATACAAAAATTTGGTAAAACAGATTTTTAGCCAAGATTAGTAGCCAGAACTTTTATTAAGTTAAAAATGAAATAGAAAAGCATTTTGTCATTTAATCTAAACATAATAAATAAAAAATAAATTCTTATCATTAAATATTAATTTGAAATAGTAAAGGACTCATTATTACGGACTAATAATAACCAATAAAAGTGAATAAATAGTTGCCAAAAAATTAATAAAAATTGCCATTGTTTGTTATGTTAATTAAACAGACTCTAGCCAATTCGTGCTCATCTTGTTACTGGGGACCTTCTCGAGATCTCACATGCATCAGTGTGTAAGTTTAATACCATTTTGGCAAGGAGGAAAACAACTTCAAAATGCCAAAGTTCAACCAAAATATTCAGTTTAAGTGCCTTGCATTTATAAAAAACATCATTTTAATAATTTTAGGAAAAAATTTAAGTTGTCGGCAATAAAAAAATTAAAAAAAACTGAATATACAAAAAATATATAAATGCAAAATAATTTGTAAGTAATTAATTAAACAAACCAAGCTCATACATTATGAAATAGACGACAAGAGAAGTATATTTAAATTACGATAATTAAAATATAGAATCCTTCCCTATTTTTGTATGTAATTAAAAATTCATCATGCATATATCTTTAAATTATAAACTTAATTTATTGAACTATGATTTGCATAATTAAAAATTTAAAGAAAATTAAAATAGCTAATTGTTTCTCAAATGATGAAAATGAATTAATCTTGTATACACAAAATTTTTAAATTCAATAAAAAGTTTTAAAATAAATATTTAAAAATGAAGCAATTAATTGAAAAACGTAGATTTGTCTTATTATTTACAAATTTTTAACTATAATACTAATGACGACATAGTTCATTGGTATATTTGAAAAAATGAATTTATACATGCCAAAAAATTCTTCAAAGCAACCTTTTTGAACGAAAAAATTAAACCTTTCAAATGGAGGAGCTCACATACAACAGGGACATTGACAAGATCTCTGGACATTAAATCGCGATAATTCTGATAACTATAAACACATCATTAAACAAAATGACAAAGAAATATCTAGCTTAAAAATTTTAACTCATTTTTCCTTCAAATGAAGTGTATAATCGAATAAAAAAATAAGCACAAAATAATTAAATAAATTCGCTATAATAAAACTGGAAACCACAAAATTCAATAAAAAGAGGTGGCAGGCTACCAATTTTTAAAATTAAACCTATCCAATTAATATTGGGAAAAACCTAAATTTAAATATATTTAAAGAATTAATTTTTTTCAATTCAAATTAAATTATAAACTTTTTTCTTATCATATCAAATTTTTTTAATATTTTTAATATTCCCTAAATGATATATTTAGGCAAGAAAAAAACAAATTACATATAAAACTAAGGCAAAATTTAACTAAAAAAATTCAACACTAACTGAAATATTAATTTTCATCATTCGTAAAAAATAAAACCCATCAAATTTTTAAAGATTTATTATTTGTTGGTTAATATATTACAGCAAAAAATATTATTTAAAATTCATACAAATTATAATTCAATGAAGTTAATTTAAAAATTAGTAAAACCCTTAATGCTTATAACTCTCCAAAACTTTAAAGATTGCTGGACGAAACTCTGGATCAAAAGGAACAAATTGAAATTATTGCCAGAGCCATCAATGGATTTAATTACACTATGCCCGTTTTCCGCAAGTATTTTTAAAATGAATATGTTCAACAAAAAATATAATATCATCTAATCATTTAATCACCAATTTTAAATAAAATTTACTCAAACATTTTTACCTAATTTAATGATTGAAATTAAAATAATATAAATAAAATTGAATTTAAATTAAAATACTAAAAATGTAAAAATATAAAAATAAATTAAAATAGGAAAAAAATTTCATGTAGTTAGTTTACAGTTTAATGGAAATTAGTTTTAACCTAATAAAATGAAATGTATTGCCATGATTAATTTCATTTCCATCTATATTGTATAAAAAATGTAATATAATAATTGTAAAAAATTTTTAACTAAAAGGGCCTCAACAAGAACATCTTAAAAAAATAAGCATTAAAAAGCATTGATGGAAAATAATATCGATGTAAATGATATTATAAGAATTTCATTAAATTTATAATACAATTAAAATATTGATCGACAAAAAAAATCTATAAATTATAACAATCTAAGCATTTTTTCTAATTATATTTACCAAAGTTACACACACACGTTCATCAGTTATGCTTTTTTAAATTTTGACTTGTTTTACGTTCATTTTGTTTTTCTGGTCGCATTCACTTGACGAAAGTAAATTAAAACGAGTCATATAACATTGATTTAAATTATTCTAATCATAGAGAAATGGATGAGATTGAAAAGATTTAATAATCTAAGTGTTCATAAAATAATTTTTAGTTTTGTTTTTTTTAATCAATATAATCGGTGTGTATTTTTTTAATCATTAAATTAAAATAAAATATTTTTAAAGTTTTTTATTTCGAAATTCTAAATTAACTGCTTATAGGTAAAAAAATTATAGAAAAAGTCAGCTTTTTGTAAAATATAAAAAAAGGAAAGAATGAGAGTTAAATGCACAAAAACAATCGATCAACAAAATCAAATAAAAATGCTGAAATAAATAATACTGACATTTATTTATTTCAAAAATTAAAATATTAATGAAATAAAAAGCATAAATTATATTATTTAAGCGCATTTTAAATGATTATAATTTTCTATAAATGTTAAAAAATGGATCAAATGAATATAAATAATATGTTCAAACACTTAAAATTTTCGACCTACAGAAAATAATAGACGAATAATTTTTCTTGTTCGTTTTAAACATAAGAATGTATGAGCTAAATATATTTATAATTAAAAAAACAACACAATAGTGATTGTGTGTACATTTACATATATTTTACTAATAAAAAAAAATTCTTTATTATATAAATAATGGTGGACATAAAAATCACTAGCAAATTTAAAAAATAAATTTTAAGAAGCTGAAAAAACCTTAAAACAAAAACATTTAAAAAGTTAAGAGCATGAATGAAAAAAAAACTTCTTACACTGTACAATACGATTTAGTTGACGATCGCTCAACTAAAGCAAATTAAAAAAGGCTTAAATTTCATTTAGCTCTGCATTTTTTCGTAGTAGAATTTTATTATTTAATAATAAATTGACTTTATTCTATTCCAATCTCAATTGTTTCAAGGAAGTTGATTTAATGAATATTAAAGTATGAATTACCAATTGAATTATTCGAATGAAAAAAACGCGTTTTCCTACGATTTTATGAAAGTAACTAAGTATTATTATTATTTTAATTCCATGTTTTTTGAAAATGGATTAATGTTGCTTTATCTTTTTGATTTATAATTATTTTGCAGGATTAATTCAATTGTTTCCGAAATTTGAAGACAAGGCATTGCTTTCATAATTATTATTTTTTATTGCTATGTCCATGCTTTAAAAACGATATTTTAGTTGGTTTATTTAATTTCTAATTAAAACTAATTTTTTTAATGTTGCAACAAATAATACAGCATTTTTGATAAAATTATTGAATTGTATATAAAATGTAATATTTTTAACAATGTCTCATAGAATTCTGAGCTTTTGTTGACCCACTGTAATTATTTTTTTTATTAATTTGATATTTAAAAATATTATTCTATGTTTAATGAGAAGAGCTATTTACTTTTATATTAATTTGGTTAAAAACTAATCATATTTTATAATTTTTAGTAATATATATAGTTGTTTTTTTAAAATTAAAAAATAAATTAAATTTTTTTAATTTCCTTACAAATACTAAAAGCTAATGTAATATTTTTGGGTTAATTAAAACGGCGAATGCCAACAGTACTCTGCGACCTGTTTTCACAAAACAAAACAAAACACAATTAAATTTATTCGAAACAAAAAATAGTGACGACAGACAAAATAAAATAATCCAGCACAATTTCTCTCCAAAATTAATAATCATAAAACAACAACAAAAAACATAACAAAATATATTGAGTCTCTTAAAAATATACGAAACGCTATAGAAATTAATAATTTAAAATTGAAATGAAGTCAGAGCATAGGGGTGAGGTCGAGAAGTGCGAGATCCATTTTTGCCAAATTGTTTTGACTTCTTCGTTGCGTGGGCAGCTTCCGGATCGGATTGCGGCTCCCCTTTCCTCAGGGCTCGGATCGAAAATTTTTCAAAATACGAACATCAAGGCCAAAAAATAAGATTTTAGGGTCAAAAATAAGGACATTTCGCAAAATTGCTTAAATCGCTTCAACTTTTGTATTTTTCACCTTCATGTATCATATTTAACGATTTGGGAAGTAAATTAGCAAATTTTATCTAAGAATCAGATTTTTAACAAATTTTTTGTGGCACATTTTCCAAGGAATTTTGGAGAACGGTGGAGGGGGTGGGTCCAGCCGTGGTGAGTCGTTCCACAAAAAAGCTCAGTGTGGGCGTTCCACAAAAAGCTCAGTGTGGGCGTTCCACAAAAAAAGCTCAGTGTGGGCGATCCACAAAAAGCTCAGTGATTGATTGGTCATTTTCCGGAAGCCTAACGCACCACTTCGGGGCACCAAAAGTGCCTGATCCGGAACCCGGACCGGCCCGCTTAAGAACAATTTTTTGTTCAGTTTTTCAAGGGCTATCTCACAGGCCGGGTCCGGTTCTTGATCCATTCACTTGGAGCCCGTCATGGATCGGGCACATCTGCCGGAGGACTCTCAGCCTCGCCCCCGATCCTGTCGATGGCTAACTCAAGCTAAGCTTGCCGGTACCAGCGGCTTTTTTGTACAGCTCGATGAGCTCTACAAAATGGTATCAATGGCGCAGGCTAGGTCTACTACAAATGGAGAAAATTGGCGAGAAGTGATGTGAAAATTGAAAAATTTGCAAATTACTTGCGTCCCGCCGTACATTTGTGTTAACCGGACGGCACCGTGTTTTGTGAATTGAATAATTAAATTTATTTATTTAATTTTATCGACCATTGAGCTTTTTTGTGGATCGCCCACACTGAGCTTTTTTTTGTGGATCGCCCACACTGAGCTTTTTGTGGAACGCCCACACTGAGCTTTTTTGTGGAACGACCTAGCACCGGGTCCAGCGGTGCCGATAGGCGCCGCTGGAAAATTTTTTTAATTTCTTTCTGATTTGTTAACAGATTTTCATCAAAAATTGTCAATTTTTGCAATTTTTAGACAATTGGCGACCATTTTACATTCACGCTTTTTTTTGCAACATTTTTTTAAAAAATTTTTGGGGTTGAACAGGGGCGTCCGGTGGCGCCGATAGGCGCCGCCCGTAAAAATTTTGTAATTTTTAATGCCATTTGTTAACAGATTTTGTCTAAAAATTGCCCCAATTTTGGTGATTTTTGAGCTAATTTTAAAGAAAAGAAAGTATTTTCGCGTCCGGCGGTGCCGATAGGCCCGCCGGGAAATTTTTTAAAATTTATAGGTAAAATAAGAACATTTATGCCATAAATTTCTAAATTTATGAATATATTTAAGAAATAAGAACAAAATAAGAACAATAGCCTGAAATAAGGACAAATCTTACAAATAAGGACATTTTTATTTTGTAAGATTTGGACCCTCTAAATAAGGACAAATCTTATAAATAAGGACAGATCCGAGCCCTGCCTTTCCTCGACATATTTTATCAGTTCGAAGTCCGGGTCCGAATGCATTTAAAAATTACCTTTTTAAGTATTTGTTATTTTTTAAGTGGAAATATGCTAATTCAGTCGCATAAGTAATCTTTAAATATGGCATTAGCTGTTTTACTATTTTATTTTCACGCATAAGAATTTGTCCATCAAATTCGCCTTTAAACCCAGCAATTACTCCAGAAATCCGCTTTCAACATTTCATCCAAATGAATTTTCTCCTGCTTCGCCGAATAAATTCTTTTATATTTGCCATCAAAAACAATTATATTTTTTTGAAATAAGATTTATAAAAAATTTTTTTTGGATTTTTTCAAGATAAAATAAACATACTAATGACTAATTTAATAATTTTATTTAAAATAATCGCCCAAATTAAATAAATAACAAATTTATGTTTAATATTATGGATTTAAAAATTAAAAACAAGCATATATAAAAAAAATTAAATTTAAAAGATTTATTTGTCGGTAAAAGTAAAAAGAATACGCAATGAAAACAAAAAAGTATAGATGCTGATTCCAAACAAAAGAAGACCGCAAATTAAAGAAAAAAAAGAATAACAAAAGAACAAAAAGTATAATTAATGTACTATATTAATATAATTTTTTAGAATTAATTAACTTTTAATCATAACTATAATATTTAAATATTATGTACAAGAGAATACTTTACCCAACAAATACTTTAAAAAATAAAACCCAAAACATTTTTTCTGAATTTATACATAGCCAAAACAGAGCAAAAAATAATTAAATTTATTTATAATAATAGCGGAATAAATTTTTATTGTAAGAAACAAACAGATAAAAATAACTAAAACGGATTTATTATTTGATAGGTACAACTTGCCAGCGAACTGAGAGGACTTCTTCAACCAAATTATAAAACTAAGAAAAATATTTTTTAAAGAAAATATAAAGAAAAATATTTAAATGAGTCTTTGCATCTATGAATATCACAACGTAGCATGGTCCAGATGAATTACAACTTAATAAAATGTTAAACTATATACAATATGAATATGAATTTTAGTTTTTATTAAATTTTTTGAAACCAAAACCAAGGTTGAAACAATTTCCGAATTTATCATATAAAGAACGCCAATTCTTATTTCGTAAAATATAAATCCAAATTTTTAATTAACAAAAAATAATACGAACCAATAGAATTCAAAAACTCAGAGAAAACCGCAAATTAAAGAAAAATAAAATAACAAAAGAAAACCAAAAAGTATAATTAATGATGATTTTTAGAATTGATTAACTCTTAATCATAACTATAATATTTATAATATTATGCATATATTGGGTACAAGTGAAATGGCATGATATATTAAAAAAACTTATATTCAATAAATTGGTTCAAGAAATATAAATAAAAAATAATAATTTTAAAAGTTTTAATATTTCATAAAAAGACGCATTAGCCTTAGTTATAAAAAATTAAAATTGATATAAAAATAAAAATTAATAGAAACACCCCCAATGGGCACTGAAGATGTTCCATAAACTCTTGGGCCATTTAAATGAAACATACATATTCTAGAAAAATTATACATTTGACAAATCAATTAAATAATATTTAGCAAATTAAGAAACAAAATGCAAGTATCTTTGAATCTAAATGACATATTGAACGAAAAAAAATTAATCGCTGAAATTTAATAGCTGTAATTCAATATTCATATTTAATAAAAGAGGTACATCTTAAGTGCATTATTAATCGATAACATAATAAACCTATCTATTTAAAGTTTATAAATCATGAATTCAATAATATATAAAAAAAAATTTCTAATAATTTTAATGCATGAGGCGCATTATTTTGCAGCAAATTAACAATGTAAATTAACTAAAAAAATTAACCATAAGTAATAAAACATAAATCGCTAATTTTAGAAAAGCTAATAATTTCTTCAATATTATAAGATAAACCAATTAAAATAAATATTTTAATATATGTTTATAATTTCAAAGAATTCATCAAGCATCAGTAACGCAAGAAACTAAATTAAGAAAATATTAATAAATATTTTTATCATCACAGGATGATTTTTTCAACAATTTAATTCTTGTAGCAAAAAGAACATTAACATTTGGAATAATAATTTTAAAATAAAAAGATTATTGTATTTTATGTAACAAAAAGCTTTCTCATAGAACCAACACAATTACGCGATTTAACTATGTTTACATACAAGATTAATTATAACATTAAATATAAATGAATTTAAATTAAAATATATCAGTTAATAAAAAATTTTGTTTTTAGTGTCTAAATTTAGTTTTTTTCTAATGTTTAAATAAATTGAATTTTAAAAAAATTCTTTAAGTAATTTTTAGAATTACCCATTTTTATAAGATGAAAGAATTAAAAATTTTAAAAAATTAGTTCAAATAAATTGAAAAATAAACAAAATTACAATATTAAACAAACTTATCCGAAGATGAAGAATCTTTGCAATAGATTTGAAGACGCTTTGCAAGTGAAACTATAAAATATCATTCATCGTTTAGTCAACTTTAAAGTTTGAAATATTTCTGTATCGAAGACAATTACTTCAATTACAAATTTAATTAAGTTTCCTTTGTATCGATAAAAAGAAGACATTTAAAAGGTTCGTATTAGAAAAATTTAAAAAAAAAGAAAAATTATAAAACTTTTTTATAACTATGATTTTGTGCAAATATTCACAAAAAAATAAAGAAAATCCAAAATAATGGTATGACGGTTTATAAAGATAAAAAAAAAACAATGAAAAATGTAACTAATATGAAGTTCACAGATCTATTTTTTTTAATTTATATTAAAAAATTCTTAAATTTGGCATATCTTTCTAAACATAGCCCTTCTTAAATAGAAAATTAATCTAATTTCCGTTGAACTAAAAAATATTGGCTTAAAAAAGATTTTCAAAAATCCTCTCACACTAACAGAATTTGTTCAATTGGTTATCTTTTAATGTACTGATTATGCTTGAAAAAAAACATGTTTTGTATTTAAGAAAAAAGTTGGGACTTTTATCTAAAATATTTTAAATTTTATGATTTTTCTTTTCGCATTTGTAATCGAAATTGGCATGATATACAATTCGGAACTATTTCAATAATTCATTTCTAATTAAATTTCATTTATTAATAATTTTTACATTTCTATCCGATCCTAAATGAAAATCACGCAAAATTTATAAAAAATTAATAATAAAAATTATTTCCAAAATTTACTCCCTATTAAATAAAATGGAACCCATATATTTTGTAATGAAATTTAGAGCTTAGTCAATTTTAAAACAAAAAATGTTTACTAATGAATCCAATGCCAAAATTTCAGCTGAATCTTAATTCAATACTTAATTCTCTGCCCATCAATTGATTACCGTTTTTTGGAACATGGAAAGATAAATAAAAACTTATAAATAAAACAATTGAATGAAACGGGAACATTAAGCAAAATTTTTTGAAAATAAAGAAATCTATCTAATATAATGTATAATTTAAATTCTTTGTTAAAAACATCAATCTGATTTTAATTTTCATTAAATCAAATATTAAAAAAAACATTATAAAATGTCTCCGCATTTCCAAATTGCTTAAATTCGTTTGCGTGCATTATAAGAAAATTGAGAGGGCAAAAAATGATCTCAAATCTAAAAAAAAATTCTGCAGTTAATTTTAATTATATATTAATACAAAAATAAATCTAATAAAAACAAAAAATTTTCTAATCCTATTCTTTAAAAAATAATTATTCTTATCATTAATATAAGAGACTTTCAATAGAACTCGCACTTAATAACTGATTTTCCTATACTCCTTAATTAAAATTTCAACCCCTTCTGAATTTCGCCACGTGATGAGTAATTGCCACGAATTTGTGCTTTAATTTTAAACTTCAATAGAACTCGGTTATAACAGATTTCCTATACTCTATAATTTTAAATTTAACTTTTTAAATATTCGTTTTTAAATTCAATTGTAGAAAAATTGGGAGAAATCAAACATGAAAAAATCACTATTTTTAATAATAATTTCTAATTAATAAAATATTTTTCATTTTAAAATAATTGATAACTTTGTGTTTTATAACTTATTTGTTTGGGAATTTTTTATAGACAAAATTAAGTCTTATCATTTGTAAAATGGCACAAAATAATAAATATAAATAAATAAATTGTCATAAACATGTTTTCGAAAGTTTAAAATGTTTAGAAAATTGGACATTCTCTGTAATTATTTTTAGTATTAATTCATCACCAATTTAACAAAAGAAGAGCAAATATTATTAAATTAAATCAAAATATACTTCTAAAGGAATATTTTTAATAAAATAAGAATTTAATTTGTTCGTAAAAAAACTTATTGAAAATAATTATTTATTCGCTTATTTGCTTATAGAGGCAATAATCCAAAAAACTAATTATTTTAGATATTTAAAGATTTTCCAGGTAAATTAAACAAAATTTTTACAATTTATGCTTGATTTTCATTAAATTAAATTATTATAGCTGACAATCTTTTCACGGAAGCAATTTTCTGTGCTTTTGAATAAAAGAAAAAAACTTATTATAATATAAAGTAAAGCGTAGAAAAATATGTTCTAATCGATGCCTAATTACAAGATCGTGGCTCACAACAAGATGATTTTAGTTCAAATTAAGCCGCATGCTATCTAATAATAAGAATTATAAGAAAAATGTAATATACCAAAATATATTATGCTTAAAAAACAAAATTAACAGCACAGAAAGTAAGAGAGATTTAAAAAAACTAAAGAAATTTGAAACATTTAAGAAATATGTAAATAATTATCAAAAGAATTTAGAAAAAATTATAAAATTTTTAAACGAATGACTAATTTTTACAATTTTGAATTCTATTAGCATGTTCAAAACCATCGCAAATTTTTTAATCACAAGAACGAGTAAAACACAAATGCAAATAAATATTATTAAACTAATATATGTGTAATTCAAAAAATTATAAATGGATTAAAAAGAAATTCATTAAATATATTTAGTTTTGACATTAAAATTATCTAAATTTAAAACAATGTTTAAGCCAAAATGAGAACAAAGTTTCATCTTATTAAAATATAAAATTTAATACCTTAATAAGACTTCGGATAAAATTTAAGAATTCGCCAGAAAACCAATACAAAGGAAAATTATGAATAAGGCAAAATCAAACTTAAAAAATTTAAATGAAACTAAAATTAAATTCAAATTCAACTTTTAAATTTTAAATTTACTTTTTTTAGTCATATAAACAATTTCTTTTAATTTTTTATTAATTTTGATACATAACTTACTCAATAAAAACGAAACAATAAAAAACCAAGAATCAAATGCTGATGTGAACAAGAGTAAAGTATAGAAACTTTCAATAAAATATATCAAGAACATAGGAATATTAACAAAAAAATTATATTTATTTAATTAATACAATAAACTTATGTATATGAATTAATTAATATTTAAATGCTAAAGCATCTTGAAAATATAAACAAATTTGAGACAAAAATTTTATATTAATCACAAATTATGTTTAAAAATAATAATAATATAAAATTAATATTACGCACAACATAATAAATTTTAATGTTTGTTCAACAATGACAGTTAGCAATTTTTAGTTAAAAAATAAATTTAAAAATAAGCATTTTTTTATTCCTCAATTGGTTATTCATTTATTTAACAAATAATTTAAAAAAACTAGAACAGAATTATATGGAATACAATATATAAAATTATGGTAAAAATTAAACAAAAATTAGTATAATCATTTACATAGGATTGCGGGAGAAGGAAGAAATATTAAATTATTTATTAAATTAAGTTTATTAATTTGGCAATCCAATATAATAAATAGTTTCTGCTTAAAGATAAAATGTATACAATAAAACTCACTAATTAATAAAGTTTACATAACTATAAATTAAATCCTAATATTAAAAATCTCATAAAAATAAATCCAGAAAAAAATCAAATAATCTTCTTGTGAATGCATTTAATTTTTCCCGAATTTATCACATTTCCTAATTACAAACCAATGTTCTTAAAATATATATGATTAAAAATTTTCCACAATAATTGAGAAATAAATTAATAAAGAAATTCATTTTCATATCTATTAAGTAGACTTGCTTCTGTAGCTATAATTGTACCAAAGGCTCACCGTTTTGCGTGGAAACCACGTAACCGAGAGGATACTGTTTTGTATAAAAAGCATAATTTTTTTATGATAATCATAAATCTTTGAATTAAACTTAACTATTAAAATATAAAAGTATGATTTTATGAACATTAGAAAAAATGAATACTGTAATTTATGAATAACTTCTAGTGTGCCTTTTATAATGAGTCAAAGTCTTCGAAGAAATATATTTAGAAGTTTCTAGTCAAAAAAAAAATAATACATTTTTATATTTATTAAACAATCCGTAATTAAAATACCATATTATTCTTCACTAACAATGAATTTAAAGATCAGTTTAACCAGTAATAAAGAACAATAGTAATAGTATTTCATTATTAAATATTCGTGAAATTAAATAATTAATTCTTTAGTTAAAGGAAATTATAAAATTCGAAACAGGACGCTTGAAGTGCGTTAATTTTTTTTTGACAATGTAAATTACTAATTATAATACTATAAAAAATTATTTACTTTGAATTTTCAGAAAAAAAAGAAAACTAAAATAACCATACATTCAAAATAAATACTAGAATTTTAGTATTAAAATGAATTCATATACATATGCACTGTCGGAGAAGGAAGTATTTAAAGATTATTATTATTAATTTTATTGATGTAAATTTTAGACCCAAAAAATGAGGCTAAAACCTCACATCTGCTGATAATGCAAAAAGATCTTTTCTGTTGAGACACAACAAATCTCGCAAATTTAACTAAATATAATTTTTTATCTATTTGTATAATAAATATGAAGGAAAAATCGTGAAAAGAGCTAAAAAATCATAAACTTAATTTAAATTCCAATACATCTAAAATGAAAACAATTGTTCAAAAATATTTATCGACAAAAAAAAAGAAGTTAAATTAGCAGATAATTAAAGCTGATCGATAATGATTCGACAAAATTTGGTCATTTGGTGTCATGTGAATTAATTTAATATTAAAATATATAAACTAAAAGTTGCCACTTAATTATATTAATTTCCGTCATTCAATAAATAATAAAATAAAACATGTAATAATTATAACAAGAAATATTCTAAAAATTTTAAATAATCATTTAATAACTATTTTCATTAAAAAAATATATCAAGAAATATTTAATTTAATTTAAAATCAAAACTGCAAAAAAAATTAGCGTCGTCGTTCAGCTCTTGCACAACTTAGAGGATGCGGCATCGTGGATTGAAAAATTCGGTTATTTGATTAGAAAAATTCTTAAAGAAAGCAAGAAAATAAATTCTTAATTTTTTACAATTTAAAAGAAAATAATTTGTAAAGAAATAATTAAACTATGGCATTAATAAGTAATTAATTTATGACACGAATTATTTATAGGCTAACACACATAAAAAGAATTTGAATTTTTAAATTAATTAGATATAAAGAAAATAAAACTTGAAAATAAAAAATCAATAAAATAAAATTCAAAGCTCAATTTTTAGTAACGCTAATTTCTTTGTTTCATTTATTTATCTTGCCAAAAAAATCATTCATTATAAATAAAATGAATAATTTAAAAAATTTTTAAAGCGTAAACAAAAAATAAATAAATAATTAATCATTTTTAATGGGTCGCTGGAATTTTTCCCTATATCAGCTTCAAATTCTATTAATATGCTAATTTTTTATCGGAGATTCCTTTAAATGTAACTTTACGATTTTAAATGAAATAACTTGAGGTATTATTAATTAAGCAATAAAAACAAAATAAGATAAACAGTGCATATAAAATTTTAAAACAAAAATTTATAATAAAATAAAAATAAAAACAATTTTTATAAAATATTTTAAAAAACAAAATAAAAAATATTAATTCTTTTTTACGCCTTAAGAAAGAAGGGAGAACTTTGTTTACTGTAAGAATATTCGACAAAACAAATCACTAATTATTACACATTTCAATTCATTTTATCTTAATATAATGAAAATATTACAATTATTTAACACCAGAACAATCATCAACATTGTTCCAATTGTTTAAATTTAAAACATGAAAATTCTATTTGAACGAAATTATATATAAAACGGTGGCTGATCAGAGCAATGCCAAGGCCAAGTTGTCGCGGGGGAAGCAATTCGAACACCGCGAGGAAATCGTCGCCGGAAATGAAACTGAAACAGCAGAAAACGATAAATACTGAAAATTAAAATTTACATTTTCTTTTCCATTCGTTTTTTGGCTTCTTTCGAAATGACCGACATTTTTAGGTGACACTTTTTGAGATAAAATATTTAGGAACGCTGAAAAAAGCAAATAATAAAAAGTAACGGGAAACGAAAAAAACATTGTGCTGAAAGAAGTAAAAATGGAAAACAATTGAAAAAGAAAACAAATTAATGATGAAATAGGAGGAGGAAATTTATTAGTTTATTTGGTCTATTAAATATTTTGGTGCATTATTTTGTTACACCATAAAAGGGGGATGTTTGGGTCATGAGCAATTTTCTCGACGATAAAGAATTTTACCGGGGTTGATAAAAAATTTAAATTTATTTTTGAAATATCAAAACACCAAAAATCAAAAAAGTTTAATAAGAAAATAAATATTCATTCAATTTATTTTGATTTGAAAAGATTTTTGGTACATTTCCACACAACAGATTAATTTCTGAGCAACAAAAGATTGGAATAAATGATTCATTACTTATCTGGATTATGGATTAGTTGTTCAATCGTACTTTTTCTGTAAAAGTTGGCTCATCTTTTTCAGATGAGTATAATTGTTTGACTGGAGTACTTAAAGGTTCTCAATTCTGGGGCCACTATTATTTTTGATATATATCAATAAAATAGCGACTTTTAAATGTAAAATGCACTTAAATTACAAATTGCATGGTTTTTAAATAAATTAAAATTATAATAAACCTAACCCTAGTAATTATTTATTAATAAAGTTATACCGCAGGAAAATTGCAATTGTCTATTTAACTTTTTTTTTGTTTTTTTTAAATATTTAAGCAAAATTTAAGAAAGAAGTAATTGAAAATACATTTAAGATCAAACAAATTCCACAAATTTTTATGAGACAAAACAAAAGTAATCAATAATCTTTTTTTCAAAATCTTCTCCATATACAAATCATTTTGATGATTTTAAGGGGCCTTTTATTTTTGAGATTATGATTTATTGATTATGATTTTGCTGATTTTTTGGATAAACCCTCAAAAATGGCCATTTGTGTAAAAGTGGTACAAAAAATTCCAAATTTACAAATTTATGCAGATATGCTGATTTTTCTGTGTATGATTAATATTCCTTATAAATTCTTATTCCTTATATTGTTTATTAATTAATTCGTTTCTCCATTTTCAGTACATTTTTATGACAAAAGCAAGAATTTTCATTTTTGCAGATTTTTGGAAAAAATCGGCACTGCCGGGCCCCCAAACTGATTTTTCATAAAAAAGGGCTCAAACACAAAAATTTTGTTTTTTTTAATGCAAATCTTTTAGCAAATCTCACTCAAATTTTCAAAATACCCTGCTATAAAAACAATGAAAAACACAATAAAATAATTAATTAAATTAAAGCTGGAAAATATCAAAAGAATATTGAAAGAAATGCTCAGAATCAAGTATGCAATATTAAAATTAATTAATAAATATAAAAAGGCTGATTCATCAGCTTGTCTTAAAAATTAAAAAAATAAGACAAAAAATAGTACGTTAAATAATTGTTATTAAATAGTGATTTGTAATTACAAATAATGTATCGGTTTATCTTTTCCAGCCTAATAATGCCTTTTATTTTCTCCGACACATAATAAAATAAATAATTAAAATTGAAAATCCTTTCCTTAATTATTATTAAAATAATTATTTATAATTTTTTTACTTTTTCTCTCTTAAATGGTGGGGCATTTACAGATAGGACTATATCAATAGATTCTATCACAAAATAAATAACGAATTTTAGGTAAAACTTAAAAGATTCTAGAATATAGTTAACAAAGAAAACAAATACGAACAAATTTTTGCATTAAAACAAAAATAAAAATATCTTTAAAAGTCTTAAAATTAATTATAAAATTGTGTAAACTTTTCAAATAAATACGAAAGCAGAAGAAGAGCACATTAACAAATATTTATATTTATAATAAAATATTTTCGTTATTCGAAATGACAGCGCAAAGCATTATTATTTGAAGAACATATTATTATATATTTATTACCTAATAAAACATTGTAGAAGTTAAAAATTAATATAATTTTGACTAAATATGCCTAAGAGTAATTAATTAAATTAGTCAAAAAATTAAATTTCATCCATTTCCTAATAAATTGCAATCTCTTATTTAAGTATTCGTTTTTTAATAACTTCATATAAAGTTATGCCGTTTTGATGGATAATTATAAAAATAATTTGAAATCATTTTTTCATTCAGGAATTTCATTATACTATTTTGCCGTGCTGACGCGTTTCGTAAAAAAGGCCACCCATGCGCGTTTCGTAAACGTGCCAAAATGGGGTTGCGCGTTTCGTAATAGGGCCAGCGCGTTTCGTAAAAAGGCCAATGGGTTCGAATTCAGAATATGATTTTATAAAATTTTTTATTTAAATATAAAAAAAGTTATTGTCATAAAATTTCAAAAAACCCTAAGTCAGAAATTTTAGTCCAGAAAATTTTTGAAGCTCAATGAAATTTCCTGAAATTTTAAAGGCAAATAGAGAATTCTTAGGGCTATCCAATATATTAATTCATTTTGGATCAATTGCAATTTAAATACTTTAAATTATAAATGTTTTAATTATATGTGCATTAACATTGCAAAAAACATTGTATATTCAATGCTTTATAACTTTTTTTATACTTAAGAAAAAAATTTTAAAAAAATTATATTCTGATAGAGAACACTTAAAGCTATTGAAGATACCATGAAATATTAATTTGCTTGAATTTAAAATAAGATATAAATTTTTATATGTTACACATTTTTTGTTTTAAACCTATTGGCACTTTTACGAAACACGCTGACCCTTTTACAAAATGCGCGTGGGTGGCCTTTTTTACGAAACGCACTAGCACCCTATTTTGCAAATTTCTTCTTCAACTATTAGATGTAATTTAATTTGTTAATAAAACAATTATATTTACTTATGAATATTTTTCACAAAAGCAGATGTATGAAATTTATATTTTTGACATATTATAGCATCATCATTATATTGCATTTGAAAATACTACTTATGAAAATTAAACCCTACTGATGAAAATAACATTTTTTATAATTAAAATAATTAACTTTTAATATTTTCACGTTGGTGCTAAGGAAACTATTTACAATATATTATTTACGTAAAAGTATTAGAAAATGATATAATTAATATGAATACAATTGATAGAATATTTTAACAAAAGTATCATATATAAACTAGGTTCAATATTTTTATATTAAATAATACAAAAAACTTTATAATGACTCGAATCAAAAAATGTCCATTTGAATAAAAAAAGTAACAAATAGTAAAAATTTTTCAAAAATAACAAGTACCATCTTACATTTTTCGTGATTAAGAAAATTTTGTTTTGTTAATGAAATTTTTCGGTATTTTTTCTGGTGAGGTAGCAGAAAATCAAATTCCAGATACCGAAGCTCCATGCTTTTTTTGTATCATTTCAGGAAAAAATATCTTTTTCCACTCATAAACTGAATGGGGTCAATTTTATATTGAGCAGCTATTTCCGAATCCTTTATCCTTCTTGCCTTCATTCTTTAGTTTTTCATAATTATTTTTGAATTGTTCTTTTAGTTCGATGTATTTATGTTTAGCTAAATGTTTTAGTTATTTCAAAAATTTTCAAATATAATTCAAATAAATTTTCAAATATTATTAATTTAATTTTTTTCAAACTCGATTCACTTAATTATCTATTTTTCATATAAATCTTTTTGAATTACTTTTTGTTTTGGAAAAATTTCTTTTTCCACCGAAGAACTGAGTCTCTGTGAATTTTATATTGAGCAGCTATTTCCGAATCCTTTATCCTTCTTGCCTTCTTTCTTTAGTTGTTCATAATTTTTTTTGAAATATTCTTTTTGTGCGCTGGGTTTTAGTTTAGCTAAATATTTTTAGTTATTTTCAATAATTTAAATAAATTAAATAAATTTGATTATTAATTAAAATTAATTAGAAATTTTTAAATTTATATAAATTTATATTACTTTTGTTTTTTTTTCATATTTTTATATTATAAATTACATAAATTTTAAATTAGTAAATAGACAATTTTTAACTATTTCATACCTCTAAAATGATAAATTAAAATTTTGTTGCCTGTTGAATTATTATCCAAAATAAAACCTAAAATAACGAATATGATATTTCAATTTACCTTTTTTGTTTTTTTGGCTGAACAACAAATTTTGCTCCTGTTCATTGTCTATAAATGAGAGATAATTTTAAAAAATTAATAATATTTTTTGACTATGTTTTTTATAATAAAAATAAGCGTATTTTTTATTGGGCATATCCAATACAATTTACGCTTTACCAATTTTCTTCTTTTTTCATTTGCGTTATTTTGAAATTGTTCTTATTGTTTGATAAGTATTTCTATTGAGGTTTCATTCAAATTCATTCCTTAAAATTTGTAATCAGCCATTAATTTATATTACATAATTAATTTAAACTAATTATTTTCTATTGAAAATTTTTTTGTTACTTTTTCTAGTTGATGGGCTTGATTTCGGATCATATACAGCAGTATTAGCACCGTCATAATCAACTAAATGCTATCATTTTTTATCCACATTTGTAATTATGTTTAATTCACTGCTCAGTTTTCTTTACTATTTTTATGTTCAAGATAAACATTTATTGATCTTTAAACTTTAATATTTGGCATACTGTATTGCCAACCGAAAAGTTAATATTGATTACTTGGTAGATTATTGTTGATAATTCGTTTCAATGGTATATTATTCTAACGAGCTTTAATAAATTCTTTTATAATTTAACTGAAATTTCCTGTAATACAAGCTTAAATCAATCAGTTAATTAATGTTAATTGAAAATAAAAAGTAATTTTTTAATTATGATTCTAGGCAAAAAAAAACCATAAAAATTACTTACCCTGTATTGGGTCAAATTTATCTTTGTCTGTAGAATTTTTAAAAATCCCGCAAATCTTTTTCCAATTCTTAAATGACGGTTCATCAACTTTAAATAGACGCCCAATTTCTTTATCATTCATTGTTTTTGAAAGTTCCTGATATGCAGTTTTGAACTTTACACAAAACTTTTCGTCTATGAATTAAATTATATTTTATTATTTAACCCGATTAATAATTTAATTTATAAAATTAAGTAATTTTTGATGTAACTTAATAACTAAATCGATTTAATTCCTAGCCTATTGTTGGTCCAAATTGTTAACTAATATACTAAAATTTAAAATTAAACTCCTTGCCTAATGTTGGTCCAAATTTTAGTTTAACGGTTGGTGGTTCAATTTCCAAATAAAATAATAGCAGGAAGTATTTCATTAATTATTACTAGAGACCGGATTTTTATGTTTTTACATATTTTTTCTGCAGTTTTGCACATATTTCAACATTTTGAAAAAATCTGTAAGAAAAACACAAGAAGATAAAAATAAACATCAAAAAATCAATTTTTGCAATATTTTCAAAAATCTTTTGTATTTCTTTCGAATGACGAAAGATGTCAAACGAGGTTTTAATTAATTCCTTATTTATCCGGTCTCTATTTATTATTAATAGGGCTGCTAATTTTATGTAAGAAAATTTGCGAATTATGTAAATAAAATATGTATAAAAAATGCTAAAATATGTATGAAATATGTACAAAAACCCCCAAATATGTACTAAAATATGTAAATAAAATTTTTTAAATGCTATTTTTTGGATAAAAATTCTTCGTAAAAAGTGAAACAGGCACAAAATGCCATAAAAATGACCAAAATAGGCTTAGAATGACATTTTAGTACTTTAAATTAATTTTTGGTATCTCTTTTTTTTGAAAAAATTTCGATTTTTTAGGGATACATTTTCAAAAAAAAACTTTGATTTTTTCACAAAAAATTTCTATAAATTCTCAAAATATGAAAAAAAATGAAAATATGTAAGAAAAAATTGCAAAATTTTATTTTTTTGGGGCATCTAAAAAATTTTTCTTAATAAATCCTCAAAAATTGCAAAATATGTACAAAAAAATGCGAAAAAGTCCAAAATATGTATAAAAATATGTACATATTAGAGACCGGACGGGATCGGGATCCCGCGGGATTTCTTCGGGATCCCGCGGGATTAAATTCGCGATCCCGGCGTCGGGATCCGTCCCGAGCGATTTTTTAAATTCATCGGGATTGATCGGGATCGGGATTTCATCGGGATCCCGAACCGGGATCCCTCCCGACCATTTTACCAATCCCGCGGGATCCCGCGGGATTGAAGTCACGATAATTTTTCGAAAAATCCCCATTTTTTAAATAAGATTTTTAATTTTAAGTTAAAAAATATTGTCATTTGTTAATTGTTCTTAAAAAATCCAATAAAATTCCCTAAAAATTTTCACGCGTCTCGATAATTCGAATAAAATTTTCAAAATTTGAAGCAAAAGTTGGCCATTTTGTGACTTTTATTTTTTTTCAAAAAAAAGAATTATCAAAAAATATTTTTTTAAATTCCTAAAACAATATTTTAAATCTTATTATGTAGTTTCATGGCACAAATATTTCTAAGAATTTTATCCAAAAAAATCAGAATAAAAATTGCTCCGTATTTTTCCTTCGGTGCCAATTGGCATCAACAGACCCAAGAACCCATTATTTTCTTATAAATTAGTTCAAAATCATAAAATATGGACAGTTTTTTGTATAAATTCTGTTAACAAATACATTTCAAATTTTCAAAATTTTCCCGGCGGCGCCTATGGCACCGCCGGCCTCCCCCTCCTTGTTCCCCTAAAGTTTTTGAAAAAATTTGCTGCAAAAAAAAAATTCTTATAATCGGATTTTTTGATTCCGACGCACTTTACGATTGATAATTTTCCTCAAAATTGTTAAAAATGATCAGAGGAGGCGAAAATACAAAAATTAATATTAATTAATTAAATTGTAAAAAAACAATTTAAAGCTATGTTGTTAAATGTTCTAATTTTTACCCTAAAATCTGATTTTTTGGACATGATATTCTAATTTTGGAAAAATTTCTATAAAAACCTGATATAATTACCATCCTATTTTCTCGATCGAATTGGTTAATTATATATTATATAAGCATTTGAACAAAACTTGGCACAAAACGTAAAAAAAAAAATTGAGTTTTAGCAAATCCCGGTAATCCCGCGGGATCCCGAAAAAAAATCTTCGGGATTGATCGGGATCGGGATTCGGTCGGGATCCCGACTCGGGATCCGTCCCGATCGTTTTTACGAAATGTTCGGGATTGATCGGGATCGGGATTCAGTCGGGATCCCGATTCGGGATCCCTCCGACCCCAGTTGTCCGGTCTCTAGTACATATGTAATATGTAGAACTAGCGGGTGTGTGCTTACGTGTTTCTGGCGTGCTTAAAGCGCTGCGCGCTTCTTGAGCTTCGCTACCTAGGCTTGTGTTAGGGTCTTTGCGTCATCCGACATGCACTTGGTTTCACTCATGTGATGAGCTGACACATTGCTTTTTTCAGTGCAATGGAAACCGGAAGTGCCCTAACTCGCACGTCATCCCTCCTCCCTCCCTTAGTCCAGGTGGCAGTACTTTATATCCATATTTAAGTGCAGGTGAGAATGGGGCGGCATCGGAACAGCACCGCACACATTGGACTATAGCTCGTTTGATTTATGCAATAGAGACCCAAGGCTTTGTGTAATGAAGTTGGCATGCCAACCTGGCTTGGATTGCTCTTTTATTGCAATTTGAGCATGTTTTTGGCCACAATGTTCAGCACTTTCGCTTGACCTTGGGCATCGATCTCCCTTTTTGGAGCATGCACACGGACATTGTTGCCGTCCGTTGCCCTTGAAAAGGCAGTATATAATTGACCATGGGTAAATACTTCCTTTTCCAGGTCAATGCCGACAGTGCGGATTGTTTGGCCCTGACCTTTTTGAATGGTCATAGCGAATGCAGGCTTAATTGGGAACTGCAAACGCTCGTATTTCAGCCCGCCAGGCGTTTTGTCCTCGAAAACATTGCGAGATCTTTCAAGGAAAAACCTCACTTGGCCACCAATAGCATTGCTATTGATTACACGACCGACAAGGCGATCATCGCCAAGTTCTTCGAGGACAATGCGTGTGCCATTGATCAGCCCTTCCCTATCACTTTTGTTGATAAGGAGGACAACAACGCTTCCGACCTTTAGTCGCAGACAGTGGGGAGGCATCCCAGAGTCTGTGCGTCTGTTCAATGCTACCACTTCGGACTCGATCTCATCGATGTCCAATGGGCGATCGTCAAGAGGTTTGTCCGTGGACAAATATTCCCGCACTTGACCTGGCACATTCGCCATCATCATTTCGTTGACTTCGTCGCACGTATCAATGTGCGGGGCGAGTATCAAACGGTTGAGCAGCTCCTTGTCATTGCCAAGGAGTTGTTGAAAGTTTGGATAAACAAAGTTTATCAGCTCTTCCCTGCTCTTTACGATGAACTGCGGAGGAATCCAGAAGTGTTCTCCGGTCTCTCCGAGCCCAATTTGGCGGCACATTTGCAAGTACGCTTGCTGGCCTTGGCCTAATCTCTGGTTGATGGTCAATTTCAATGTGGTGAATTGACGAAACAACGGAGAAGTTTGAAAGCAGGCCGTAACTTGTGCGGTTATGCCTTCATGAGGCACGACCGGCAGTGACTGTTTGAAGTCACCGCTGAAAATGACCGTCTTTCCTCCGAAGGGAAGGTCCTTGTACTGGGGAATTGCCATTTCTTTGCACACACGGTCAATGACCTCAATCACCGTATTGTGAAGCATGGTTATTTCATCAATGATGATGAGTTGTGCCTCACGAATCCGTCGGGCAAAGAAGCTCTCAAGCGGAATGCTTGGAAGCTTGTCCAGCGACACATCTCTGCCCAGTTGGAAGGTGGAATGGGCTGTCTTACCATACGGCAGCAAAATAGCTGCACACCCAGTGGATGCCGTGGCAAGCACTTTGTGATTGTATGGGGCCTTCCGCAATCGCCTTATAATTTGGCCAAACAGAAATGTTTTCCCGGTCCCACCGTCGCCGAATATAAAGAATCGGCGAGGTACAGTCACATCCCTTGGGTTCGACTGAATTGCCTTAACAACAGCATCAAAGACCGCTTGTTGGTCGGTGTTGAGTGGCGGAGGAGTGTTTTGCGGAGGCCGAGGATTTGGTTGGCCAGGCGGCAAATTGAAATCATCATCGCCAAAGAAAAACTCATTAATTGCCGCATTTGTATTTTTTGCAATTGAGTTTGGCGGGTCTGGCAGGCCAAAATGCACACAGCTTAAGTTAAAGCAGCTGTGCAGCCGCCAATCAATGTCGGCTAGGGCTTCAAGCTCTGCTGCTTGGCGTTGTGCCGGTGTGGTAATGCCTTGAGGAAAGTACATTTGGTCTTTGTACTTGTTCCACAATTCGACGGCATTACTGGGCTGGCCATAAACGAGGATGCTCATGAAGAGCCACCTCATTTGATCAGGCCATCGTGACAATGCTGCCTCAGCGAGAGTTTTGTCCCAGATTTTGTCGTCCTCAAGAAGACCGTGCCTTATTGCAGCATCAGTAAAAGAGATGCAAGGCTGACCATTGACCATTTTAAGATGGTCAGAATCACCGGGAAAGTGGCGCATAAGTGAATATAGCGCAAACCTTTCCGGGTCTTTTGGTGGGACAGGGACAATTCGACCAATTGGGGGCCTTTTCATGGGCTTCCTTTTGTAAAGAACCCATTTGTCCTTATCCCATCGGAATTGCTCCGGGACCTTTTCGAAAAGCATGTCCTTGAACTTAGGATCATGCCGCCATTCATTTTGCCATTGTTTCCAATAGGCTGAGCATTGTGTTTCCGGCAGTGTGCCTTGCTCGATTTGCTGAGCTTTGCTCACCAGCTGGAAAGCCCTATATACAATGAGCTGTTGGTTTGGCAAATGAATCGCCAATTTGACAACGTGGTGCGAAAGCCGAACATATGGTGTTGAGTTAACAACGGCATATGCCTCCGTAGCACCACGGAAGTTCATTTTGGCATATTGAGCCGGCTCATCGATACCGATTTTGTTGCCGGACTCTTCTTTGCACTCGACATAACAATGTCCAGGACCTTTGAATGGGTACTTTACTGCATATTTTATATTTGCTTTGTTACCGTACGCAAATAGCACATTGTGATGTACCCGGTAGCGTAGTAAAACATAAGGGTTATACGGCACGACCTGTGAATTGTCGTATATTAAGCCGTTTACCTCTATATTTGCACCACCATCCTGGGGTGCAGGCCGGTAAAACAACGCAGGCCTGTCGGGTCGCAAAATCGTGCACTTGGAGTACGGGGCTGGGAAGCCCTTTTTGCAGCGACCGTAATATTGGTCACGAGTAGCACACCAACTTTCGCTGCATCTGTGCAGCTGCAAATGCATCAACTCGCGCACTTGACGGTGCATTTCCGCGATGGGAGTGTCATCACCTTTTTCAAGCAAAAGTGGAATGTGAGCCCAAATGTATTGCTGAATAACATCTGGAACTGCATCCAGGTCAGTCTGGGCCACAATGTGTGCATGCGGGCCTCCACGGCCTTGGAACTCCATGGACTCTCCTGATAAAATGTGGCGACTTGCCAATCTATTTTTGCGGCCTGATCAAGAACCCAGCGTTGGCCAAGCCCTCCACCACATGATAAAATATGGTGGTATTGCATCTTCACGTTTTCCTCCCTTATTGCGAGATAATACTTGCAATGATCTCGCAGGGAGACAAATTTTTTTGATTTGTCAATTTGGCCATAAAGTGAAGACGAAGAGGCAACTGACCCTGCATCAGAAGATGCAACCGACTGAGTGTCACACGAATCATTGTCTGATTCGGCCTCAGAGTCGAATAGGCTGACTACATCTTGATCGCTTTTTCGCTTTCGCGATGGCGGCCTAACATATTTAATGCCAGTAATATAACCATCGTCGCCCATTGGCTTTATTAATGGGTATGTCAAGCTGTCAGTCCAAGGATTGAAAGGAGCAATTTCATTCAATTGCCCTTGCCTGTTTTCGACCCAAATCCCCTTTTGCGGGGGTACTCCAGTTGCGTCCGCGTGAATTGCGAACATTCCCTCACCCGTTGAAGGCGTGATTATTTGGTGCGGGTGGAGCTTTGGGTCTTTTAGAGCTGCAGGGGTTCTGCGCTCATTCAACAAAGTCATACGAAAGAAGCGGAGTTCTTCCGGGTTCTGTTTTTTGAGGAGCTCCTGGAGCTGCTCACGCGCCTGCTTATATGCTTGCGCAGCAGGGTGATACTTTTGAATCATTTCTACCAAAAGCTCTAGGGTCGCTTCATTAAGCTCATGACCCTGCACAAACGCATCTTCGTTTTTAACATTTTCCCCAGTAAATATGGGGTTGTTTCGACGCATTTCCATAGCCTCGACTGGGTCCAAAATGTATAGCTGGCCAAAGCCAGGGATCTGGGTTGTCCCAGCCTGCATGCTGCTTATGCGGCGATGGAATTCTCCGTTAAGGATAACGGCCATCGGACCACCAGCAGGGCTCGGTTTGTTTCCAGCGGAAACACTTGCAAATTGGAGCAAGTTATTATAACGCGACATGCGTCGCACAAACTCTTTACCCTGCTTTGGTTGGTTTTCACCAACGATAAGATCCATAAGCTCTTGAGGGTGTGGGTTCAATATTGGCAACACAACCCTTCCTTTTCGGCAGCATAGGCTGCTGTCTTCGTGTAGGAAGAGAAGAGCTCCACAATGGGGGCATTTGTGGTCACCAAGATTTCCGGAATGAGAATATTCCGGAAAATGTTTTGCTGCAGCAGCAGCGCAGTGCCAGCCGTTGTGCACCATAAGGCAACGTTTTGTTAACGGTGTTGCTGGCCCCAGCATATTTGTTCGTGGCCGAACTGTTTGTGCGGGTGAAGGCGAACGGCTTGCAGATGCCGAAAGCCTTTTTTGAACACGCAAAGAACGCCTTGGTGGTGTTTTCGGCCTGACAAATATCACATCGTCAGCCTGCGCGATTGGCTCCTGCAGTATGCAAGAGTCAGATACAACTCCACGCGAGTCAGCCTGATTTTCACCGGCCACTTGGGCTTGGATGAGTATGGCATTAACTGCCTGTCCACTCGTCTGCGGTTCGATGATCATTAAGTCATCTTGAGCATCAACTTCCATTGGCTCAGCGGCCTTGGATGTCGACTGTTCATCATCCGCATGTCGGTAGACAATTGGGCAAGGAGTTGGTACCCCTTCCCTCGAATGGTATGGCACATTATCTGTGCCATAAAGCTCGTTAATGTGCCATAAAATTCGCTTCTTTTCATAATTGATGGATAAGTCTGGCAAAACAAATGTTCGGTTGTTCATCAGCCAGGACTCAGCATATAGGCACACGAAGTACCCACAGCTATTACCATCATTTTGCTTTGTCAGTTGTTGAACGTATTCAACAGCAATTGGCGGACTCCCGGGCACTAACTCAGTAATTATTGACTGGACGAGTGCCGTTCTCTCATCACTCAAGCTGCTCATATGCAGTGAGTCAATGAAGTATGCACCATGTGCAACATCGTAGACAATGAGAGTCCAGTGATTTGGGAAGTGAAGTGGCAAAAGCACCACTTCAGGAACCACATTTGGGTCATACCCAAAGACGCAATTCTCCAAGGTGCGAAATCGAGGAACATCAGTTCTCGATGCCATGGAATCCACAACTACTGTTTTTCGTTGCGAAATGCTTGCGATGTACGCTAAATAGGCAAGGGTAAAGCCGCTATTTAGCCATTCATTTGGCCTGTTCCAGCAGGTCTCAATGAATCTTGGACCAGAACGTGGGCCTTGTGCTGTTTCGCCATCACGCTCGTAAAGGCCAACATCTGCCCATCTCCGAATTTTGCAGGCCATATTTCGCGATGTGGCGAAATTAATTTGCACTGTGCTGAAGTTTATCTTTTCAGGCACAATTGGCAAAACGGCCACCGATATGGTAGCTTCATGGCTCTGATCCATTAACGAGCCTTCGCTCATTGAATCATTTGTTTTTCCCCTGCCTGGGCCGCGCCTCATCTTGGTCGGCCGCCCTCCACAACTTCTTTGCGAGGAAACAGGCGTTGAAACAATAGTTTCATTATTTTTTAGTTGATTTACTTGATCAACCCTTGCTTTTTTTTACACGGCAAGAACTCGGCATTTTGAGTGGCCGATGTAATTTGTGTGTCAACTGATGACGCACTTTTTTGCGAATGAACTCATCGATAACCATTGTGAACCAAAATTCTCCCGAAAGAGCAGGTCCTTTAATCACGATTCCCAAAGGATAGGTACTTATTATCATCTAGTTTTGACTGATAAGTTTTGGTTAACTCCGATTTCCTATGTTACTTCTCACCAGTCCACTGGTCTTGGTAAAGTGCGGGACCAGCTTCGCACCGGATGTTGGCCGGTAACAATAAGGAAATCATCTTTGTAAACCGTTGTGGCCCACGATCTTCAAAAGGACAGGTCATCGTACCACAATCCCATGAAGGGCAGGCCAATTGACCAAAAGTGCGACACAACCCGAAGAGCCTGTCTGCGAACCACATTGGTGCGACACATGCCACGAAGGGCCTGTCTTCGAGCCATATTGGTGCGACCTATGCGCCGAAGGGCCTGTCGTCGAACTATATTGATGCGACATATGCCCCGAAGGGCCTGTCAGCCGCACTGGACCGCCCAGCTACATGCATCGCAAAGGCGAGTGCAAGTCTGGGCGTCATTTCCATATCAGTCAAAGCTGAATGATATGTTGCCATGGTCGCAAAGCAGACCGGCATTGTGTCATGGTCGCAAAGCAGACCGACACTACTGGCTATGGTCGCAAAGCAGACCAGCCTCGCCATGGTCGCAAAGCAGACCGGCGTTTTGCACTACATATCATGGTCGCTATGCTGACCGATATGTTGCCATGGTCGCTAAGCAGACCGGCACGTGCAAAAATCTCATCATGGTCGCAAAGCAGACCGACAAGATTCAGAAACAAATAAAAAATGTGAATCTCAAAAGGGGCGTAAGGACAGAAATCTTTACAATTGACTAAATATTATTTAGAAAATAATTTAAGAACATGTTTTTTTCAGTCAAGAATAAAGACTTCTTAAATTCTATTTAAGAGCTTATGCGTGCCAAAGTGTACGAAAGTTATTTCCTAACCAACCTCAGATTTGGGTTAGTAAAACTATTTAATTAGTGTACACTTTGCATAATTTTGCATATAAGTTCCTCTGAAAAATTTTGCTTGTTCTATTCAATTCATGAAAGATAGAAGAATTTTAAAGATTTTAACCGGCCAAACACAGCAACTGCCTGAGAGAATTTCTTAATTTCACAAAAAATTTACTGGATGGAATTGGTACCATGCCAGCAATTTTGAGATTTTCGAAAAATCACAATAATTGATTTTCATAAATTTGAAATTTTTTTTAAATAAAAGATTTTTCAACAAAGAAAAATGTTTCCATTTTCAATTTTTGAGTTAACGAATGCAATCCAAAATATTAGAGCTTAGAAAAAATTTGACTGGTTAATTTGAAAAAAAATTAAACTTGCGCAGCAATCCGCTTCCGCCATTGAAATTAGTCAAACAGCGAATCGAAACGTGGTGAAATCATTGCCAAGAGGTCGAGTTGGGCAAGGCCAAAAAACGGGGAAAATGTCCATCCAAACTTCGTTGCGCATGTTCTGAAAAAAGTATCGAAATTTATAAAATGATAAAAACAAAAAAATAATGTAAGAAAAAAGCCTAAAAAACTAAGTCACTTTTGTAAAAATACGTAGTCAGAGCCATTTTGAAAATTATAGGCCGTTTTTGGGCACAAAAACCTTAAAACACGAAAAGTATTCATTTACAAAAATTCACTTAAAAAACTTGCCAAATTTGTAATTAATTTTATGTTTAGAGCCATTTTGAAAATGGAGACCTCCGTTTTTTTGGGCAAAAAATACTTAAAAACAACAAAACCCTGAAAAAACTATTCATTTACAAAAATAAATTTAAAAAACTTGGCAAATTTGGAAAAATTTTTATTTTTAGTGCCATTTTGAAAGAGCCTTTTTTGGCACAAAATCCATGAAAAACATTCTATAACCCTAAAAAACTTGCCGAAATCCGTTTTGCCATTGAAAATGTTTGTCCACCAGCGCATTGGAACGAAGCGAAAGCAGTGCCAATTTGAGGCCGAGTTGAACATGGCCAAAAAAGGGGGAAAATGTCCATCCAAACGTCATTGGTCACGCGCTGAAAAAAAGTCAAGAAAAATTTTATAAATTGCAAAAACACAAAAAATGAAGCATAAGTTTAAAAACCCGGCACTTTTACAAAAAAAAATATAAAAATTTTTTGAATTTGTCAAATTTGTAAAAAAAATTTTCAGAACATTTTAATAATTGGAGGCCATTATTTTCCATATTTAAAAAATTTGTTAATTTTGGAAATTTATTTTTAGCTATTTTTGGAAATTGGGGGCCGTTAAGAAAGTCACGGAAAACATTACAAAATAGATAAGCATAAAGCCTAAAAAAAGCTACAAATTACAAGAAAAAAAAAGTAGAATTTGGAAAATTTATTTTCAGCAATTTTTTAAAAAAAGGCCTTACCAAATTTTAAAACGAAAAAACCCTAGGAATTGAGCCCTAAAATTCACAAAATACACCCAAACGATTTTTGTCGCTTGTGAATAAAAAAAAGTTATTTGCGCTTTTGAGTAATGTATAAAATAAATAAAGGGGAAAAAAGTAAAAAATGATGTTCGAAAAAGCCTAAAAACTATGCACTTTTACAAAAATCTTGCTGGATTTAGAAAAGATTTTTGGGCACAAAATGCTTAAAAGACAAAAAAAAATTTTACATTTTACAAAAAATCTCAAAAAAAAACTTGCCGAATTAAGAAATGGTAAGTTAGTTTTTACATCGAAGTTTGTCCACCAGCCAATCGAAACGGGGCGAAAGCAATGCCAATTTGAGGCCGAGTTGAGGACGGTCAAAAAAGGGGGAAAATGTCCATCCAAACATCATTGCAAACCCAGCTGAAATTTTGAAAAAATATGTTAATTAAATGAGTAAATTTGTTTATAGAAAATCCATTTTAAGGCTTAATCCAGAAAAAAAGAGCCATCAAACAAAGTTAAAAATATCATATTTCCAAAAAAAAAAATTGTAAATTAAAATATGGACGAAAATGTCCGAAATATAGATTAAATATTCCTTGAAAAGGAAACCGAATAGGCATTTGCTTGTTTTTAATTATTCACAAAAAAGGGGACGGGGAATCAAGAAAAAAGTAGAGAATTCCGATACCGATACTTAAGGATGTATTTTTTTATAAAATTTTGGTCAATTTTTAGGGGCGTATTATTTTCTAAAATTTTTTAACTCGATTCATAGGGGTGTATTATTCGTTTTTGTTAAAGAATTTTCCAAAACCGTTTTTAAGCTCCTTTCTTCAAAACAACTGAGTAAAAGAATAGTTTTAACCTAAAAATCGCAGCCTTAGTAATAATACCAGAGATAAAATCATAAACAAATATTATTAATTAAAAAGTTTTATAGCATCAAAAAATTTTTTTTTTAAATCAAAATATTTGGCTTCTTCCCGTGAAAAAACAATTGCAAAAAACCCCGAAGAAATAGCTAAAAACTTAAAAAATATGAGTACTGACCGATGTCAATCGCTTTTTCCATCGAAATACATATCCACCAGCGCACCGAAACGTGAGAAAGCAATGCCTATTTGAGGCCGAGTTGCGCATGGTCAAAAAAGAGGAAAATTTCCATCCAATTTGCTGAAAAAAGTAACGATAAATTATAAAATGGCAGAAAAAAACAAACAGAAATTTTTCAAAATTCTGTGATTTTAGAGACCAATTTTAAATTCTTATGATTCAATTTTTTGGGGTGTTTTCAGTTTTTATTGCATTTTTAATCCAATAAATTATATAACCAAAAAGCCCTATAAAAAAGGCACTTTAAAAAAAAATTTTTTTAAATTACTGAATTTTGGAAAAAAATAAAGGCCGAGTTGAGGACGGTCAAAAAGGGGAGAATGTCCATCCAAACATCATTGCAAACTTAGCTGAAATTTTAAAAAAAGAACTTAGTTAAATGGTTAATTTGCTTAATTGAGTGAAAAAAGAGCCCGAAAATCTAAATTAAAATATCAAATTTCCCAAAATGTTATCAAATTTTTGGAGAAAAATGTTTGCTTTAATATGTTAGCGGTTTTTATTTATGAATTGCTCAATCTTTGCAAAATTGAAACTATGGTAAGATTGTTTTAATCAATTTTAGAACAAAATGAGAATATGAAATGATAGAAACATTCTTTTTTTTTTTACCTTACTTGTTATGGTAAGGTTTGCCAATTATTGCCCACTCGGTTGACCATCGAAGCAAAATGTTCGGCGTCTTTGACGCGGATTGCAGGACTGCGAATCACGGATAAGCAATTTTAGTGCCATTTGTTTGCCACCCACAGAATTTGCCATTTATCTAATGAGAAAAAAAAATTAAAGATTATAGAGTTTTTAAAATTTTTTAGAGATAATAGGTTTGGCTTGAGGTTAAAAATGTTATAAAAATAATTTAAAAATAGCAATTACTGATTTTTAATAATAAATATTGCAAGAATAAAATGAAGGATGCCAAAACAAAAATCAATAAAGAAATTTTTTTAAGAGATTTGTCTTAAAAATTACAATATAAAAAATTTGTTAATGATACATATCTTTTTTTGATTTGTATATCATTACAAACTTGACAAAGTTAATTTTGAATTTTAAGCAAAAAATGAGCTCTAAGGAGGCAATTATATATTTATTTTTTCATCCGACAAAACTTTTCCTTCGACGAATGCAAAAAAAAAAGATGAAATAATCAATAGCACACTGTGTCCCAAAAACGAGATGTGTGTCAATAAAAAGAGGGTGTAGAGAAAAATGCAAATTTTAACTTTCTCGGATATTACGCCAACTAAGCAAAAATCGGACGTATTGATTTGATGGGATTTCCTCCACGAGCCCCGACTTACTTTAATTTGTCATAATTATTTTAAAAATTAAAAATTTTAAACTGCAAAGTTTTGTGCTTAATTAATAAAACGAAATAATTTAGTTTTAAATTAATTATTTATTGCATCCGTTTTTAAATATTATATTTTTAAATAATTATAAAATAGTTCTAATTTAATTTTAAATATTAATAAATTTAAAAAAACTTAAATTAATCAAAAGCATTGAGAACTAACCCGAAAAATACATAGAATGTAAATAAAATTTTTTAAATGGTTTTTTTTTTGAAAAAAAATTCCTTCTAAAGGATGAAATAGACATAAAATACGATAAAAATGACCTAATAGGCTTAGAATCACCTCTTAGTATTTTAAAAATTACTTTTTGGTATTTTCATGCGTACATTTTTTAAATTATTTTTTCACTTTAAATTTTCAAAAAATGTAATAAATTAAAAAAATGAATTTTTTTATTTATTTTTAGGATTTCCAAAAATAAAAATCCTAAAATATGTAAAAAATAAAAAAATTTCTTTTGATTATTTATTTTCGAATGTTGAATAAATTTTTGTTGAATTAATTTTTGAAGTGGAATCATCAAATTTTAATTCTATAAATTTATTTTTCAGTGAAAACTGACCATAAATTAAATTTCTATTTTCTTCTTATTTTTTAAATAAATATGCCTATTTTTAAAAAATTTAAAATAGACAGTAAATTCTCCAGAAATTTTCGAAACAAAATGATCTTTTAGGAAAATTTACAATCTTTAAGAGTAAAAGCCTAATTTAGTTGAGTGGAGCCGTTCTAAGAGAGTTTTTTCCAAAATATGGACATAAAATTTAAATGTAAACTTATGGACAAAAATGGAAATATGGATATAAATCGCGAAATATGGATGGAATTAAAAAAAAATTATCAGCCATTTTAGGCCGATTCGCGCCAATTTTCCGATTTTTGAGTGATAGAAGAGGTACAACAGTGATTAGAAGAGGTAAAAAAGTGATTAAAAGAGGTTCAACAGTGATTAAAAGAGCTATAACCAAGGGGGAAGAGGTAAAACAGTGATTAGATGAAATACAAAAGGGTTAGAAGAGGTACAACAGTGATTAGACGAAGTACAAAAACGCATTATTTATTTTTAAAAATTGTAAAATAATTCTTATTTTTATTAATAAAAAAAACTTTGAAGGTTATAATAATTTAAATTTCTTAAAATTAAAATGAAATTAATTTCTCACAAACTCAATTTAAAAAATATATGAAATTCTTTAATTTAACAAAAAATTAAAATTTTTTCACAAAAAAAGAATTAATTTAAATTAAAAAAATGAATTTTTTTAAAAACAAACACTCTTTTAAATGAATTAAAAGCTTAAAAATAACCCAAAAATGCATAGCAAAAATAATGTACACCGCCCGGATCCGAACTTCCCTCCCCCCTCAAAAAGATGCCTCAGAATCCCCAATCACACAGGGATTCAGAGGGCTTAATGATGTCATAACTGAAATCTGATTTCAGATTAGTGATCAGCACCCTAAAATAGCCCTAAAGACATGTTTTTGGAAGATTTTTGGTGAGAAAAATTTTCCAACTTAAAAATCATGTGCACCCCCCTTTGGTCCCGAATTCCGAAATCACTTTTATTTTTATAACAATTCTCAAAAAAGTGATAAAAATGCAAAATAAAATTTATATCATAGAACAAAAAATTGCGGATTTTTATAGTATTTTACTTTTCCAGAATGGGTTTTCAGAACCGAGTAATAAAATTTTTTCTGAAAATTTTAATTTTTGCAGAAATTCTGGAATAATTTTTTTCAATTTAACGATAGAAATATCAATTAATCCCATAAAATTCTCCTTATTTTTTTGCTATTTTTAATGTTTTATATCATTAAAATTGATCAACCCTTCAATTTGTTATGCATTTTCAAAATTTAGCTCAAAATCTCGAGGGCCAAAAAATTGGAAAATATTTTCGAATTTTTAAAAAATTCTAAAATTTCCGAAACTGAAAACAAACATCAGATTCGTGCTCAGAACCTCAAAATACCCCAGAAAAATATTTTTCACTCCATTCTTTAACCCAAAAAAATTTTCAAAAATTTCTAGGGGGCCTAGCTCGAAAATTTTTGAAAATTTCCGAACATATTATACACCATTCGAAAGAGCTTAAAAAGCTCTGCAATTTTGCCCTAAAGTATTTTTTGGCTAAAACCAACCCATGACGAGTTATAGGCCCAGGACTCAAATGTCCCGCTTAGGCCAAAAATTTTTTCTATTTCCGGGAAAAATCCGAAATTTTTTCGAAAAAAATACCAGTCGATAGAGCTCGAAAAACTATGTTTTGGAAGTGGTCTCAGTTTTCCCGGGAAAAATCGGCAAAAAATCCTAAAATTCAAAAACCCCAAAACCTACTTTTAGGCCTAACTCGAAAAATTTCTAAAATTTTCGAAATTTTAAAATCTGGAAAAATCGAGCTAATTGAGCTCTATAATAAGTTTGCTGGCACCCCCTGGCTCAGTTCAAACCCTAATGAGTTATTCAACAGGGACTGAACTGGACAAAGTTGGTACTGAAAAAGTTCACGAACCTACAGCCTTCCCTATTACAGATAGAGGCCTGGAATTTTTTTTTAATTTTAGTCAACACTTCAACTTAGGACCCTACCAGCGGAAACTTTTTGACTTATGTTTCAGAAAAAAAGTTACGGGCCCTCAAACGCACGAAAAAGTAATACATATGTAATATGTAGAAAAACCCCGAAATATGTAAAAATATGTAAATAAAAGTCCCAACTTTTGTTCGCAAACAGAAAAAAGAAAGTGTTTTTCCTACTATTCAAAGCATGGAGAATCCAGGAAAAAAATATGTATTTACATAAAATTAGCAGCCCTAATTATTAACCATCCTTAATTTTATATTTTACACGAATTTAGTTTTGTTTAAATTCAAAATACGACGATTTCGGTGCACTTTTCCGAAATTCCCGTACTTTTTTATATTTACCATCATAAGAATATTGTTCGTCGAGGTTTGGAAGAACTTCGAAAACGTCAATCCCATCAAATATCTTATCAATTTCTTCTTATAAAAAATAGATACGTCATTTTTTTGCTCTATCTTAGGCAAGGAGTTTAATTTTAAATTTTAGTATATTAGTTAACAATTTGGACCAACAATAGGCTAGGAATTAAATCGATTTAGTTATTAAGTTACATCAAAAATTACTTAATTTTATAAATTAAATTATTAATCGGGTTAAATAATAAAATATAATTTAATTCATAGACGAAAAGTTTTGTGTAAAGTTCAAAACTGCATATCAGGAACTTTCAAAAACAATGAATGATAAAGAAATTGGGCGTCTATTTAAAGTTGATGAACCGTCATTTAAGAATTGGAAAAAGATTTGCGGGATTTTTAAAAATTCTACAGACAAAGATAAATTTGACCCATACAGGGTAAGTAATTTTTATGGTTTTTTTGCCTAGAATCATAATTAAAAAATTACTTTTTATTTTCAATTAACATTAATTAACTGATTGATTTAAGCTTGTATTACAGGAAATTTCAGTTAAATTATAAAAGAATTTATTAAAGCTCGTTAGAATAATATACCATTGAAACGAATTATCAACAATAATCTACCAAGTAATCAATATTAACTTTTCGGTTGGCAATACAGTATGCCAAATATTAAAGTTTAATGATCAATAAATGTTTATCTTGAACATAAAAATAGTAAAGAAAACTGAGCAGTGAATTAAACATAATTACAAATGTGGATAAAAAATGATAGCATTTAGTTGATTATGACGGTGCTAATACTGCTGTATATGATCCGAAATCAAGCCCATCAACTAGAAAAAGTAACAAAAAAATTTTCAATAGAAAATAATTAGTTTAAATTAATTATGTAATATAAATTAATGGCTGATTACAAATTTTAAGGAATGAATTTGAATGAAACCTCAACAGAAATACTTATCAAACAATAAGAACAATTTCAAAATAACGCAAATGAAAAAAGAAGAAAATTGGTAAAGCGTAAATTGTATTGGATATGCCCAATAAAAAATACGCTTATTTTTATTATAAAAAACATAGTCAAAAAATATTATTAATTTTTTAAAATTATCTCTCATTTATAGACAATGAACAGGAGCAAAATTTGTTGTTCAGCCAAAAAAACAAAAAAGGTAAATTGAAATATCATATTCGTTATTTTAGGTTTTATTTTGGATAATAATTCAACAGGCAACAAAATTTTAATTTATCATTTTAGAGGTATGAAATAGTTAAAAATTGTCTATTTACTAATTTAAAATTTATGTAATTTATAATATAAAAATATGAAAAAAAACAAAAGTAATATAAATTTATATAAATTTAAAAATTTCTAATTAATTTTAATTAATAATCAAATTTATTTAATTTATTTAAATTATTGAAAATAACTAAAAATATTTAGCTAAACTAAAACCCAGCGCACAAAAAGAATATTTCAAAAAAAATTATGAACAACTAAAGAAAGAAGGCAAGAAGGATAAAGGATTCGGAAATAGCTGCTCAATATAAAATTCACAGAGACTCAGTTCTTCGGTGGAAAAAGAAATTTTTCCAAAACAAAAAGTAATTCAAAAAGATTTATATGAAAAATAGATAATTAAGTGAATCGAGTTTGAAAAAAATTAAATTAATAATATTTGAAAATTTATTTGAATTATATTTGAAAATTTTTGAAATAACTAAAACATTTAGCTAAACATAAATACATCGAACTAAAAGAACAATTCAAAAATAATTATGAAAAACCAAAGAATGAAGGCAAGAAGGATAAAGGATTCGGAAATAGCTGCTCAATATAAAATTGACGCCATTCAGTTTATGAGTGGAAAAAGATATTTTTTCCTGAAATGATACAAAAAAAGCATGGAGCTTCGGTATCTGGAATTTGATTTTCTGCTACCTCACCAGAAAAAATACCGAAAAATTTCATTAACAAAACAAAATTTTCTTAATCACGAAAAATGGAAGATGGTACTTGTTATTTTTGAAAAATTTTTACTATTTGTTACTTTTTTTATTCAAATGGACACTTTTTGATTCGAGTCATTATAAAGTTTTTTTGTATTATTTAATATTAAAATATTGAACCTAATTTATATATGATAACTTTTGTTAAAATATTCTATCAATTGTATTCATATTAATTATATCATTTTCTAAAGTTTTAAAATTTCAAATAAGAAAACAATAAAATAATAATCGAATGACTATTATAATACAATTGAATTTTTTATTTGTTAATTGAAAAATTTCTTTAAAGAATTTATTTGTTTAATAAAAAGGTCTTCCTTCTTGGTATATACTAAATTCGGTGAAATGAGAAAAATACTGGGTTAAGGATATTTTCTAGAAAATTTTCCGGAAAAATTCATAATCCATTCAAAAATTTCCGTTTATCCTTTTGGGGTGACTAGAAAATTTTCACGATAAATATTTTTTACTTTAATGTCAAAGAATAAAATTATTTATCAAATAGTTTTACATTATTTAGCAATTATCGTTTCTTACCTTTAAGTAATTTTTAGAGCGAAAATATTAAAAATTTCTCCGAAATTCATTCAATTTTTTAATTTATACATGTTGTCAAAAAATATTTTATTAAACAAATTTCAAGTTCTCTGCATCCAAATCCAAGCTTCGTTTTAACATGCTTGTAATTTTTCAATTTTAGTTTTACTTTTAAATTAAATTTTATTTAATTTTATTACCATGAATTTTTGTTTTTAGTCATTTTTACAATTTTCATTTTTAATCTATATTATAATTTTTTTATTTTTGAAAACTGTGTTATTTATTAGTTTTTATTTTCATTTTATAATAAAGTAATTATACATTATAAAAATTAGATTTACTAATTTAAAACAGAATTAAGTTATATGTACCTCATATTTTCCCGTTTAAAATTACTTATATAAAAAGCAAATCAAACTTTAAATAATTTTTTTCTATATAAAGTTCTTTTGCTTATGTCGTTTGAAAACCCTAAAAGGCTTAATCATAATTTTTTGTCTTATTAAAGTATTAATATATTATATTTATTTATCCTAATCTATTTATTGTGAAAGTTTTAGTCTTTAAAAATAAATTTTTTTGGGAATTATTTTCCCGGTGAGAAAAGAAAATTATTTACCTATTAAACCACAATATTCAATTTGATAAAAAAAAATGTTTTTCCCTTTAGTCTATTTTCTTGACTTTAGAATACCAACTTTGCAAAACATTGACTTGGTTATATTAATTTTGCTGTATAAATTATCTTAAAAATAAAATTTATTAAAATATTATATAAAAAATAATAATTTTCAAAGTCTAATACAAATATTCAAAATTGTTTAACGGACTTTTTAATTTTATTTTATAATTGGTTAAAAAGATAATTTTTTATTATTTAAATTAAGGTATACATTCAATCTAATAAACCTGATAATTACTCTGTGTCGAATTTTTATCTTTTAAAGGTGTAAAAACTTAATTAATTGTTTCTATGGTTAATTTTTATAATTGAGACTCTTTTGCACGCAAAAGGAACAATCATATATTATAAAAAATTTAAAGCATTATTAGTTATTTTTTTGAAATTTATTATATTAAAAAAAGTTTAGCTAACGATAGCAAATCTTAATTTATTAAAATTATTTCCTTAAGTTTATTTATTTTATTTTAAAATGAACTGGGTCTTCTTTTTTTCAAGATCTCCCCAAAATTGCAAAATTTCACCAAGTTAAGGAAGAAAATTTTGCTCGATCGGAAGTTCATGTTTAATGTGATTTTTCTCCTCTTCAAAAGCCTTAATTTTAACTTTGATTTATTTTGACGAAATATTTAATTTTGAATCAACAAGGATTAAACATCCGATTCATTTAAACTTTAAATTATTTTGCTTATTATTTGTTTAAATTTAATCATGCAGGGTGAAGAATGTTCGGTAGCGATTATACTCCCCATATTTCGCATAATCATAAAAATTAGCAATATCTTTTTATATATTAACTTTATAATATCCATTTTATTTTAATCAATATATAGTATGAGTTGATTTCATAAGTGATATGGTATTTATCGGTGAAAATGCAATTAAATAAAAATTTTTTTGAGTTCCATAAACTATATTTTTTTAGTAATGTAATTTTTCTTTCGGCGCCAAGACCCAAATAAAAAAGTACAAAAAACATGCAAACGGGAAACTTATTTAAAAGGTTTTATAAAAGCTTGTAAAAAAAAGGAAAACGTGTTTTTCGCAAACTATTTATTAGGGCTCGCATTTATAGTTTTTCACTTTTTTTTTCCTGAGCTTCCCGTAGCCTGAAATGCACGAAAAATATGTTTTTTTCGGCTGTTGTTAAGCTACTTTTCGAATTAGCAACTATTTTTTAGTTTTTTATTTTTAGCAATTAAAAACATAAAATTTTTGAAAAATCTATTTTCAACTATTTGGCGTTTTGCCCAAATTTTGTTAACAAAAAGGCAATAAAAAGGAAAAATACACCCCTAAAAATCGACTTAAATTTTTGTACCTCTTCCCCCGTGGTTGTACCTATTTTAACCGTGGTTGTACCTCTTCTAACATTTGTTCTACCTCTTCTACCATATGTTGTACCTCTTTGAAAGCGCAATATTTAGAAAGCCAATTTGTTAGTGGAAATGAATTTGTCTATAATGACCACCAAACAGAGGAATTTGAACCAGCAGTAGTTAAACTAAAATTTGGGCCAACATCAGGCAAGAAGTTTAACATTTAGAATTTTAATATATCGGATAACAATTTTAACCAACAATAGGCTAGGAATTAAATCTAATTGAGTTTAACTTACACCAAAAATTAGTTAATTTAACAAATTAAATTATTAATCGGATTAAAATAATTAAAAATAAGGTTCTAGTGCAGAATACGCGTCCCATGAAATTTTAAGCGTCCCGTGGTTTTTTACGCGTCCCATAATTTTTTATGCATCCCATTAAATTTTTACGCGTCCCAAGGTTTTTGACGCGTCCCATTGAATTTTCACGCGTTCCATCATTTCACCAATTAGCAATTTTTTCTTTCTTTAAAATTAACCAAATTTTTTATCTTTATGTTTCAACCATGCTTAACAAAGCACGTCAAGATATTTGCGCCTATGTCCAAAATCAGATTCAAACATAAATTTTTTTTCAAGCCCTGATAGCCTAAAGAGCATTAAAATTAAGAAATCGCAGTCTTCTTTTTGTATTGGGAATATTAATTGTGCTGTTTGAAAAATTGATTTTTCAAAAATTTACTAACTATCTAATTATCAGACCCAACCACTTTCTATCACTTATATAATGCTAATTCGGCTATCAGGGATTGAAAAAACAAATTTGAACCCAATTTTGGACATAGGCGCGAATGCCTGGGGCGCAAATGTGGGGTAACCTTGCAAAGATCTCTAAAATAATTACACAATTCTCAAAGAAAAAATATTCAAAAATTAAAAATCTATGTGACGCGTAAAGTTTCATGGGACGCGTAACAATTTTATGGGACGCATAAAAATTCAATGGGACGCTTTATACAACTAAAAATTGAATAAATTTAAATAATAAAACTCATTAAATAAGTTAAAAAAAATCGTAAAATTTAGTTGTTAATAAAATTTGCATTTAGCATGGTTATAAATAAAACTCACGATAATGTTAAATATTTTTAGATTAATGATATATAGATATTCGTAATGTTAGCTCAATTCTGCTTTAATTTAATAAAAATTGAATTTTATGTTTAGCACTGAAAGAGTGAAACATAAAATTGATGACAAAAAATAATGTTTCTGATAAAAAAAAAACTCAATTTATTTTTCAAATTAAATTTATTTTTTATTACGAATTAATTAGAAATTTTCTAAGTAATTAGTTTCCCCTTTCCGGTAAAAAGAGACTAAATTTTAGCACTGAATTTCCAATAATAAAAATTAATTTATAAAACTTAAACTAAAAAATGTATTCTTTAAATATATTTTCATTGACTTACAAGTGTTGCGACACGCGAAATAAGAAAAAAAGTTGTCACGTGAAACTTGGACATTCACGCTCTTTGTGAAATTATTAATAAAGTAATGTTAATATTTAAATTATTTTATTGCATTTAATAAACAAAGTAAATTTGATTTTTTGAAAATGATTAATATTGAAAGAAATAATCTTGAATTAAGGAATAATTATTCTTAAAATAAATTTTCTGCAATAATTTAAAAAAACACTTATAAAAAATAGTTTTAACAATTTAAGAAATTTAATACTGTCAATAATTTCTGCGTAAAATTTTTTTATTTGTACGTCATTTTTCGTCACTAGAAATTACTATTTTGGCATTTTGTCACTTAAAATAATGAAAATTCACTTTTTTGGCTTTTGTCACTATTTTTTCTCTTTTCGTCATTTTTTGGAAAATCCTTATCAAAAATGCAATAAAAACAAAAAAAAAACCCTAAGAATCGACCTAAATTTTTTTTTAAATACACCCCTAAGAATCGACCTGAAAATTTTTCAAAAAATACCAGTTAGAATTGGAAAATTTTCATAAAAATTTTTCCCCCAAATTTTTTTTCTTGACAAAATTTTTTGGTTTAAAAATTTCAATATTTGCTAAAAAATGTAAGAAAGGAATGTACCTCATTTGTAACTGCAATCAGTGAATAAAGATTTTTTTTTTTTGCTCAATTTTTGGCTGAAAATTATGCCAATATTCATCACTGTTTTGTACTTTTTTCATTATTTTGTCATTATTTTGGCACTTTTTTGTCACTATTTTAGTTAACTATTTCAGGATTTTTCGTCACTAAAAGTCGGTTCCCTACTCATTATACTCTTCAATCAAGAAATTTCCCTTTTGTGGAAGAACTCTTTATAAAAAAATATTCATATATTCAGTTATGAAATAACAACAAATTTATAAAGCACACTCATTGAGAAAGCGAAAATAGCAAAAAAAAGTATAAAATTAACTAAATAGTATTTAAATAAAATTATTTCTAATATTGTATTAGTTTAATTTAATAAATTTAAATAAAATTATTAATATATTCTTAATAATAAATAAGCAATGATTAAATTACTTTATTAAATATATACCTGAAAATTAATAAAAATTTATTATTTATAATAATAAGATTGAAATAATTAAATATGTGAATTAAGCTAAAACTATATATTAAAAGATTTATTTTTTAATTTAAAGAATCAAATATAGTTTTTTTTTTAATTACACTATTTTGAGATGGCCGAACGTGCAGACGAGAATAAAACCAACCATTTAATATAAAAAAGCTTTTTATCTACGAGCAAAAACAAAATTTTCTTTAAAAAAATTATTAAAAATATATAAGGTTAAAAATATTCATTTTAAAACTTTGGTATAGAAAAGATATTTATAATCTATAGTGCTTCTTTTTACGAGTTCACTTAATAAAATCAAACATTGTATTTGAAAACTATGAAAAAATTAAAAAAAATTAAAATCATTATTTAAAACAAGGTTTTTCAGATACCTTGTATATTTTAAAAAGATGTATTATGGCAAAATATGCTCTCTATAAAATGTTGAATTTAGGTTTTAAATTGAAATAGCAAAATGAATAAATATTTAGACAAATACACAAGCTTTAGCCATTAATTAATATAGATGCTGTATTTGTCCAAACATACTACAAAAGCAAAAATAAAAAATTATTCAAATAAATTACATTATCTAATAAGATTTGTTTACATATTTTTCACATAATACTTATTTTTGCCCATTATTCATTTATTATTTTCTGCTCATAAATTGGTGTAAAAAATATATTTTGAGACATTAAAAAACAGAAAAAAGAAGCACAAAATTATTTCATATAAAACAATATTAAACATTGGCGGAAAATGCCGTAATCTCACTGGCCTTGTTGAGATACACGTCACAAGAAATTAAAATTAAAGCCTCGATGTTTCTTTAATATTTAAAATAATATTTTACATAAATAAAAAACTGATTATTAAAATTGTAAATATCATAAATAAATCTAAAAAATATTATTAAAACTGTAAATACAGTCATGGTCAAAAGTGTTGTCCCATCCTTCCTTGAAAGACATTATGACATTTGTTTTTATTGGTTCAAATTTCAATATTTAAAAATCCGCATTTACTTTACTGAATTTTAACTTTTTCCAAAAACAAGTCATATTAGATAATTTAATAAAATATTTTATTTGAATTATAATTTCTTTGTGTATCTATAAGTATTCTAATCAATTTACAAATTAATCTTTTATATAAATTTTAATGATAAATAATTTTATATGCTTTTGGTTAAATAAAAAAATTATTGCGTATTTTACACTATTTCAGTTTTTGTTATTTTTTGTTTTTAAATAAAAATTTTTTGTTCTCTTGATCAAAATGTCACTTATTTTTTATAGCTTCAATTACTTATTTTGAAAAACTAAATTTGACAGGAAGTATATTTAAAAATAATTTCTATTATTCTATAATGTGCTTTTACACTATTAATTAATGATAAAAACATTTTTCATTATCTCTGATTAATAAAATATAAATTGTAGACAAAAAAAATTTAATATTTCACTGGTAATTTTAATTATTTCATTTCATCATAAATTAATTCCCTTTAAATTGAATTTTTCTTTTCTCAATTAATTTTTGTATTTTCTTTAATTTTACTCATATAAATTTCACCATATTTGTTCAAGTTCATTATTTATATAAAATACTGCTTGTGTTCTTTTTCTCAAATTGGCTTAATTAATCAACAAAAGTAAATACTGATTGAATCATTTTAAGCTCACGCGATGCTCAAATATTATTTATTTTACATTTAAAATTAAATTATGTTTATAATTTTAAACAGAGAAATCGTTGTAAGGCGTGAAAATTATTTTTGTAAGTTCAATTATTATTTTGTTTTGTAATTCATAACTTATAAATTATTAAACTATACTATTGATGCCGTTTTAAATTTGAATTCTTAAATTTGCAAAATTCAATCTTGATTAAATCACCCTCATGAAATCGCTTCAAAACTCGCACTGATCAATAAACTCGCAGCTGTTTTTTTTAAATTATGTTTAGCAATGCATTAGGATTAAATACGTTTACGCATTTAGGTATAAGCCAATAGAGACTAACCATATGGAACGTTGGTTTAGCAAAAAATAGATTAGAGAATAATGGATAAATCAATATTATACGATGCAAGAATAAAATTATACAAAAAGCAAAAAATACTAAAACAAATGTACAAAAGAAAAAATAATTTTTAAAAACAATTTAAACTTATTTCAACTTGTCTAATATAATAAAATCATAGTATAATACAAATATTTCTAATTTAAAAGTTAATTTGAGACTAATAGAACTTTAAAAAAATTTTTTATCTGTATCCTGCTTAAATTATAAAAAACAAATAAAAACGTTATTGACTACTTCCCATTCATTATGCTTTTCAACAACGAGACATGATTTTGGCTTCATATTAAAAACGATTGTTTTTAAACTTAAATGAAAGCAAATAATTTTTATTTATAAAAAAATAATAATATACGAGAAAGATAATTGATGCTGGAAAAATTAAGCGATAATTAAATGTATTTTTTTATGTACCAGGAGTACATATGCTTTAATACTCACTTATAATTAATATTATTTTAATTTAACCATTAATTTATATTATTTATAAGAAGCAATATTTATTGCAAAATACTTTATGGAGTTTCCATAGAATGAAATAATTAAAAATTACAAATAAATTTATGCATTTAAAACAATTCACCATTGGACGAAGAGATTGATTTAGTGTTCATGAGATAATTAAAAGAGCTTTAATTCAATTCAATTTTCCTTAAAATAAAATTAATTTAATTTAAGTTTTATGTAAATATAAGTTAATCTTGACTAAATATTATATTATTAATTTATAAATTACAAAAAATAAATATACTTTTCGCATTTCGCATTTTCATATATTTCGCTTTTTTCATTTCGCATTTTTCAGTTTCGCAAATTTCGCTTTTTATTTTTTAATTTTGCCCATCCCTGTTCCCAACCTACGCATTGGACAAAGCGTCGAAAATTGTCCATTGTCTGCATGAATAAATTAATTGATGGATGTTACCGGTGAATAAAATGCTTTTTAAATAACCTTTTTAAAGCTTTTAATTTTAATTAATCAATAATTCAGTTTAAATTTATTTGAAATTGTTTTAAAAATAAGAAAAAATGTAGTCTTTTAAAATATTGAGTCCGCAATTTCATTAATCACAGTAATTAGAAACTAAGTAATTTAAAAAATTAAAATTATTGCCGTTAATAACACGAAATTTAACCAAAGTTCTATTCTTAATAAATCAAATCACAATAACTTAAAAAATTGAAGATTAAATAAATCATTTATTTGATATTCTAAAATTTTGGAATGAAAAAACAAAATAAACTGCCAGAATAAATGCTGTGAGCATTTGAAATTTCTATTAAAATGCTAATGGATTTATTCTAGAAAAATGCGGTACTTGTGCAGTTTACAGGAGCAATTCCACATACATTTTTAAATGGCTATAAATGTGTTTCAGAAATTAATGAAATAAGTGTTAAGGGGTTCTCGAGGTCGCTGATCACGAATCCGGGCTCAGATCAGCGCTACCGTTCACTACATGAGCTGTACAAGGACAAAAAATTGATAGGCTTCCTATACCAATAATACCCTCATTGGCAAGATACCCATGAGGGTACCATCCATACAATTTTCGAATTTTATGCTGCCTGTACCATGGTTACCCTCATGGGTATGATGCCAATGAGGATATCATACATACAAATTTTTTAATTTTTATTATTGTTCGAGTTTGGGTGAGGGGTTCGGAATTAGCAAAAATGGGTGCTATATTCGTGATCAGCGACCTCGAGAACCCCTTAACACTTATTTTCATTAATTTCTGAAACACATTTATAGGCATTTAAAAATGTATGTGGAATTGCTCCTGTAAACTGCACAAGTACCAAAAATGCATTTTTACAAAAAAAAAATGTAATTAATTTAACCAAAAAAGTAACTTATTTGAGTCTAACTTGAAAAGATTAAAAACCATTTTAAAAATAGAAAAAAATCTAATATTAAGTGAGAAAAAATAGTTTGCGAAATATTATTGAAATTAAACTGATTGGACAAAGGCCAGAAAAGTTCTAATAGTATTTATTATTTTTTTAACTTTTAAGTATTTGGTCCGATGATCCTAGTGTAATGATTTATGCGAGCTATGAATGACTTTGCAAATTAATATAAAAACTAATTTTTATCAATTTATAAGTGCTTTGCAATCATAATTAAGTAATGTGCTAAATTTTAAAAATTTTAATCAATTAAACGTGATTTCAAAATTTTTTTGTTATTATTATTTTTTGCATTAAGAAATTTAAATGATTTTCATCAAAATATTTTTGAAATATTTGGTATTTCTTCATTATTTAGATTTGTCAAATCAATTTTTATTTTTGTCTACTTCAGCAAAAAACGGGAGTTTTTTTTTATTATGTCAGATAAATTTTTATATGATTTACCATAGAATTAATATTAAAAAAATAAATTAGCTGTAATGTTAATTAATATTGTTATTTCGTTTAATTTCCGAAAAAATTTTTTACGAGTTTAAATCATCATATAATAATACTTAATTATGAAGATAGAATTACCTATGAATTATGAAAATTCGCTCCAGACCACTACAATAAAGAAGGCAAATGTGATAAATTCTATAGTAAAACTGCTTTATAAATACAATAAACAATTATTAGATGCAAATCAACAAAATTAAAATAAAGCTAAATCAAATCTTTGACTTATAAACAATTTAGTTTAATTTTTAAAAAAAGAATTAAAATAATATATTGCTAAGATAATTTTTGGAAGTGCTAAGATATATTCAGCTAATTTCTTTAGAAATTAATATTATTTAAGTTAAATAAAATCATTATAAAGAATGCACATAATTAAATTTAAAAAGACCAAAAAAGGTAAATTGATCAAGAATTAAAAGATAAATGGAGCAGAGAATAAAAAGGATTTAATCAACTTTTGATTTATTTAAAATAATTAAAACCAAAATAAACTAAAAACGCATGAGAAAATATTTAAAAAGTATTAAAAATAAAGTAATAATAATTGCTAAATTTATTTCCTCGAAAAATCGTTGTATTATTTATTATAAAGACAAGATATACGAAATATATTATAAAAAACATTTTCATGTTTATGGAAAAGCAAATTATAATTTATTTTAAAACAAAAAGTAAATTAAAACAAAAAAACTGAAAATAAAAGAAATAAAATATATAAAATGAGAAGAAAATGCTCAAGATTGAGCACCACATCTTCATAAAAGTAACAAGAGAAATAAATATAAATTAAATAACTCAATATTTTGCATAAAATAAACGAAACTTACTTTACATATATAAGTGTAAAAAATTCAAATAATTAAACCTTTAAAACAAAAAAATATTTATTCAATAAAATGCAATTATATAAAAATTTGAATAATTGACAACTAAAAGAAATGATTAGATAAATAAAACAATTTTTATTAATCAAAAAAATTTAAATTTGTTAATTTTTTATTAAATTAAAATGAAAAATTTTCATAATTAAGGGCTTTGAAATTTAAAAATTCGATCTATGAAAAATAATTTTAAATAATATTTGTATATGTGAGATAAATTAAACGACACTTCATCGTAATTGGAGTTTCGTCGTGGAGTTTCGTTTCGAGGGAAAAATCTCATTATTTTAATCATAAAAATGAAAAAAATATATAAGAATTTTGATATTTATGACAAATTTGGTAAAATTTAAGCAAACATTTTCCAAATAAAAAATAATAATTAGTCATTAATTTGAAAATTTATTCATTCATTTTTTATTTTTGAAAATTTACACCCATAAAATGTAAAATTGTAAATTCTTAATTCATTCAAAACTAAGATTATTGGTAAATTTAGTTGCTTGAAAAATCTTTGAATTATTTTATAAAACACTTGTTGGTATATATAATGAAATACATAAACAATAATACCAGCAAAATAAAAATAAAAGAAATATTTATTAACACATAAAGTAATTAAAAATTTCAAATATTTCCGAATCATTAAAAGCAAAGTAGAAAATGAAGGAAAACAAAAAATATATTTTGAGATTTATTCTTAATGACCTATTTAGCTATGCTAAGCGATGCTAAATGACAAAATGCACGAGATAATAAAACCTTATATATAACTTCGAAGTTTCAATTTTGTCATTACTTATGAACTAAAAATCAAAGATATATTCGCTGTATTCGAAGAATGGACCTATGAAAAGCTGAAAAACATTATTATTTGAATAGTTATCACACCGATTATGCAATTGTAGAAATGAGGTTATTCATAATTGTTAAATATTACAAGAATATAGAAAAATATAAAAGAACTTTCAACATAAATTTTAAACCACAGTTATTAACACATTTAACTCTTAAATACAAATTTTATCCATACCAAGTTATTAAATAAAATTATTCCAAATCTAAACAAAAATAATAATTATCACAATGAAATATGAAATTATAAAAGATTAAAAACAAAGCGGTTAAATATATTAAAATTAAATGATTATTCTACTCAATAACTAATAAATGCGTATCGTAGTCAATTTCGGTCCTAATTTCGCGTACACAAGAAATCGAATTAAATGATTTATATTGAACTAGACAAATAGAAATAAATAACTAAAAATAATGTAAAGGGAATTCTGGGAAATCAAAACCAATTTATAAAAAATAATATTTACCTTAAAAAATTATTTAATATTATAATCTAGTTAAAAATATGATTATACAAAAAAAAATAATTTTTTTGATAAGCTTCTACATTCAATTTTAGGCATATTATATGTTTCTCATCTTTACAAATTTGATAATTATAAGCTATTAATTAATTAACAGTTAATTAATTTCATTAGTGTGACAGCCACTTTTTTTGATAAATTTATATAGTATTCAAACTGTCTATTTCTAATTTCTCGAAAATTTTAATATTTATTGGTTTGTCAACAATTTAATAAACAATATATTTTTTATTATTTGGCATTGGCTATTGATACACAATTGTAAATTTCGATTTAAAATAAATTATTAATATATTTTTTAAACTCTTTTTTTCTATTTCGAAAATTTTGGTTTTTATTAGTTAATTTAGCATTAGTTTCCCATAAATAATATATTCTATTCAAAATATACTATTAATTTGTAAAAAGGAAGTGCTTATATTTTATTTCAATGTGCTAAATCTTTATCAACTTAATCTGAAGACCTTTTCAAAAATAGGATTTTATTTTTAATAGTCAAGTTCGTTTGGTAAGTTCTTCCAATCTGGATTTATACTTAATATAATGTATTTCATAATAATAAAACGATTTCGATTAATATGCAGATTATGAAATTAACAATGTGATTTTTTAAATAATTTGAAATATTTAAGAACTATTGTACTTTATCGTGAAGAACATTAATTTTAAAACATTGCATTTGCATTTTTATTAAATTTATTTGTTTAGTCTTATTTTTAAGCTTTTAATAATTAATAATCAAGTATAAAATAATATTTATCGATATGGAAAATATTTTTTCTTATATTAAATTTTACAAAAGAATTTCAGTTTTTTATTTTGGTCACTTTTTCTGTTTTTATCAAGTGATCCTATTTTTTTTGTCTTTAAAATGCATCGACAATAAATTTTTAAATTTTTTTGACAGCTTTATCATGTACAGATAGCAATTTAAATTCCTTTATGTCAGTCTATTATTTTCAAAAATCATGCGATCTTTAAGCACTGACACATCCTTCTGGAGAGCAACATTTTTATATTATCAAGTTAAATGAAAAAATTATAATTTAGTTGGTTTTTGAATTTAATGTTTTTTTTTGCAAAATAACAGTGCATTCCTTTTTATTTCATTTTTATGCATTCAAATAATGAGCTAACAGTTTAAACATGTATGAAGCATTATGAAATTAAAAATGAAACAAAATTAATTTAATAAAAAATTTAAAAACCACTTAAATTATTTGCATGAAATTTATTATAGTTAAATTAACGGTAAATATCGGTCATAAGGCCCAAACTCAAAATTGCTTAAAAACGGTCAGAATCGATGTAAAATGGCCAGAAATGGGTAGGAAAAATAGAATTAGGGGCGCGCTTGCCCTTTTTCAAGCTGAAAAAGTGCCGGAATTGGAGTGCCAAATTCAGCTGGGACTCAAGTGACCGCACTATAAAAAGCACTCAAAAGACATTTTAAATAATTTTTCTAGGGTAACTTGTGGCGCTGTATTTTGCAAAATAACGAATCCCTAACCCGAAAAAAAATTCGATCCAGATATTTTAATCGAAGACATTCGAAATTTCGCAAAAGGGAGCATGCGAAGACGGAGCAAATAGTGGGACGAGACGTAGGGCGGAGGAAGAAGTCTGACGAGCGCCACAGGCGGTTGACTGCGGGGGCCCGAAGGGCCCCCGCCAATCAGTCAACCGCCTGCGGGTCACGCGCGGACTTCTTCCGTATCCCGTAGTCTCGCCCCACCTTGGCCGCCGTAGTCGAGTGTGCGGCGGTTTTTTAGCGCAATAAGCTAAATTAAATTTTTATATTTGACGTTCTTTTAACATTTTCTGACTACTGGTTTAAAAACAATTTTAACGATTGGTTTAGGTCTACGCCTATAACAGTGTTCAGCAACCTCAAAAACCCCTAAAAATATGTTTTATTTTAATTTATGAATTTCAAATTTTTGTCCGAATTAGGGTTCGGGATTCGGTATTTTGCAAAATAAAGCTCACATTCGTGATCAGCGCAACAAATTACCCTAGAAAAATTATTTAAAATGTCTTTTGAGTGCTTTTTATAGTGCGGCCAATTGAGTCCCAGCTGAGTTTGGCACTCCAATTCCGGCACTTTTTCAAACTAAAAAAGGGCAAGCGCGCCCCTAATTCTATTTTTCCTACCCATTTCTAGCCTTTTTACATCGATTCTGACCGTTTTTAAGCAATTTTGAGTTTAGGCCCTATGACCGATATTTTCCAAATTAACATTTACTTAAAAATAGCTAATGATTAATGTTAAATTAATTTAGAGAGTGTTTTATAAATATAATTATATTTTTCATTATTTCTGAAATACTTAGATTATGGCTGACTGGTGTCAGAATATTATTTACAAAAACGACTATATATGAAAATAATTCAAATAAATCAAGAAATAAAATAAGCACTGAAACTCGAATGAAAAATTATTTCGTATCAACCATTATTTAATATTAAACTATTATAAAAAGAATAATATTTAATAAAATATTGAGAAAAAATATGATCCATAAGATTGGAATATAAAGAAAAAATGAATTTTTTTTTTGTAAATTGCAAAATTATTAAGTCGTCGGCATTTGCTGCCGCACCGCGATCTGTTTCGAGCACAAGTAGATCATATGTGAAAATTTTTAATGGTTTATTTAATGAAAGTTATACAAAATAATAAGAAATAAAAAAAGTTGAAATAAACTCATAAAAGCTACCAAAAAGTTTTTAATTCATTAATTTTAAATTAAAAAAGCAGTAGCTCATATAGCTTAATTTATATTATTATAAATTAACGCATGCGAATATTTCGGTCTTCAAAATTTTTACTTTTTCTTGTAAAAAATTCATCGATTATACTTTTTATTATATACAAAATAATTGATAAATCTTCTAAAAAATATATTTAAAAATTGAAGTTATTTTACAAAAAAGTTAGCAGAATGCCGTGCTTAAAAATGGTTTTTCTAAAATGCTAAAAACAAAAAGAAATTATGGCGGGAAGGCGATAAAAAATGCCTGAGGCAAAAATTCTTTAATTTATAAATATATTTTAAACAATAAATCAGTTTTAACTATATATAATAAAAGATAATCAGTATAGCTTGTGAATTCGTGATACACATATTTATTTAATTATGAATTAAATCAAGGAAAGCTTATTAAAATCTCATTAAAAAATAAAATGACATATCGAAAAAATCTATGATTTATTTAGTAAAAAAAAAAAAAATGAATTTTGTAGATGCTAAATATCAAAATAAATAATCAAATAAAAAAATTTTCATTCAAAAATTTAAAAAGAAAATTATATAAAGAAAATTAAATTCAACTATCATTATTATGATAACAATTATTTTGATAAATAAAAAGTCAAAAAATATATTTTATAATGTTTAAATTTGGTTTATTCAATAAAAAATTGTTATTCAAAAAACTTATGATGAAAAAAATATATATAAAAAAGTGCAATGATCTAAGTTAAAATAAAATGATGAATGCGTAAAATAGAATATATAATATTGTAGTTTTGAGTTTTCAGGTTCTAGCAATTTCAATCATTTGAATGAGTTAGTTCATGATCAAACGTCACCTGATATTCAACAATCACACGGTAAGATTTTCTTTTCGTTTTTAGAACATTAACGATAATTACTGAAGGTTTAAATGCCAATGCTTGTCAAATTTGTGGGGATATATTCTTGAAAAAGTTCAAAGAAACGCCATTTAGAACAAACGGAACAGTTAGTTACTGGAATAGCCTTTTGGAACAATAGCAAAACCTGAGGTAAAAACGGCATTTTTGAAGTTTAATACTTTGAAAAATCGTAATTCTCCTAGAATTTTGTTATAACTATTAAAATAATTCACAAAAATATTAAGGATTCTAAAAGATATAACTGTAAAAAACAAAAAACAAAAAAGTTATTTTAGCATTGCATTTAGGGTAACCTTCAGATAAAATATAGTACAAAAAACAATGTGAATTTACCGATTCGGAACAAGATATGGCAGACTGCAGGAATTAAAGTTAAAAATATTATACAAATTGTATATGTATTTTTGGCAAAAAAGAACCCGAAAATTAATAGATTTATCTATAGCCTTATATTATATAGTAACTTCAAACAAAAACAAATTTAAGAAAATCTTTTCTTTTTAAGTCTAAAGTAAAATTAAAATATATAAAATTATAAATGAATATATTTGGTATTTTTAAAAATGTTTTTAACATTTAATACTTATTTATAAAAGATAAAATATATTTTATTAAAAGTTTATTGTATAAAACTTTAGTAAAATTTTTTTTTTAATATGTGAATAAATTTTACATTAAAAAAATAAAAGCTTTTTATTTTGAAGCAAATAGTATTACTTTTTTCAAATTTTAAATAATTTATGACTTTTAGATATTTAATATGTTCAACAAACTTTATTCAAAATAAAATTCAAAAAGAAAAATAGAAAGACGGAGATTAAACAACTTTTTCGTCGTTTGAATTATATGGCATTTTTTCGTTAATAAAGACGTTTTTTCATTCACTAATTTCAAACCCCGGACTAGAATTCGAACAAAAAGTCGAAAGTCCTTATTTTCAAATTTACATTTTTTGTCCAACGTAAATTAGACTACAATACTTTATGCTAGAGAACTTTCTAATAAATATTTATGTCACTGACACATTTTCAACTGACGCATTTTCGTGTGATAAATAAAAAAAGAATTTATTTTATTAAAAGATAATTTAGATAAAAAACAAAATATTGAACAATATGGATTTATAAAAAATTAATTTTTCTTCACATCTTCCACCTATAAAATTATAAAATCTTCTCAAAGTTATTAAATGACAATTATTGCTACACAGATAAAACACCTTAAAATAAAGCAAAGAAAAAATGTGGATTTCTACATAAAATAATTTTTTTAAAGCTGGAAAAATTGGAACATACACGACCAAAAATACTTGAAGGATACGTCATAAGAAAATTATAAATTATTAATATTAAAATTAATATTATTTTTATATTAAAAACTTCAAATTTTATCGCAATGCAACGACTCAGAAATCAATAGAATAAATAAATATACATCACATTGAATATTGGACGACTTATTTTTTGCAATGCAATTAATTTGTCCCAACTTTTCTTATCTAAAAGAATAAAAAAACAAAGCGTTTAAAATAAAGGTAAAATAGTCCAACCAAACAAATTCAATTAATATAAATAAACTACATCTCATTCTCATAATAATTACTTATGTATTTGCTCTTTAAGGTATTATTTAATAAAACTATAAACTTTATTTCATATTATTTAATATTTAAAATCCAAAAATTTACGAAATTTAATTAAGAAAAGATATGTAGAAAATCAACAAATCCTATTTGAAAAATAAAATTATTGAAAAGTAATTTTTCTTTCTTTTAAAAACATTAATAAAAATTTATTTTTATGTTATATTCAAATTAAATTATGTATTTTTATTCCAAAAAACTAATATATATGTTGTATTGTAGTGGCACCAAAATGGCCATACGTTTGAAATTAACCTTAGGATAGATCCGGCAGTGGATTTTACAATAAACGGTGTGTTGCATGCAGAACAAGAGGTCATATCCCAGCAAGATTGTAATAAATATTTATTTCTTAAATTAATTTTTTATTTTCTCATGAAAATACATTTAAAGTTTATTTCTATAAGAAAGTGTCGAATTTGCTTAGAATAAAATTTTTTCAATATTAGAAAAACATACAGTAACCATAATATAAAAACAAACCCAATTTGATGAATTACTTTGAGAAAGAAGGAAAGAGATTTGATTATTGAGAATCGTTAGAGAACATCATAAAAAAGAATTTTCAATAATTAAATATTTTTAAATTTATAAAATCAAAAAATAATTATTTGATTCAAATTATTCATTCAATTTGCTAATTAATTTAAAAACATTTTTAAAACAAATATTTTCAATAAAATTTACAATAAACAAAATATTAAGCAAATTAATTACGCATACAAGCTTTCTATAGCCTCATTTAATTAAATTTTCTGCATGATTTATTGTACACAAGAATTTATATGAATATACAATTTGCATATACAAATTTATAAATGAAGTAACTAATAAAAAATAATATTTGTATGATTTTTTTCAAAAATTGATCAACATGTTTTTCGTGCATTTCAGGCTACTTGGAGCTCAGGAAAAAAAAATGAAAAACTATAAATCCGAGCCCTAATAAATAGTTTGCGAAAAACACGTTTTCTCTTTTTTACAAGCTTTTTATAAAACCTTTTAAATAAATTTCCCGTTTGCCTGTTTTTTCGTATTTTTTTATTTGGGTCTTGGCGCCGAAAGAAAAATTACATTAACTAAAAAAATATAGTTTATGGAACTCAAAAAAATTTTTATTTAATTGCATTTTCACCGATAAATACTATATCAATTTGAAATCAACTCATACTATATATTGATTAAATAAAATGGATATTATAAAGCTAATATATAAAAAGATATTGCTAATTTTTATGACTATGCGAAATATGGGGAGTATAATCGCTACCGAACATTCTTCACCCTGCATGATTAAATTTAAACAAATAATAAGCAAAATAATTTAAAGTTTAAATGAATCGGATGTTTAATCCTTGTTGATTCAAAATTAAATATTTCGTCAAAATACTTAAACTTAATCAAAGTAAAATTAAGGCGTTTTAAGAGGAGAAAAATCACATTAAATATGAAATTCAAATCGAGCAAAATTTTCTTCCTTATCTTGGAGAAAGTTTGCAATTTTGTGGAGATCTTGAAAAAAAAAGAAGACTCCGTTCATTTTAAAATGAAAATAAAAAATAAATAAACTTAAATGTAAAGGAAATAATTAAAAAAAAAAAAAAATCAAATTTGCTATTGTTAATAATATCATTTTTCATGGATATCATTTGCTAAACTTTTTTTTATATAATAAAATTCAAAAAAATAACAATAATGCTTTAAATTTTTTATAATATATGATTCTTCTTTTTTGCGTGCAAAAGAGTCTCAATTATAAAAATTAACCATAGAAACAATTAATTAAGTTTTTACACTTTTAAAACATAAAAATTCGACACAGAGTAATTATCAGGTTTATTAGATTGAATGTGACTATAATTATAAATGTAAAACTTTAAATTGGAATAATTTTACCAAGAATAAATATGTTTATAAAACCCATTTCTATAAATGTTAACAAAAAATAACAATTATATAACATTAAAAATTTAATCTCTTTTAAAACAAGCTTTTCTTAACCCAATGACACTTAAAAAATATGCTCATTAGCCGTATACGATTATCAATTATCTTACAAAAAGGGAAGAAGAAACTACAATTACTGTAAAAAACAGTCCAGAAAATGAAAACAATGAAATAATAAATATTTAATTTATGTTTCATCTTTTAATTTTTTGCTTTTGGTCCATATTAGGCAACTTATTAAAGAAGGATAAGACATAATTTCCATATTTATCGAAAAACTTGAAAATTAGTTCACAAGATTTTTTGGAAGTATTAAATTAATTCTAGGTTTCCTTTGTAGCTATTACTGTTTTTATGGCTAAAAAATTTGTAAAAATAACGAAAAATAATTTTTAGAGAAAATTAAAACATTTTTACTTTAAAAAAATCAGATTTTAAATTTATCAATAAAAATAATAATCGCTTATTTTAATAAATTTCGTGTTGTATCCCGGAGGCGCTTTAAGAAATTTTGAATTTTTGTCTTGTTTTTGAGTCGGATAAGAGGTCAAAATTTAGATCCTGCTTAACGACACTGAAAATTCCCAATCACGATTATTTATGACAAAAATTGCAAACTAAAGGAAATTTTTTTATCAAATTGAATATTGTGGTTTTAATATGAAAATAATTTTCTTTTCTTATCGGGAAAATAATTCCGAAAAAATTTTATTTTTAAAGACTAAAAATTTCACAATAAATAGATTAGGATAAATAAATATAATATATTAATACTTTAATAAAACAAAAAATTATGATTAAGCCTTTAGGGTTTTCAAACGTCATAAGCAAAAAGAACTTTATATAAAAAATAATAATTTAAATTTTGATTTGCTTTTTATATAAATAAATAGCATTTTAAACGGAAACTATGAGGTACATATAACTTAATTTTGTTTTAAATTAGTAAATCTAATTTTTTTTAATGTTAATTTATTATAAAATGAATATAAAAACAAATAACTAAAAGAGTTTTTCAAAAATAATAAATATTATTTTGTCGATTTATCAACCAACCAAATAAAGAGTGTTTAAATTCATTAACCAAAAATCAAGCCTTACAATAGATTAAAAATGAAATAATTGTAAAAATGACTAAAAACAAAAATTCCTGGTAGTAAAATAAAAGCAAAATTTAATTTTAAAATAAAAATAAATGGAAAATTTATAAGCATGTTAAAACGAAGCTTGGCTTTGGATGCAGAGAACTTGAAATTTGTTTAATAAAATATTTTTTGACAAGATGTATAAATAAAAAATTGAATGAATTTTGGAGACAATTTAAATATTTTTGCTTTAAAAATTACTTAAAAGTAAGAAACGATAATTGCTAAATAATGTAAAACTATTTGATAAATAATATGGCTAATCGGAAATTTTTGAATGGATTATGAATTTTCCAGAAAATAATTCCGAAAAAAAATTATTTTTAAAGACTAAAAATTTCACAATAAATAGATTAGTATAAATAAATATAATATATTAATACTTTAATAAAACAAAAAATTATGATTAAGCCTTTTAGGGTTTTCAAACTACATAAGCAAAAAGAACTTTATATAGAAAAAAAATTATTTAAAATGTAAAATTATAATAAATATTATTTTGTCGATTTATCAACCAACCAAATAAAGTGCGTTTGAATTCATTACCCAAAAATCAAGCCTTACAATAGATTAAAAATAAAATAATTGTAAAAATGACTAAAAAAAAATTCATGGTAATAAAATAAAAGTAAAATTTAATTTTAAAATAAAAATAAATGGAAAATTTATAAGCATGTTAAAACGAAGCTTGGCTTTGGATGCAGAGAACTTGAAATTTGTTTAATAAAATATTTTTTAACAAGATGTTTAAATAAAAAATTGAATGAATTTTGGAGACAATTTAAATATTTTCGCTTTAAAAATTACTTAAAAGTAAGAAACGATAATTGCTAAATAATTAAAACTATTTGATAAATAATCTGGCTAATCGGAAATTTTTGAATGGATTATGAATTTTCCAGAAAATAATTCCGAAAAAAAATTATTTTTAAAGACTAAAAATTTCACAATAAATAGATTAGTATAAATAAATATAATATATTAATACTTTAATAAAACAAAAAATTATGATTAAGCCTTTTAGGGTTTTCAAACTACATAAGCAAAAAGAACTTTATATAGAAAAAAAATTATTTAAAATGTAAAATTATAATAAATATTATTTTGTCGATTTATCAACCAACCAAATAAAGTGCGTTTGAATTCATTACCCAAAAATCAAGCCTTACAATAGATTAAAAATAAAATAATTGTAAAAATGACTAAAAAAAAATTCATGGTAATAAAATAAAAGTAAAATTTAATTTTAAAATAAAAATAAATGGAAAATTTATAAGCATGTTAAAACGAAGCTTGGCTTTGGATGCAGAGAACTTGAAATTTGTTTAATAAAATATTTTTTAACAAGATGTTTAAATAAAAAATTGAATGAATTTTGGAGACAATTTAAATATTTTCGCTTTAAAAATTACTTAAAAGTAAGAAACGATAATTGCTAAATAATTAAAACTATTTGATAAATAATCTGGCTAATCGGAAATTTTTGAATGGATTATGAATTTTCCGGAAAATTTTCCTTGAAAATATCCTTAATCCAGTATTTTTCTCATTTCACCGAATTTAGTATATACCAAGAAGGAAGTCATTTTTATTAAACAAATATATTCTTTAAAGAAATTTTTAAATTAACAAATAAAAAATTTATATGTATTATAATAGTCATTCGATTATTATTTTGTTCTTTTCTTATTTGAAATTTTAAAACAAAATTATGAATTATTATTCAAAACAATTAATATATAATCCTATTTACTTGCATTATGTATGTTATTTACTTAAAATTTCCAATGATGCATTTCAAAGGTCATCATAAAAGTATTTATGACGACCATAAAACATATTTCTACAATATATGTACACTAATTTATAACATTCATTAAAAAAGTCAAGAGCATAACAATTATAAGAAAAAATATATTTTTAAAATCTTTATTCTTTAATTTATTTAATAAAAATATCGAAAATCTTTTACTGGCACCAGATTTATATAGACAAAAAATTCAAAAGTAAAAATGCCGAGATATGGATGAAATAATAGAAAATGAAATAAAAAACGCCCTTCGAAGCTTCAAACCAATTATAAAATACTATTTACAAAGATATATTAATCTTAATATTAAACGCAAAAAAATTAAATAAATTAATTAAACCAAAATTAAAATACGTTCGCCGACTAGTCGTGTAAATTGCTTCGAATTTCAAGTACAACATTTATATTAAAAAAACTGAGGAAACAAAATTGTCGGAAATCAATTCGAATAGCATGAAAATAAGATATAATTACTAGAGACGGACTAAAAAGGCACCAAAAATCGCGAAAAAGGCACTATAAAAGGCTTGAAAAAATTGAAAAAAAGGCATGAAAAGGCACGAAAATCCCGAAAAAGGCATGAAAAAAGGCACTTAAAATTTTTTTATTGAGGATTTTTAGTGAGCAAAACACGTAAAACTTAACCAAAAAACTTAACTTTGGTCTTTATATGACTAATAAATGTTTTTAGAATAAGAAAATTTTTAAACCTGAAATTTTTATCAAGAAAAAATGAAATTTTGGCGATCAATTTTTGAGAAAATTTTTCAATTCTTAGTGGTGTATTTAAAAAAAAAAAAATTCAATTCTTTGGGGTGTATTTTTCTGAAAATTTTTCAGGTTATTTCTTAGGGGTGTATTTTCTCAATTTTATTGCATTTTTTTATGGAATTTTTCGGGAAAAAACGCCAAAAAAGGCATCAAAACGGTAATGCCAAAAAAAAGCATTTATATATAAATATAAAATGTAAAGCATCATAATTGATTATTAGTGAAATAGTAAGAAAATCAAAGTGAATGTGTGGGTAAGGGGATATGCATTCCATGGGATTTGTCATTTATTTCACATGCACTTCCTCGCCAACTTTAACTCTAGTTAATTTTTGTTATTTGTATAAATTAATACATTTTTATTTTGACCCGGTGCGTAATTTTTCGTTGAAATTAACGATTTCTGATAACTCATGTTATGGTGTTTTTTTCTGACCTTAAAAACTGTAATTACCACTGATTTCATGCTTATTTTAAAGAACTATGTTAAGTCATATTCTCAACGTAAATTCATTGTTTTGCTTTACTTAGTTCGGTTATTAGAATTTTTTTATTCTCTAAGCACAGTTAACTTTTGGCGCCAAAAATGGGTCACAAGTGGGGAAATGAGACCTGCGTAGCAGGGGTGTGACTTGTCTCAGAAAAGACGAGAGCGAGAGTTTGGCGAGAGGCGAGAGTCCCAAAAAGACGAGAGCGAGAGTTTGGCGAGAGGCGAGAGTCCCCAAAAACACGAGAGTTGGCGAGAGGCGAGAGGACGAGAAGCGAGAGTTTTTCAATTTTTTTCTGTAGCCTTATTTTTTAATTTAAAAAACTTCAAAATCATATATTAAATTAGGGTTACGGGCCCGGGTATTTGGGCAAATACCGGGTCAGGGTATTGCCTGGTCCAGAAAAGCCGGGTCAGGTCCCTAGCTTTTAAACCGAGTCCAGGTCCTGAAAAATCCAAAAAAAATCTTTAAAAGATTTTATTCAAAAAATGACCAAAACTTGTTTTTTAAATTTTTTGTTTTTAAGTCGCTTTTTTTGTGGCGCTGTTTTTTCAAAAAAAAACTTTTTTGGAACATTGGGGGCGGGTGCGGGGTCCGGCGGTGCCGATAGGCGCCGCCGGAAAAAATTTGAAATTTTGAGTGAGATTTATTAACAGAATTTGTCAAAAAATGATCAAAGTTTTGGTTAAATTTGTTTAGGCTGTTTAAAAAAAAGAAAAAAATAATAATTTTTAAATTGAAATATTTTTTATTAATTAAAATTTCAATTGAAAAATAATTTAAAGAAATTATAAAAAAAATTCTGTACTGTTGGGGAATTGAACCAAAGAGAAAAATAATGAAAGGCAGAAGGTTTAGCCACCAGACCATATTTGAATTGGAGCTAACCAAAAATAGAGAAGATATTAAGGAAGGAAAGAAAGAGATTTATGATTTTTTTCGCGTAAATTTGAAAATTTTTCTGACTGCTCAAAAGTTCAATCTTTAGGGGGTGTATTTTCAACTCTCGCCTCTCGTCCCAAAAAACGAGAGGCGAGAGACGAGAGGCGAGAGTACCAAAAATGGCGAGAGTTGGCGAGAGGCGAGAGACGAGAGGCGAGAGTTGTCCCACCCCTGCTGCGTAGCTCAGTTTGTTAGAGCAACAAATGAATACAAACGAAAAAAAAGAGTTTTATCAGAAAAAAAAATCATGAAATTATGATAGGCAACAATAAAAAACCAATCAAATCATCCGAGCAAATTAATCAAAAAAAGTAAGAAAATAATAGACTAACAACGATTTGAATATCCGATCGTCCGTTTATATTCATACATGCATCACTCACATGTAGATTCTAATTAGCCATGAATGTGGCAACAAGCCGCTAACATATACCTAATAAATGGAATAATCAGTCATCAGACAATGCAAATTTCGATTGGGATATTGCAGTAGTCATCTTGTTGTACCAAAAAACCGCCAAGTATTGCAAAAAAAGATAAAAAATTGCAGCAAGTAAAATTGGCGTATAATTTTCCCTTGTATGATAAAAAAAAGTTAAATATATGTTTTTAAGAAAATAAAGCCGGATAGAAACAACAGAGAAACATCAAAAAATATAAAAGGTTAATAATTTATTTAATAAAAAATTGTTAATTTATTTTTAAAAATCTAAACAATGTATAAAAAATAAACAAAATTAAAAACAGAATAAAAGTAACTTACTCAAATCATTTTTGATTTATTAAAACAATAATAATGAAAGTAATTTGCAATGAAAACAAAAAACACAACTGTACTGTATGTAAATAATCGTATGAACAATATTGATGAAGTTGCTGAAAAAGGGTAACAAAATATTCACAAAATTCTCTTGATCAAAGTAATAAACGTACCAGAATTAAAACAGCAAAAATTACCTAATTACTTTAATGACATAAACTTTCATTAATTTACAAAATTAGGTTTTGGTTTTTCAGTAAAAAAAAAAATTGAGTTTGGCTAGCAAAATCAGAACGTATGCTAGATGTGATGTGAAGCGAAATCTATATGATTAAAATCAAGTTGAAAATTATTTTCCACTTAATTATTACTTCAAAATAGAGTTGAGCGGGACCGGGAAATTTGACAAAAACCGGGACCGGGACTTGCCGGGACTAGAAAAGTCGGGACCGGGACCGGGACCTCGATTTTCGTCCGGGACCGGGACCGCGAGAAAAGCCGGGACCGGGACCAACCGGGACTTTTCCCAAGTGAAATTTTTTTGAAAAAAAATTTAAAAATTTGAGTGCACTTTGTTACGAAAATTGCCTATATACAAAAATGTACCCATAAAATTTTTTAATTTTCGTTTCGAGGAGGAATTCAAGTAAATTTTTAAAAATTTTCATTTCGGGGGGGGGGGGGATCTTGGAATTTTCTGTCCAAAATTCTGGATTTTTTAAATAAATTAACAATCTTTTAAATCTTTTGCTTTTAAATCGCTGTTTTTGTGGCGCTGTTTTTTCGAGAAAATTTTTTAGGAACATTGGGAGGGGGCGGGGTCCGGCGGTGCCGATAGGCGCCGCCGGAAAAATTTTTAAATTTTGAATGGAATATGTTAACAGAATTTGCCAAAAAGTGACCAAATATTAAGTTAATTTGTGGGTTTTTAGGCTGTTTAAAAATGAAAAAAAAAATTTAAGTTGAAATATTTTTTATTAATTAAGTTCAATTAAAATAAATGGTAAAGAAATTATAAAAAAATTTCTTTTCCATCGAGGAATTGAACCCAAGAGCAGACCACCGAAGGTCAGAAGGTTCAGCCACTACACCAGATAAGATCACGAAGGAGCACTTTAAATGCAATAAATAATTTAATTTTTTTTCTCAAAAATTTCTCCTTCTCACCAATTCCCTTCTCATTTCTCACCCAGACCCCCATTCTTACCAGTGCTTATTTAGTCCCGCCGGGACCGGGACTGGCAAAACCGGGACCGGGATTTCTGTTTTTCCAAAAACCGGGACCGGGACCGGGACCTGAAAAACCCGGGATTTCCCGCCCCGGTCCCGGTCCCGGTCCCGGTCCCGCTCAACTCTACTTCAAAACAAAAGAAATATTTAACAAATAAAATTAAAAACAGAACCAAACATTGATTAAATGAAATGCATACAAATTCGAAAGTCCCTTTTAAGAAAGACAAATTTGTGATAAAAAAAATTTTTCAAATATTGTCGGGAGCTTTTCATATATTCCGCCTTTTTGCATCCGAGTGGGGTATTTTCAGTCCTGTTTTCCTCTAATTTAGTGATTGTTAAATTGGCTTGATGCTTTGAATTCCAAACCTTACATTTTTTCAAAAAAGTAATTGAAAAACTGCCAAAGCGTTTAAGGGTACAAAAGTAAGATTGGGACTAAAGATTTAAAATGCAATGCAATTTTCAACAATTTTTTTTTAAGAAAAGTTCATAATTGTTTTTATTAATTTACTAATAATTATTTAATTTTCACAATAATATTCAAAAAAAATTTTTAAATTATTTTCAAGTTTTTAAAATTTTTCAAGAATTTTCTTGAAATTCAGTTTTAAGAAACGCACAAGCACCAAAAAAATAGAACGAATTATGAAAGAAAATAATTAGTTTTGTTTTTTAAAATTATAATCAATAAAAATGAAAGAAAATTAAAATATTCGTAAATCCAAATAAATAAATAATAATTGTTTTATTTAACATATTTAAATAACTTTCTGAAAACATAAAAAAATAAGTATAATATTCTTTAAGAATAATCTATATATTAATTTTGCAATGTGTGTATGTATGTGTGTCACAATGTTTGAATTATTTTTTGACACGATTGTTTTAAAGATGAGAAGGGGGTGAGAAAGAGAAAAGAAGAGAGAGAGAAAAGAGAAGAGATAGGCAGAGAAAAAAGCGGAGATAGAGAGAAAAAGAGAGGGAGAGGAGAGAGAGATAGAGAAAAGAGTAGAGAGAGGGATAAAAGAGAGATAAAAGAGGGAGAGAGAGAGAGAAAGAAAAAAGAAGAAAGAGACAGAGGGAGAGAGAAAAGAGGAGAGAGAGGCAGAAAATAGAGAGATAAAAAAAGGGAGCGAGAGAGAAAAAGAAAGAAAGAGAAAAGAGAAGAGATAGAGAGAGAAAAAAGAGGAGCGAGAGAGAGGGAGAGAAAAGAGTAGAGAGAGAGAGAAAAGAGAGAGATAAAAGAGGGAGAGAGAGAGAGAAAGAAAAAAAAGAAAGGGACAGAGGGAGAGAGAAAAGAGGAGAGAGAGGGAGAAAATAGAGAGATAAAGAAAAAAAGAAGAAACAGACAGAGGGAGAGAGAAAAGAGGAGAGAGAGAGAGAGGGAGAAAAAAGAGGAGAGAGAGAAAGAAAGAAAGAGAAAAGAGAAGAGATAGGCAGAGAAAAAAGCGGAGAGAGAGAGAGAAAAAGAGAGGGAGAGGAAAGAGGAGAGAGAGAGAGAGAAAGAAAGAGATAAAGTGACGGAGAGAGAGCGAGAGAAAAGAGAGAGACAAATAGAGGGAGAGAGAGAAAGAAAAAGATGAAAGAGAGAGAGAAAAGAGAAAATAAGATAGCGAGAGAGAGAGGAGAAAAGAGACTGAGGCAAGTTGGGAGAAATGTGAGAGAAGGCTGATAAATAATTTTTAATTTTGGCTAGCGCGAGGTGCGCGAGCGAAGCGAACGCGCCTGCGCTAGTTATATTTATTGTTATTTATAATGATTAATTAAAAAAATTCAAATACTTCAACTAATGGGAGAAACAAACAGACAGAAACGAATTGCTAAATTAAATTATTGAACGAATAAGAAAAGAAATAGTTTTATTTTTAAAATTTAATCAATAAAAGGGGGAAAATTAAAATATTCATAAATCCAAATAAATAAATTATTATTATTTTATTTAATATATTGAATTAACTTTCTGAAAATATAAGAAAAATCTTTTTTTCGTATTAATATAGACATTGTAAAATGAATACGCAAAAAATAGTATTTTATTAAATAATTAAAAATCATTAAAATTAAATTTTTCTCAAAGCTATTTCAGAGCACGTGCTTTAAATAATTGAAAAAGAATATAAAAATTTTTAAAAACAAATCAAAGACACCTCGAAAGAGGTATATTAATTAAAATATTTCATTATTTTACACCGAGAAAATTTATTTATAGAAAACCAAATAAATGTGAAAGAAAGATTAAAGAAAAAATTATATAAAAATTAAAATTTAATTTGCATTTGGTTTTTGATTTTAATATTTTAAGAATTTATTTTTAATTATAAAAAATATATAAATTACTTATTTTGCAACTGAGGAGTAAATTGCTTACGGTATTTTAATTAATTCATAGAATTTTGTGCATTAGGACTCCATACAATTATGTTTAGATTAAAAAGTTAGAAGCTGCCAAAAATCTTGAGGCCCATTTAAAGATTTCTTATGCATTCATAGCGGCGTTTTATGATTTTGTAAATATTTTTCTAGTTTATTTATTTGAGTATGAAACATTTGCCACCAGTCACGATTATCAATCCTTGTTTATGCTAAAAAGTTCTTCTTCTAAGAATCCCATCAGATCAAGTATTATTTCTTTAGCTATGTTATAATTTTGGTCTTATTATACCTGGTCCATACAAATTTGAATTTATTTCAAATTCATCTGCGATTTGGAATGTTGTTTCAACTTAATTTCATTTAAATTTTTGCATTTCATTAATCATTGGCTTAAATAAAATTTTAAATGAGGCAAACAAAACTACTTTGTGCAAAGTTCATCATAATATAGTAAATTATGTAATTTTTGTATTTAATTATCACGGCCATGCTGCATTTTACATTTAAAAAATAATTCAAAATAAAATATTTAAAAATTTTTACATGTATTATTTTTAAAATTAAATTTTGCTATCTTTAATTTTTTAATTTTTCAGTTTGTGATTATTTTAATCATTTTTATCTAAATTTGTGATCGTTAATTTATTTATTTAGCATTATAAATTATGATTATTTAAAATTTGATCAAAATTTTAAAGGATAATTAATTTAAATATACATATTTTACTAAATTATTTTTACCACACAACTGGCTTTTAATAAATATAATTAAAATATTATAGTTATTATTTGTAACATATTTATGCACTTTTCAATTCTTCCCTCGGCAATTTTAAAATTACATTAACAAGATCTTTTCAATATCGTTACATTGTACATTTTGTGATCAATAAAAACCCAACTTTCGAAAGCTGACGGGACTAATGGCCAAATCAGAAAATAGATTATTAAGAAGGTATGAGTTAGATGATTTTTTACTTCGTTTAAATGATTTTCTTTGTTAAAATTTCCATGAGTGGGAAGTTTTTATTGTATTAAAGTTTCAATTTATTATTTGTTAAAAGAGATGATTTTGTTTTTTGCTTTTTAAATATGTATAATAAATCTTGTAATTAGTTTGATCATTCTCTTGAAATTTCGTTTTATTCTGCACGGTTGCACCTTTCAACATCAATCAGCAAATCATAAATGTGAATTTATATTTTTTATATACAGTTTATGCAGAAAACTGTTTTGTTTATGTATTAAAGTTGTTTGATGTATTATTGAAATTATATATCATTTAATACTAACACATTAATATTTTTATTTATTTATTTATGTAACAAAATTGTTAGTTAAGACTGCTCTTTTAAATTTAGGATCACGTTAATCGTCTTTAACTTCATATTTGGATGTAGTCCCAATGATTTTTTTCTTTACTGTTTTAAATGGTATTTTTTTGAGCATTTTCCCGTGATTTGTCCAATTGTTTCTCCCCTTAACAACCATAAAATGATCATTAATAACTAACAAATATTATCCTTTCTCAAATTATATTTTTGGTGAGCATTTTCGTATTTTACTGGTTTTATTTTATTTTATTCTCATATTTTATAATTCTCTAAGTCTCCAAGATGGAATTCAAAAAATAATATTCAATTAATTAGTAAAAATATAAAATATTAAAAATTTAAGTTTCATGAAAAATATTTGTCAGTTTATTTTTAATTTGTTGTTAAAAGCAACTCTACTGCAAGTTAAAGACTTTACAAAAACATATATTAATTTTTTTTTCTAAAATTTCTAATTTTAACTATAATAATCATTTATTGCAATTTTACAAAATTTTAATGTAATTGCCGACATATTCGACATTAGTTTCCTTTCTTTGATTTTTGAAGAATAATATTTTCAATGAAAACATTTTTGAAAATTGAAATTCCATTTGCAAAAAAAAAAGATAATTACTACAGAAAAATTTAAATTTTGCATTTATTTAATTAAATTCTTTGAAAATTTTATTCATAAATATTTCTCTAATTCATATTTTTTCACCTTTAGTCCACCTTTGGTTTTTAAATCTTCTAAATTAAATAATATGATTAGATTAAATAACTTTTTAATGATTTTTGAATTAAGTTGCTATTTCTGTTTAATTATAAAATATATTTTAAATTAATCATTGTAAAAATTTTAATTTCATACCATTTTTGTTCTAAATACATTCTACCATTAATGTAAAATAAGCATAAAAATGTATATAATTCGTATTTTGCTAAATTGTTTTTTGCAATATTTTTTGTAATTCAGTAACATAATTTTAAAGGCTGTTTATTCAACAAATTTTATTGTATTTATCCTTTAATTCCTTTCCATATGTAATATCTTGTCAAATTTTCTCATTACTTTTTATATGCATTTTTAACGTCAAATTTGAATTTATTAAATAAGGTTTAATATTTTTATTTGCGAATAAATCCATTAAGCGACTTGCACATATCATTGAACTTAACACAAAAGTCAAAGTCTTTTTAGAAGATCAAAGTCTTTTTAGAAGACCTAATTTAAATTTATAGCCTTTAATAATTTATTTAAAAATTTTATATTTATTATAATTTTAATTATTTAAATGAAACATTTTCTAAAATTAATATTTATCTTTATTTTATGAGGCGCATTTTAATTCCACCGAATGAATTTAATGGTATTATTTTTAATGAATTGGCTTCAGTTTTAATTACTCTTGACTTAATGGCGATATGTTGGATTTAATTCGGCATCGTTGTTGCCGTTGTTGAACGCTATTGCATTGAGTTACGTTTTTTGTTTTGTATTTTTCTTTTTAATAAGATAAAACATTTTTGAAATTTTGTAATACATTTATTTGTTTTAAAAGAATTTTTAATTCATAACTTCTTTATTATATCAACTTTCTAGTTATTTGAGTCGCACTTTATTATAACCCAAGATCACCACACAATTCCTTTGCAATCGCTTTCAATCATTTGTTATATTCAGGTTTCTGCCAAATTCGACAAATTTAATGCCAAATATCTTTTTTTCAAATACTGATACAAATTTTTAGTATAATAAAAAACGAATAATTGATAAAATTATTTAAAAGAAGAATTATGTATTAAAATGTCAACTTATTAATTTTCGTTTCTTTTATAAAACTGATTAATTATCCATGTTAATTTATTAATTTAAATTCATTTCAAATTTTACTACTATTTCTTGTTTAAGAATGTATTTTGGCGCCTTCTTTAAAATATCTACATATTAAGGATTTTTTTGCAATTTTTTTTATTGTTTTTATTTGTTTGTAAAAACATAAGTTTTATATTTTTTGATTTTTGGGTGTAAGCCGTGTACTTTTAAATATAAGGTTTTATTTATTGCCGCATTCATTTATATATTAATAATTATTATTTTAATGTATTTTGTTTTGCTTCTTGTGTTTTAGCTTTTTAATATTTCTGTATTTCTTATCAAGACAAATTTCCTCCACCGGACAAAAAATGTTGGAGTTTAGAAGCGCGACCTTTGTTTTGTTATTTTTATTTTTCCATTGCTGAGGAACGAAATTATTATTGATCGAAGTAAAATCATTATTCACTGGTATCAGAAATTTATCTTATATGCATTCTTGGTATAAATTTGTAAACTTTAGCTGCTTGCTAATGGTATCACTCGGTCAATTCATTTAAGTTATAAAAAAGGTTTTTATATGGTTGAATTAATATTCTGCACTGGCCATTTTCAATATTAACTTAAATATGTCTGCTAATTCGTCTTTAAATCCTTGTTTAAATTATAATAAAAAGCGTATAATTTCATATTGTATACAATTATTATATGTTATTTTTTAACTCTAAAGATATTTTGCATTTTTAGCATTGTAGTGTTTATTTTAATTATTATGTTTACTTTATATCTACGCTATTTATTTTATCTGTCAAAAAGTTTTCTAAATTCACTTCATTAATTTGATTAGTACTAAGAATATGTTAATATTTTAATGGTTTCTATTTGCGTTATTTCTTTTTATTGGTTGCAATGAAATTAATTATTATTTACATCAAATAAATGCAACAATATGCTGATTGTTTTTTATTTCGAATGTTAACTTTTTTTTAATATGAAAAATAATTAATAAAAAACAGCCTTTTTCTTTGTTCAGGTGAATTAATTGCCTTTAATAATTTTCGTTATAATTAAGTAAATTTTGCAACATTCTGAATCTAATTAAGTAAAATGAAAAATTTTTGAATTCTACAAAAAATATTTAAAAAAAAGTATGCCGTTAATTAGAACGATTATTATTTTATGGCAGATTTTAATTAATTAAATTGTTTCTCTGTTTTTCTATTTAATTATATATTTCCAATAAGGATTTATTGAGAAAATGAATTATTTTTTAAATAGTGGATGTATTAATAATTAATTTATTTATCTAATAGCTAATATTTATATAATTTTAACTTGTTTCTATATTGTTTAATGAGTTTAACTAACAAATCTTTTATTTTTTTTAGTTATCAGTATTTATTAATTTTAATAAACGTATGATTTAGATACATTATAACAGATATTCTAATTATTTATTTAAATTATTATTGAAAAATTATTGATTAATGTTTTCTCTTTGATTATTTTTTGTTATAAAATTTTTTGTAAGCATTGAATGAATAAAAAATTTATTCGAGTATTCCATTAAAATTATTATTTTTAAATAGCATGTAAAATATTTTTAAATTCGTCTCTTGTGGTATAATAATTAGTTATATTTCTAATACATTCCGCAAAAAATTTACAAAAAATTTTTGAGTATTATTATATTTATAGATTTATATATATATATAATAAATATTTGTTTATATTGTAGTTGATATAAATTATATTCTAGTTTCTCCATTTAATTGCGAACATATTTATTAAAAATGTTTGATGAGTGCGGATTGATCATCAGCATGAAGTTATTTAAAAACATTTTTATTTTGTAATTATAGACATTATTTCTTAAACTATTTTTATGTTTACTTTATTATCCTCTTTACTCTTAAACAAAACATTAAGCTTTCAGCTCCTTTCATTCACTCTCATATTAGTTTCAAAAATATTTTTTTTGCAAGGTATTTGAATTTTAAGTTTATATTTATTGTGCTGGAACGTAGATTGGACCTAATGATGAGTCTGTTTTGGAGAAACAGATATTATTGTTTAAATTTTTTAGGTTAGGTCTTATCTTGAGGTTTTTATTAGGTTTTTATAATAATTTTATTCATCACATTTCATCTTTATAAATTTAAAACAATCGAATTTTAATTATATGCTTAACTTATAACGAACGATTGTATTTTTTCCACTCTACGTCCGTTTATTATGTCATAGATATGCATATTTTAATTTTTTATAGATTATTATAGAAAATTTTTTGATTTTTTCGATGTTAATATGGGTTATTCAAAGATCTATAATAACTCAATTCTTTTTGATATTGTAATAACGTGGTTGAAGTTGATAGTGTTCATATCCAATAGTTTTTTAAAGCTTAAAAACATTATATGTATGGAAAGTTTAACTAGTTATTCAAAGTTTTTAACTAATTTTATTTGTACCATTTTCTCAAAAAGAAAAGAGTACTAATTATTATTAAATAGTTAAAAAAAATCATTTTTCAATTCTTTTTCTTTATTTCATTTCATATAGTCTTAATTATTTAACAAATTCCAAATCAACTTAAATTATATGAATTTACAAAATAGTTTTCTCATCAATTTTACTTTTTAATTTTATTTCTTCATTAAACAGTTGATTAACGAATTAACGGAAAGGCTAAAAATTTTATAACTTTACGATCAAATATATTTAAATATATTTTTAAAATTTTGTATATTTATATTTATTTGAAAGATGATGGTTGACATTAAAATTACTTGTTTCGTACCCAAGTCAATGAACGAAGTAAACATTTGCATCCGTTTTTTTATTTTTGCTGATTATAATTTAAATTGGCAGAAAAATTCTCTGAAGAATTATTTTATCATTTATTGATGAAGTGCATAAATTTTTTAACTTTTATGTCACCGAAGGTCTTTGTGGTGGGGATATAATGAATATTTTAATATTTACATTTATTATTCTTCAGCAAACGAGATAATTAATTCAATAGTTTTTAAATATACAATATAATTGATGGAAAATATACAATATACAAAAAAAAATTTTTGGACTGAAACAGCGTTAAACACAGCATCTTGAGTTTCTGACTTTTGCAAAAAACATTATTTTTTATTAAATCATTCCAAAATGATTTGAAATTGTTTTTTCTAAATTTAATTGTTTTTAATAACCCATTCTTAAATATTTTTAACAGATTTTTGTATAAATATGTTGACGATTTAGTAAAATTTATAAAAATAAATTGTTTAAAAGGTTATTTAAATATTAATGCTATTATTTAATCATTTCTTCATTTATTCTTTTTCAAGAAATAAAATTACTTTTCTTATTCTAACGACTAATTTCTTAACTAATTAAAATATTTTAATTCCAATTCATTTTAATTGTTATCAAAAACAAAAATGACATTTTAAATTTTATTTGTTTTTTTTATAAATTGTAAAACTCTGCTAATTAACGACATAAATAATTAATTATATTATTGTGTTTGATTCTTCTGCCACAACAAATTAAAAATTTTTTTTGTTATTATAGATTTTTCTATTGATAAAAAATTATTCATTAATAATTTATATTTATTTACCTTTTCTTAAATTCTTGGATATTATTTATTTTGGTCCATTTTAAAATTCTTATGAAAATAAAAGTTCACATTTTTACAATTTTTTCATAATTAGATAAAAAAGCGAAAATTGATAGCAATACTTTTAATATTAATGTCCTTTTGTAGATCTGAATGTAAGTTTTGTATTTAAATTAAATTTTGTAAAAACCCAAACTAATAAATATTAGAAATTTTAATTTATCTCTAAATATTCATATTAATATTAATTTTAAATATTTTCGCTCGCTTCCTCCGGTTTAATTTCGTTTTCCTCATCTTTTGACCTTTTCACATTTGTACGTTTAAAACATAAAAACAGATTAAAATTAATATTTTTTTCTTTCAGTGTTTAACTCATTATGTTTTATATATAAAATTGACGATTTTATCTAATATTATCTATGATTATTTAAAATATATATGTATTTTTAGATTTATTTAAATATGCGTTACTTTAATTTAATTTTATTAATTTTTACTTTAAAATAATAAATTCTATTATTAGAAAAAATTTAAAGTATTATATTTATTCAAAATTATAGAATGTATTAGCAAAACACTTGATTTTATTTTATTTCAATTACTCAGAATGATATTTTCGTGTCAAATTTTAATTTTATTTTAAAAATATGCTTTAATTTTCATTTTTATGAAGTTTTATTGTAATTTTTTAATAATGTAAAACAATTTATTTTTTATGCTTATTTTTGATTTATTTCTTATTATTTGTAAATCTTTTTTAAGATTAGAATCAATAATATTTCTTTTTCTTTTTACTTTCATATGTAATGGATAAAGATTTAGATCGTTGGTATTAATGGTTAAAATGATTTTATGTCAAATATAAATATTTTACAGCCTTTTGTTTTTCGACTGGTGCTTAATAACAAAATAATAATAATAGTAATATGTGTATTTATTTAAAAATCATTTCAAATTTGAATATTTGTTGATATTATTTTTGTATAACACTTATATTAAAATAGACATTGATTTTTTTAATTTTTTATTTCGATAGTACTGATTTTATATTTTTCCCTATATGACTTTTTTTAAATTTTGCTTTGCATTGAAAATTAATTAAATTAAAAAATGTTTAAAATATTGTGAAATAAAATAAAAATTACTAATAATTAGGTTTTTTAATCAAATCAATAATAAAATTTAATTAATTCCTCGTTTTATTTAATAAATTCATTTAAATATGGAATAAAAAGATTTTTAATGCTTATTATTATTATATAGTACCGTATTTTCTCTAATTATATGCCATGGGACATGATTTTTCAACCTTCTCAGAAAGGGGTACATAATTTGAGACTGGTAGAGAGGCGAGAGATTATTTTTCGACTGTATTATTTAGATGGAAAATTTTTTGAAATTTGTTCTGATGTGTAAAAAAAAATCATTTTTTATTGCATTTTTTGAATTATATATGAAAAATTCGAAAATACCAAATAAAACCCCCCAAAATATTGAAATCGGAATATGAACCTTATTTTACGTTTCAGAAAGTTTGAATTTTTTATTTTGAAAAATTTTGATTTTTGGGCCCAGGAAATTTATGTTATTTTTTGGAAATTCATAACTCACTTCAGGGTTGGACAAGTTAGTGGAATAAAGGTTAAAAAATAAATGAAAATTTTATATTTTATTCGAATTTTTCTGACTTTTAGATGAAAAAAAGTTTTTCCATAAAAAGGGAGAAGTGCATGGACGGACCCCAACTCATACTAGGCTAACTCGTACTGCCCAAACTCGTACTGTTTCTCGACAAGAAAATATCAGAACTTTTGTTAAAGTCAACCAAATTAAACAACTTGGTATGTTGATAGATAATTTTAAGGACTATTGAATGATTCAATGAATGTTTAATTTGGTCGACTTTAACAAATGTTATGACGATTTTTTTGTCGAAAAACAGTACGAGTTGGCTTAGTACGTGTTGGGTGTCGTTCCAATTAAAACACCCATTATTTTTTAAATGATTTATTCTTTATTCTAACATTTTTAAATTTGGTTTTTCCTCTGCCGATTCATTTATTTGCATATTACAGAATAATGTGTCGGTTTTTTATAATATTTTTCTACCATATATGAATGTATTATTTAATATATTTTAATTTACATAAATGATTTTTAATTTAATGTATACATACTAGTCTTAATGTTTTGCAGAATTTTTTATTTAGATAAATTAACCTTATTTTTATAATTAAAAATTAAAAAATTTTAGTAATCTAGGTCGAATTAATTTTATTAAATAGTGCGATGGATGAAAACGTATTACTGTAATTATTTCATTTTATTTATCTTTTTTAAATTTATTCTATTATTTTAATTGCTTTATTTTTATTGTGTATATTTGTTTAAGACTGATTTTTAAATTTGTATTTGTAATGTAAATATTTTATAATGATGATTAAAAATTATAAAATTTTACATTTTATGCAAAAAATAAAATTTTTTTAAACCTTCAGAATGAATTTAGCTTTTGTCTTTTCAAATTAATTTTGTTTAAATGCTCGTTAAAGGTAAATCTATATTTAAATTTTTATGTATATATGATAAAGTTAATAAAAAACTATATTTAATTGTTGTTCAGTTATTTATATTCATGTGTATGTTCTCCCATTCTATAATATCGTACTGTTCGTCTCAGTCTGTCCAAAAGTAATATTATTATTTATTTAAATTTACTTACTTAATTTGTTTTTAAATTTGTCGATAGAGAATTTTTTATTTAATTTAGTTTTCTCATTTTTATTCAATGTTGGTAAAAATTCATTATTGCCGTATAAAAACTTTAATTACATTTATGAATCATGCGTCCTCGATTGTCTATAGATCGTCGGCATAAACGAGGGTGTATTATGCGATTTTATAAAGTAATTTTAATCTTCTAATTTAATTTCTTTTTCATTTTATTATAATATTTTTAAACATCTTTTTAAATTAAATTCATGTCGTTTTGTATATTATTTGCAAATGTTTAGTTTAAGTTTAATCCTGATTTAAATTTAGCCTAATTATTTTATGGAAAATTTGTTCTTTAATTATTTTTCAAATTATTTTAATTTAATTAAAAATTCTTTTTTTCAACAATACAAATTTTCAAATTTTTATTTTTTTATTTGTTTATTTAAAAAAAAATGATTTTTCATATAGATATAAATTTTGATGGAAAATTAAATTTACTAAAATATTTTTTCGGCTATCTTTTAGAAAATAAAATTTTTTTTTTGCTCTGTGTGTTTGGAAATTTTGATAATTAAATTTAAAAACAATTTTATTTTACTTAGTTTAATAAATTTTAAAAAATGAATATAATTTTACTTTTTGTGGAAATCGAACCATATTTCTTCTCAAACAAATACTTTCTCCTAATTTTCAAAAAATATTAAAGATTTATTGACCCGTTTAACCTAGGAATGCTTTTCAAGTTAGTTAGCACATTATTTTAAATGTTCTGGTCAATTTTCAAAAACCTAAATTTCGAAAAAATTTCGGTTTTTGTGTTGTTCTTTTGCTATCAATAGAAGCGGGTATCATTTCGTGATCTTGAATTAGGGTCTCGACGATTTGAAAAATGAAAGTCGTCCTATTTTCCACGGGTGTCCTTAGAAATTTTTACGTTTGGGCCCCAGAAAAGGAGTGGGTCAAAAAGCGAGTTAAGCTTATTTAATTTAAATGAACTTTGTTGAGTGAGTATCATAATTATGGTAAAAATATTTGAAAAAAGAATTTCATGTCTTTTGCTATCAAATAAAAGAAAAAGTAAAAGAAATTTCTGCAAAAATCAATTTCCATTCTACTGAATTTTGTTTTAATTTTTCATAAACATAAATTTTCTTAAGGATTTTAGTTACGCACAGTGTTTATCTTTTGAATGTTCAAATACAATATTTTAGGTATTAGTCTGAGCTTTTTTTATACCAGTTTAATACTTATTTATAGTTTATGCTTGTAAGCTTTCATTTTTTCTTTATAAATTTATGCAGTCTAGCCTCGAATTTAAAAGTATTTCCATTTGACTTATTAAATTTTTTGTATAAATGATGTTTTAATATTTTATCCCATCTTTAGAAATTTTTTTTAAAAATGATTAAATTTTTTCACGTTTTATTTATTTTTTTTAATCATTCTAAATAATTCTTATAGAAACACAGGCATTTTTTTTTATTCATATATTTATATTTCCTTTTTTATTGCTTTCGCATATTTTTTAATTGTCAATTTGTTAATTTCCAGTTTAGCTACTAATTTTAATTTATTAAATTTAATAGTTTTCGTTTTTTAGTTTCTATATTATTTTTCTAATTTAAATACAATTTTAGTAACTTTTGTTAAACAAAGAAAATGTTAATTTGAAATTGTCTTTTTTCGTATTCAGATGCCTGGAATGATGAGGATGGTGGACTTGGAATCAAATATGAGTCGGCTTGAATGTGGAAAAGAATTACTATATGGTTTGGCAATTTCGTGTCGTTTTAAATTAGTAAGCATAATTTTTTTATTATTATTAATATTTAATCAATAATCATATAAATTTTTTTATTTATTATTGAATTAAAATATTAATTATATTTCCTGATACTTCTGTAAAAGTTTGTTTATCATATATAAACTGGAATAGCTTTTAATGTCGATTTATTTTTTTTTTATTTTTTTTTTATTTTATACATATAAATATATAAATTTCAAGTGCTTTTCAAATTTATTTTAATATTCTGTGACTCGAACTAATAATTTTAGAACGCGACAAAAAATAACATTTGATTCCAACCTTTACTTTTTAATATTCTTTCATAGTTTTATGTTATTAGAATTAATCATTATTAATTGGTTTTTTTTTCAAAGAATAAATTTATTACAATTACGTTTGTTTGCATTTATATATTTGGTGTGTTTTTCGTATTAATTAAGTCTATTTTTGAAATAATTTTATTGAATTTTCGCAATTAAATTCTCGTCGAAATATCACGAAAAAGTTCTAGGATAAATTACGTGCTTTGCAAAATATTTTTGAAAATATTAATTATATTATTTTGGAATTTACTTTGGTTGGTAACCTTTTAAATTATTACTTGTTTCCAAGCTGCATATTAATTAATTATATTCAATATTTATTTTTTGAAATTCATTAATAATTTATTCTTTTGTACAAAAGTTACACAGAATTTTTGATTTTATTAAAATAGACAAAAATAGATAATTTAATAAATAACTGGTTAAATTGTTATCATGTTGGTCCAGTAGTTTTATTTTAATTTTCAGTGATTATTTTATCGATTTTTGTTTTAAAATTATAGAAATGTTGTCCTAGCACACAATATTTTTTTGTTAAAATGAACCTCTCGCAACGTTGGGGATTTTCTCTTTTTCCTCGTGATCAAATTTTGCTATTATTTATTCAAATTATTTGCATATCTTATATTTTTGAAGTTCTCTGTTTTTTTATTTTCTAATAAGAATTTTATTTTTTATTTTTGGGTTCGGTGATTCTTAGTAATAAATTAATTTTTTGTTTTAAAGTTTTTTTAAATGTTTTTTTTACCATATGCTTTCCATCCGAAAATAAGCTAGCTATTATGTTCACCTTCACATTTATATTTATTGAATAAAATAATATAAATATTAGGATATATTTACATTTTGTAATTAATTGTTTCTAAAACTTAATTTTTATTAATTTTAAAAATACAGTTGACTATTTTCGTTATGTTTTTATATGATTTTTGTTATATTTTCATTAAAAATGTTTTATTAATTTCTTTCTCAGATCAATCAATCAGTTTAACCATTTTTTTCATATTTAATAGTTTTATTGGAAAAAACAAGTTTAAGCAATTTCTAATTTGGTTGAATTTTTATTTTAACTAATTTTTATTAATATATGTTTCCTGCTTTGCAGTAGCTATAATTCGAATGTTTTTCATTCGAATATTTCAAAATAAATAGTTGAACTTTATATTACATTGTTTAGTTTTTGGAAATAATTTACATTTATTCCTCAATCCATGTCAAATCGTATATGAAATTATTTTGTTGCCACTGGTATTTACGCAAAAAAGATTGTGTATTATTTATAGTATCCCTGAGCAAGGGCGTAGCCAGACCCTTGGCTTCGGGGGGGGGGGGGGGGGCGGAAGTCAAAAACTCGATTTTTAGGGATGTATTTTAGTTTTTCAGTCGATTTTTAGGGGTGTACTTTTCGTTATTTGAATTATGGGGTGTATTTTACAACATTTTTTGCCAAAAAATACTATTTTTGCAATTTTGACCTTCTTTTTTTCAAAAATATGGTAAAAATGGGGGGTCCGGCGGTGCCGATAGGCGCCGCCGGGAAAATTTTTTGAGTATTTTAATGCAAATTTGTTAAGTAAATTGCTTAAAATTCAAAAAATTTACTGAAAATTTTTTACTTTTTTGGGTTTCGGGGGGGGGGGGGGCTTTAGCCCCCTCAGCCCCCCCCCCCTGCCTACGCCCTTTCCCCTGAGTTATAAAAAAAATATATATTTTTAGAAAAAAAAAATTCATATAGATTTGAATATGTTGAGTTGTTATAATTGCAGTTTGGTATTTGACTTTTATTTTGCAGAGTTTTTTTTCTAATATTAATGCTTAACATATTTGTATATATCGCTTGATTTTTAAAAACAATGCTAAATAAGAAATCGCCGTAAAAGAGTGGTTATTTCGATTTTGAATTCCCAAATGATTTTTGTTATTTGAAAAATTATTAAATAAAATTGTACTATTTCATGTCTTGTTTAGGAATGTGTTTTGATCGCCTTCATTAAAATATTTATTTAGGATTTTTCAATTTTTTTTATTGCTTTTATTTATTTGTAAAAACATAAATTAAGGTTTATATTTTTTGATTTTTGGGCGTCAGCCGTGATACTTTCAACTATAAGGTTTTATATTATTGCCGCAATCTTTAAATCCTTGTTTAAATTATAATAAAAAGGGACTTAAAATTTAAAAATTTTTTATTCAGGTGAATTAATTGGCTTTAATAATTTACGCTATAATTCAGTAAATTTTGCAACATTTGGAATCTAATTGAGTAAAATGAAGACTTTTTTAATTCTACAAAAATATATTTTTAAAAATCTTTCCGATAAATTCGAACGGTTATTATTTTATGGCAAATTTTAAAAGACAATTCACCAATTAAATTTGGAAAATGTGCAAAGAATAAAATTAAATTTATCCGCTTCGTTCGTCATAAAACTAGGGTGCAAATAAGATGTAACGTGAAAAGAATTTTAATCCTTCGGAAACATACAAAATTACCCTAATTCAATCACTATAAATTTAAAAATATTTCACAATATTATTATTTCTCTTTAAAAATAGATTTTTTTATATTATCTCTATTTGTTAAATTGATTCTTAATGTTTATCTATTTGAATTTTCTTAATTATATATTTCCAATAATGATTTATTGAGAAAGTAAGTAAATTATTTTTTAAATAGTGGATGTATTAATAATTATATTTTTAACAGCTAATATTTATATAATTTTAATTTCTTTTTATATTGTTTATTGAGTCAAATTAACAAATCTTTTATTTTTTCAGTTATCGTGATTTATTAATTTTAATAAATGTTTGATTTAGATACATAATAACAGATATTTCCGTGTTTGAATAAAAGCGAATAGAAACCGAACTATTAAATTAACCATTTTAGAAATTAAAATTTTTTTTGCAAGATATTTGAATTTTAAGTTTATATTTATGGTGCCGGAACGTTGGTTGAACCTAATGCTGAGTCTGTTTTGGAGAAACAGATACTATTGTTTAAATTTTTTTGTTTTTTTAGCTCTTATCTTGGGGTTTTGATTTTTTTCTGAAAATTTTATCATCAAATTTCATCTTTATAAATTTATCGAAATTTAATTATATGCTTAAGTTATAACGATTGTATTTTTTCAAAGTTTAATTAGTTATTCAAAGTTTTTAATTAATTTTATTTGTACCATTTTCTCAAAAATAAAGGAGTAATAATTGTTATTAAATACTTAAAAAGTCTTTTTTAGTATATGTGCTTCTTAGTTTAAATTATCTAAAATATATATTGAGACATGCTAACTTCTCTGATTTTTTCCCGTAATTAATTTTCTTATTTTATTTAATACATGCATTTTTACTTTTTTTTTTCTTTATTTCATTTCATATTTTATTCATTATTCAACAAATTCCAAATTAGTTAAATTATATGAATTTATAAAATTGTTTTCTCATCAATTTTACTTTTAGTTTTATCTCATCATTTACATTTTAAATAATTTATCAGAGTAAAATGTTTTTATAACTTTACGATCAATATATTTAAATATTTTTTTAAATTTGGACATATTTATATTTATTTGAAAGATGATGTTTGACATTAAAATTCCTTGTTTCGATACCCAACCCACTTAACTAGGTAATATTGGCATCCGTTTTTTAATTTTTGCTGATTGTAATTTAAATTGGCACAAAAATTCTCTGAAGAAATTATTTATCATTTACTGAAGAAGTGCATAAATTTTTAAACTTTTATATCACCGAAAGTTTTTGTGGGGTTTAATGAATATTTTAATATTTACATTTATTAGTCTTAAGAAAACGAGATAATTAATTTAATATTTTCTCAATAATAAAAAAATATAATTTAGACATTTTGTGTGATTTATTTTCACAGAATGATTAATTGTAAGCCTCATCTGTCTTTGAGACTCATATCACTTCTGCTATTTATTAATAAATTTTTATTAAAATAAATTTAAGAATTTATGTCACTTAAATACATGAAAAGGTAATAATTGTATTTTCGGCGAGTGTCTTTTTAATTCAATATAAAAGTTTTAAATTTTTTAAAGTATGATTTAGTGTTATTCAATTTTTTCATTTATTTTTTTATAATTTAATCGAACCCCTTTTACCAATTCATGACGATTTTTTTGAGTTTATATTTAAAATTCCGAAATAATAAAAGTTTTCTTGAGAAATAAACTATTCAATTTATTTTTAATTGCTTTATTTTTATTGTTTATATTTTTTGATGATTGTTTTTAAATTTGTATTTGTAAAGTAAATATTTTATACTGATGACTAAAATTATAAAGTTTTACATTTTATGCAAAATAGAAATTTTTTTAAAACTTCAGAATTAATTTACCTTTTAACCATTAAATTATATATATTTGACTGTTTCGTTACTTGCTTTGAAAGTGTTTATTAATAAGTTGGAAATAGAGACTAAATAATAAATCATAATATTTAAAATTTAAACGATAATAGTATTAAAATTGTTTTATTAAAAAAATTCATTTTTTTTTATATTTTTATTAAAAAATTTATACAATAATTTCTTTAAATTTTAAATATGCTCAAAAATAACACCAGGCAGTTTAAAACTTTATCCAATTAAATGCATAATAAGTTTATTTGACAGAGTCAATATTTTTGTGATGATCCTTTCTGTTAAGAGTCTTAAATTTATATAATTTTTGCCAATTATTTCCATTTCTTATTTGAATTAAATTGAAGATAGTGATTGATTAATTTTTTACATCCGAAGAATGGTTGTTTATTTACTTTATTTTATTAAATCAAGCTAGTCAATAATATATATATATATATATATATTAACATTTTTTTTCAATTTTTTTTATAGGCTGGACAATATTTTACTGTATGTATTACTTTATATATCTAAGGTATTTTGTGAATAAGTTAAATATGATTATATTTTGTTTTAATTCTTCAGAATTTTCTTTTGTAAATTTAAGAAACGTGATCGCTGTTTATTAAGACAGTTGAGAACACATTATATTGTAAATTCATTATTTATGATTTGAGTATTGAATTGAATTTTTTGGTCTCTATTAATATGAATGCTTTTAATTATTTCGCTTTTAAATTAATAAATAATAAGCTTTTAATAATAAAAATTTTAATTGTTGTAATCATTTTGGATTAAACTTTAGAAACAAAGCACTCTGGTGAAATACTTTATTTTTATTCATTTTATCATCTTGTCTGACATGTTTTTATTGATCGATTTTATTTAAATATATTATGTATTTTTTGCATTAATTTTGATAATTGTTGGACTTGTTTAAAACATAACAATTTCTCCTATTAATTTTTATAATTCCAAATGCAAATGAAATTAATTATTTTCTTTTCATCAGTATGTAATTAACTCTGAATTCATTTTAACGTTTCGGAGTAAGAGGTTCATTAAATAGTTTATTTTATTCAATGTGTATAAAAAAGTATTAGACAACAAAATAGAAATGTTATATTTAGCTTCATTTTCGAAAATTAATTAATTTATTAACAATTTCACAAGCATTTTCTTATAAATTTTACTAGAATTTTTATTCAGCTTTTTTTATCGCTTTTAGTGATTTCTCCCTCTAGTCGTTTTTCTAATTTGGAATCATCTATTTTGTTGGTCATTGTAAAAAGTCAATGAATTATTTTTTAAAAAGAAACTAATTCCACAATTATATTCAATACTACTTAATTAATATATTTATCTTTGTTTCTATATTTTTTACTGTAAGCCTGTGCTTGTAATAAAGTATTATTTCTTAATTGTTTTAAGCGCAATTTTTTAAAATACCAATTTATGAAGCATATATAAAATTTAAAATTTTCACATTATTTTTATAGTTATTTTGCATTCACAATATTTCGGTATAGAATTTCTATTAGTTGAAATAAAATTTATTTGTTGTAATTTTGATTTATCAGAAAAGTTTTGTGTCTTTAATTAAGTTGACAATAAAACAATCAACTGTTGGAATCTTAACAAAAGAATTTTTGCTTTTGAATTATTTTGGAATATTCGTTTTTTATAATTATCTTTTTATTAAATATTGTTTGATTAAAAAAATTAAATTCTCTTGTTTTTATTTTAAAAATATTTTATTGGATATCTATTCATATATTTGTATTAAGTTGTCTGGATATTTGTCTTTGCTTTATAATAAAAGAATATAATTTTTATTTAAATTTTTAAATCATTAATTGATGTATTATTCTTTTTTATTTAATGTTGCAAAATTTACATTTCATTTTTTCTTTGATTATTCTTATTGGATTTAACAATGTTTGGCAAATATTATTATTTAAATTAATTAAATTTGACTGATTCTCATTCATTTAAATAAATAATAAATTTAAAAAAAATTCAGCTTTGAATAAAGTAATTTTTATGCAGCTATGAAATAGTTCAATTATGTGCGCATAGCGCATTAGATAAAACGCGTTCCGCTCTACAATCTTGTTTGACAGATTTTGCGCCGCGCCGTTTGAAAGGTTTATTACTTGATTTACACAATTTAACTTGATTGCATTTTATATTTCATTATTATTTGAATTTTCTGGGTTGCCATTGATATAAAAATCATATTAATAAAAGTATCAGAATTTTAAAATTACTTCGATTTTCAACATTATTAAAATTTAAATTTGGGTGTTTTCTGAAGAATTTTAAAAAATTTTATAGCTTGTGATATTTCTACATAATCTACTTTTAATTTAAAATTTTTCTTTCCTTTTTAGAATAATTTCAAAGAAGTTTAAATGTCTATATTATTTAACAATATATTGCTTTTCGCAGCAATTTCATATATTTTTATATATTAGTTGTTTATTAAAGAATAGATTTTTCAAATTAAATTTTCTCATGTATGATTTTATATTTTATCAGAAAATAATATTTTCATATTGTTATATATTATATAAGCTCAAAATAGCGATCAATTTAATAATAAAAAAGAAAGTTGATTTTAGGGTTACAAATTTTTCCCAAAAATTCCCAAAAACGCCAAAGAGCCGCTTAGTTGATCCATCATACAAAGTCAATAAAAATAAACCCAAATTCGGGGGTGAAACTATAATTTTGTTTCACATTGAATGACAAATATTTTAAACTTTGATATGATATCATTGTTTAGAATTTCTGCTTTTTATTATAATTAAAGTCAATTTGTAAGTAAAATAACAATTTTTACTATTTTAAAATAATTTCTTTCATTATGATTGTGATTTATTATTTTATTTTTTTAATATTGTTCTTGTTTTTAATTTATAATTACCTTCATTAATTTACTTCACTTTAAAAAATTAAATGCGAAATGAAGTGTGTGACGGTCATTTGTGGTGGCGGTGTTTTTGTTTATTAAAGAATTTAATTATACTATTGATCAGTGTTAAAATAATATTTTGTCGAAGATTTTCTTTGCTGATTTTTAGCAATAAGTAAATGTGTTTTTTAAAGCATTTGTTTTTGACAATTACCGTATTTCCTAATAAAGTCTCTGTGTGTTTTATGTTCAACAAATTTTCAAACCAAAAAATTCCAGTTTTTATGTTCCAATGTAAAATATTTTTTAATGCTACTTTAGACGACGGTTTCTTTATAAATATAATTTATATATTCATATCCAACGTTTTCCTCGTCGCAATAGCGGTTTATGGGATGGGCCGAGGTTTCGCTTTTCGCATTTCGCCTTTCGCATTATTCGCATTTTTTGGCGTTTCGCATTTCGCTTTTCGCATTTCGCTTTTTGGCGCGAAATGCGAAATTCTAAAATGAATATATTTGAAAATTTAAATTTTTAAAACGAATGCTTCAGTTTATTATTTTCTGTTAATACTCAAAATTGCAAAATTTTTCCAACGGCGCCTATCGGCACCGCCGGACCCCACCCAACCACAATGTCCTAAAGAGTTTTGAAAAAATAGCACCACAAAAATAGTGATTAGCGGTTTAAAAGCAAAAATGTAAGAGATTGTTAATTTATTTAAAAAATCCAGAATTTTAAGGCTCATAAATTCCAGGGTCCCCCCTCCCCCGCCGAAATGAAAATTTTTAAAAATTTTCAACGAATAATGGAAAAATTCTCCGAATTTCTCCCCACCAACGAAAATTAAAAAAGTTTATGGGTACATTTTTGAATATCCGGTTTTTGTCAAAATTCCCAGTCCCGTGAAACTCTAACAATTACCTTTTTTGCTAACTTGCTATAGCCTAATATGCACGAAAAACGAGTTACCGCCGGACCCTCATTTTACCTTAATTTTTGAAATTTTAACCACAAAATGGGTAGAATTTGTCATTTTTGATCTGAGAAAAAGATTGAACCGGAAAATGCAGAGATTTTTTTTTTTTTGCATCACAACCTCAAAAGCTATTGGTAAAATTTTTGAAAAAAAAATTTCGCTTTTCGCATTTCGCTTTTCGCATTTTCGCATATTTTGGCTTTTCGCATTTCGCTTTTTTTTCATTTCGCATTTTTCAGTTTCGCAAATTTCGCTTTTCGCATTTCGCTTTTTATTTTTCGATTTGGCCCATCCCTGGTTTATATTATGGCATATACTGAATCATTTATCTCCATTCAAATTCTTGTTTTGGTTAATGTTCATTTGTTCTTTTTATTTGTAAGATTGATTAAAAATAAATTTTTTGGAATCCAATTTAAATTTAATGGTTCTATTAAAAGGTTATAAATATAGAATAAAATTATCACGCTATTTGCTTTTTTATTTGTTGCTTTTGTATTTATTGTTTCAAAACTTGGTCGAGCCGAACTATTAATTTAATTATATATGCTTCAATAACTTTCGTCGGAAAGAAGCACTTTAATAAAAAGCTCTTGCGAAGAGACCTTAATCATACTTTAATTTAAGTAGTGCAATATATTTCTATTATTTTTAATTATATTTAAAGATTCAAAAATATTTAGCAAATAAAAAAAAGATTTTTTGACCTGTTTAATCTACGAATAATTTTACATCAAAAATTTTTTTATTAAAAATCTGAAATTTCATGGATTCGACCTACATTTTTACGTTTGGGCCCCAGAAAATTAGTGGGTCATAAAAGCGAGTTAAGCTATTTAATTTAAATGAATTTTGTTGAGTGAGTATCATAATTATGGTAAAAATATTAAAAATCAAGTAGGTATTAGTCTGAGCTTTTTTTATAACAATTTTATTTTTTTTTAAGTTTATTCTTTAAAGCTTTCATTTTTTCTTTATAAATTTATGCAGTCTCTTCGAATTAAAAGTATTTCTATTTGACTTATTTAAATTTTTTGTATAAAAATGCCTATTTTAATATTTTATTCCACATTTAGAAATGTTTAAAAATGATTTAAATTTTTCACGTTTTGTTTAATTAGTTAGATATTTTCTTATCAATCACAAAGTTCAATTGACGAGTGAATTTTAGGGTCAAATAGCGGCAAATGACACCATTCACCTTGTTTAGGTTCTGGGAATTCTGCTGGGAACCTTAAAAAGAAAATTTTTTAAATTTGCTTAATTATTCATTTGCACCAAGCTTTTTGGCAAATGGTTATAAATTTTTGGTTTAAAATATTTTTGTTTTTAATTTTTGATAAAATTACTTTTTCAAAAATATAATTAGAAAAACTAAAAAATTCATATAGATTTTAATATGTTGCGTTGTTAAAATTGCTATTTGGTATTTGAATTTTATTTATTAGTGCTTAACATGTTTGTAATATATCCCTTGATTTATATAAAAGAATTTTGTTAACACATTAAGGAGCTCAAACTCAGATTCGAGCATTGAAAAAATTTTATACGAATAAATTACAGTTCCATTAAAGGCTTAGCAATTTCATCGTCATTTCGTTTATTTATTTTTTAATATTATTAATATTTAATCAATAATCATATAAATTTTATTATTTATTATTTAATTAAAATTATTAATTAGATTTCACGATACTTCTGTAAATATTTGTTTATCATATAATAAACTGGAATAGTTTTTTATTTGAAATAATATTAAAAAAATGCATTTATAATTTAATTTATTTGTTTACTCACGATATATGTGTTAAACCCCTCGATTTCTCCTGCATGAACATTTACTTTTTTAATGTCGATTTTAATTTTTTTTTTTTTTTTTTAATTTAATTTCATACATATAAATATATAAATTTCAAGTGCTTTTCATATTTATTTTAATATTCTGTGACTCGAACTAATAATTTTAGAACGCGACAAAAAATAACATTTGATTCCAACCTTTACTTTTTAATATTCTTTCATAGTTTTATGTTATTAGAACTAACCATTATATTGTTTTTTTTTTAAAGGATTAAATGTATTACAATTATGTTTGTTTGCATTTATATATTAGGTGAGTTTTTGGTATTAATAAAGTCCATTTTTGAAATTAATTATTGAATTTTTGTAATTAAATTCTCGTCGAAATATCACGAAAAAGTTCTAGGATAAATTACGTTCTTTGCAAAAAAATTTTGAAAATATTAATTATTTGTTTTGGAATTTCTTTTGGTTGGTAATTCTTTTAATTAGTTTTGTTTTTTAAATCATTGCTTATTTCAAAGCCATTTTTAAAATATGCAAGTTACTCTTTTCTTTTTATTTTGCAAATTAATTAACTATATTTAATTTTAATTTTTTAAAAATTATTTATAATAATATTTCATTCCTCATTTATTCTTTTGTACAAAAATTATATAGAATTTTTGATTGATATTTTAATAAATAAGTGGTTAAATTGTTATCATGTTGGTCCATTAGTTTTATTTTAGTTTTCAGCGATTATTTTATCGATTTTTGTTTTAAAATTATAGAAATGTTGTCCTAGCACACAATATTTTTTTGTTAAAATGAACCTCTCGCAAAGTTGGGGATTTTCTCTTTTTCCTCGTGATCAAATTTTGCTATTACTTATTCAAATTATTTGCATGTTGTCATATTTTTGTGAAGTTCTCTGTTTTTTATTTTCTAATAAGAAATTACTTTTTATTTTTGGTTCAGTGATTCTTAGTAATAAATTAATTTTTTGTTTTAAAGTTTTTTTAAATGTTTTTTTTACCATATGCTTTCCATCCGAAAATAAGCTAGCTATTATGTTCACTTTCACATTTATATTTATTGAATAAATTATATAAATATTAGGATATATTTACATTTTGTAATTAATCGTTTCTAAATCTTAATCTTTAATACGTTTTAAAATTACAGTTGACTATTTTCCTTATGTTTTTTATATGATTTTTGTTATCTTTGCATTAAAAAGTTTCATTATTTCTTTCTATGATAAATTAATCAGTTTAACAATTTTTTTTATATTAAATAGTTTTATCGGAAAAACAAGTTTTTAGGTTAAGCTTTTATAGTAAGTATTTAAGCAATTTCTAATTTGGTTGAATTTTTATTTTAACTAATTTTTTATTAGCGGCAAATGACAGCACTCAGCTTGTTTAGGTTCTGGCAATTCTGTGAACCTTAAAAAAGAAAATATTTTAAATTTGTTAATTATTAATTTGTTTGGCAAATGTTATAAATTTTTGTTTAAATATCTTGTTTTTTTAAATTTTATATTGCTATTTAAAATATGTCGAATAAATGAATAAACCAAAATGTCATCCTTTAAGGAATGTGGCTTTTAAATATTTTTTGAAGAATGATAGTTTGTTTATTATTTTTTCGACTTCTTTATTGTTCCAAACAATACTTTTAAATATCTTTATTATAAAAGCTTTCCTTAAATTCGATAAATTTACATTCTACTGAATTTTGTTTTGATTTTTCATATACATAAATTTCTTAAGGATTTAATTATTTAATTGAGAAAATTTTTTGTTTAAACTTAATGAAAATAATTAGGGTTGCTCCCCGTCCCCGAGCTCCCCGGTCCCCGACCCCGATCCCCGACTTTTTTGGGCCTATTCCCCGCCCCGACCCCCGACATGTCGCTCCCCGAGGTCCCCGGCCCCCGACTTTGAAAATTATGAAATTTTAAATAATTTTCTTAATATTAATTAGTTAAAAATTCCGAAAAACCTTTTCGGCGGCACCTATCGGCACCGCCGGCCCCCCAAAACTCCAATTTTTTTTTTTGCAAAAAATTGTCCCAAAATTGCAAAAATTGGTATTTTTAGGAAAAATCTGTTAAGGCGCCGCCGGGAAAATTTTGAAATTTTGGCTATGTATTTAACAGATTTTGAATAAAAAATATTAATTTTTCCAAAAAAAAACTCAATTCATACCAGTGCATTTTTACTCCCATTTTTTTTTAGTATCAAAATATGAACATTTTGCAACATTTTTTCAAACATTTGGGATCAAAAGATCAAAAAAATTTTGCGTCATTTAAAATTTCTTGATAAAATATTTGCATTATGCAATAAAATTTCAAAATTATAAATATATTTAAGAAATCAGAATAATTTTAGTCGCTACCCCAAAATTAGAAATTCTTATAAATAAGAACAAATGGAAGCCCTGGTTTAAAGGCCAGCTTCTAACGAAATCAGATTATTAAAGTGAAAAAAAAGAAGATTTACGAGAATTTAAAAAGAAAAATTGGTTTTTTGCGTTAAAATAAAAATTGGTCATTCCCCGATCGGGGTCCCCGACCCCCGACAATTGAGCTCCTCCCCGCCCCGACCCCCGACATGTCGCTCCCCGAGGTCCTCGGCCCCCGACATTTTGCCCCCCGAGGGGTCGGGGAGCAACCCTAAAAATAATTATTGCATTTATATAGCATTTAAAATAACATTGTTATTTTATTTATAAATCTCATAAGCTTATTTTACTTTTTTATCTTCACTTTCCATTTTTCTTTGTTTAATATTTTTTTTCGAGTAAGGCAGATTTTTTTGTGTTTTTTATAAAATGATTAATTCCATTTATATATAAGAATTTTTAATTAATTTTATTTGTACCATTTTCTCAAAAATAAAGGAGTAATAATTGTTATTAAATACTTAAAAAGTCTTTTTTAGTATATGTGCTTCTTAGTTTAAATTATCTAAAATATATATTGAGACATGCTAACTTCTCTGATTTTTTCCCGTAATTAATTTTCTTATTTTATTTAATACATGCATTTTTACTTTTTTTTCTTTATTTCATTTCATATTTTATTCATTATTCAACAAATTCCAAATTAGTTAAATTATATGAATTTATAAAATTGTTTTCTCATCAATTTTACTTTTAGTTTTATCTCATCATTTACATTTTAAATAATTTATCAGAGTAAAATGTTTTTATAACTTTACGATCAATATATTTAAATATTTTTTTAAATTTCTTGCGCGATTTTGAGCAAAATTTTCAAGAATAAATAAGCTTTTGCGAACCGGCGGTGCCGATCTGGGGTGGGGCGCGCATAGAAAAATCGCGCGGTCGCGCATCGCGGATCGCGGTCGCGTCCCAGCCCTCGTGCCGATAGGTGCCGCCGTAAAAAAAAATTGGGAGTTTTTGGTACATTTTTTACATAAAAATGGCCATTTTAAAGTTTTTTTTTCTCAAAAACTAGCGAAATAAAACATTAATCAGAAAAATTTTAAAAAGTTTATGTGAAGCCTGAAAATAAGAAAATCTTAGAAATAAAGACAAATTTCAGTGAATTCGGGATCAAAAAATCAAAAAATTTTGCGGTAGACCTTAAAATTTCTTGAAAAATAGTGACATTATGCCATAAAATTTCAAAATTATAAATATATTTAAGAAATCAGAACAATTTTTGTCGCTACCCCAAAATTAGAAATTCTTATAAATAAGAACAAATGGAAGCCCCTGGTTTAAAGGCCAGCTTGGACTCACTCTTGCTGGCGCTAACGGAATCAGATGATGAAGTGCAAAAAAGGAAAATTTATGAGCATTTAAAAATAAAAATTGAGTTTTTCGTTAAAAAATTTCGTTGATCACTACCCGATCGGGGTCCCCGACCCCCGACAATTGAGCTCCCCCCCGACCCGACCCCCGACATGTCGCCCACGAGGTCCCCGGCCCCCGACTTTTTGCCCCCCGAGGGCTCAGGGCTTAACCCTATTACAAAGTATAAAAACCTAAAAGAAAATTTAATCATTCGTTTAAATATGAACTAAAGAATGAAGAAAACAAAAAACAAAAGAATTTTAAATAATTTAAATATTAAAAAGAAAAAGCATAAAAAAATAAAGTCAGTTTTAAATCTTTAGAAATTAATAATAATTGGATATGTATTTACATAAAAATGGAAACCCTATTTATCAATATAAAGGAAAATCTTTACTTTTAGCATAATTAAAAATTTTAATTTAAAAATGAATTTACGAAAAATATTTTAGAAAATATTTATTTATTTGTTCTTAATTATAACCTATAGTATTATATAGTTATTAATTAGTGTAATTGCAATAAACATTTTTTATTGTCTAATAGCAAGTGGAATATTTGATTTTCTTGTTTGCATCTCTCTAAATATTAATAAAATAGTCAAGCAACCAGTGGGCATGCAACCATTTTTTAATAATTAATTAATATAATAAACGATTTTTTCCAAATATTTGAAATTAAAAACTAAGTTAACCAATTCATTTTTTTAAATATGAAATTAAAATCGTTTTAAATTAATAATTTATTTATTTAAATTCCCAACAAAATACCTTCGTGTTTTATATTTTATTCAAATAAATCATTAATGTTGTCGGGCCCGAGGAGGTCCATAATCTCAGCATGAGATAGTCGCTGACGCGAAAAAATGCTTTTTATTAAAATTAAAAATTAATTATATTGTCTTAATTTCGATAGTAATTATTATTGTTATTTATTTAAAGCTTTTTTGTAATTTAGAAATTATTTTATATTTGCTCATTTTTAACAAATTTTTAGTTATTCTTTTTTCTTAAACTTAGTAAATTTTTAACATTATTTTTTAAGAAAAAATGTCTTTTAAAATTTGTAATTTATTTATTTGTAATACAAATATTTTGTATATAGAATTGATGTATTAAAATATATGCATATTTAGTTTAATTAACCAATTTTGATAAATATATTCATTTTATTACTCTTTTTTATTAGTCATTTCAAAGCATATTTTAATTTAAACTTTACTATTATCAATATCAAATTATTATTTTTTTTTTAATCATAAAAAAATTAATCTATTACTCATTTTTAAATTATAAAAATGAATAGTGATAAAATTAGAATTTAAATTAATATGAAAAAGATAAATTGTTTAGTAAAAATAAATTCGCAAATTCCTTCAAGGTATAAATTTTATTAAAGTTTTAATTTGAAATAATGAGAATTTTTCTTCTTGTTCCATAGTGCTAAAAATTGAGTGGTTTCATTAAGCTATTCTTTTTTTGTTTTAAATAAAATGAAAATGTTAAAACAATTTTGAAACATTTTCAAAATGAAGCGACTTATGCTTATCATTATATTAGTTGTCTTTTATTAAATTGTAATTTTTTAATTAAAATTTATATTTAATTAATATTTTTGCATTTACACTTTGAATTTTTCATAAAAACAATCATTTTATTGTTAACAACTTATTAGAAGATTTAATATCTGCACCTTAAATATTTTTTATATTTTATCTATTAAAATTTATTAAACCATAATATAAATTAAAAAATTATTAGTAAAAACAATTTTTTTAAATATAAGAATCAAAGATAATTTTACTCAAATAAGTTTAACATAGACAAAACTAAATTAAAGAAAATATTAATAAACCAATAAAAATTGTTTGTAAAATGAATTTAAGAGCATGCAAATATAAATTAAAAATAAATAAATAAAAACAATTTTCATAAATATTAAAATCAACTAAAAGTAAAAATGCCAAGATGGCCAAACACACCTTGCGAACAGCTTTGTACAAGTATTCGGCATTTGACAATATTACTTGAAAAATATAGTATATAAAAAACTTTACTAAAAAACTAATATCTACAAATATTCCTATATTTTTATCTTGAAAAAAGCATTTGCCATTATTAACCAATTATAGAAAAATTAAATATTTATTTTTATTTACTGTAATAATTATTTAAAGACAAACAAATATTCCAAGCGGAAACACCCGAAAATGAAACCCATTGAGTTATTAAATAACGAATAGTTTTTTGAAAAAATTATTATTATTTTATTATTCACTTCACCTCCAACTTTAAAAGATATTATGCATTATCAGCACTAGAAGAATATAATAAAATTATAAACAATTTTAATATTAAAAAGGAAAATTATACTTATAGATATTAAATTACATTGAACAAATAATTTATTCAAAAATGCCAAGTCCATGCAATTTCGAAATTATTCGCCAATGGTACACTCCAGGGATGTGCCGAGCCAGACAAAATCCGATTCCGATTAAATCGCCGATTCCGATTATGGCCAAAAATCCGATACGGTTTTAAAACCGATTACGATTATGGCCCAAAATCCGATTTATTGCGAGCACCTATCGGCACCGCCGGCCCCCCAAAACTCCAATTTTTTTTTTGCAAAAAATTGTCCCAAAATTGCAAAAATTGGTATTTTTAGGAAAAATCTGTTAAGGCGCCGCCGGGAAAATTTTGAAATTTTGGCTATGTATTTAACAGATTTTGAATAAAAAATATTAATTTTTCCAAAAAAAAAAACTCAATTCATACCAGTGCATTTTTACTCCCATTTTTTTTTAGTATCAAAATATGAACATTTTGCAACATTTTTTCAAACATTTGGGATCAAAAGATCAAAAAAATTTTGCGTCATTTAAAATTTCTTGATAAAATATTTGCATTATGCAATAAAATTTCAAAATTATAAATATATTTAAGAAATCAGAATAATTTTAGTCGCTACCCCAAAATTAGAAATTCTTATAAATAAGAACAAATGGAAGCCCTGGTTTAAAGGCCAGCTTCTAACGAAATCAGATTATTAAAGTGAAAAAAAAGAAGATTTACGAGAATTTAAAAAGAAAAATTGGTTTTTTGCGTTAAAATAAAAATTGGTCATTCCCCGATCGGGGTCCCCGACCCCCGACAATTGAGCTCCTCCCCGCCCCGACCCCCGACATGTCGCTCCCCGAGGTCCTCGGCCCCCGACATTTTGCCCCCCGAGGGGTCGGGGAGCAACCCTAAAAATAATTATTGCATTTATATAGCATTTAAAATAACATTGTTATTTTATTTATAAATCTCATAAGCTTATTTTACTTTTTTATCTTCACTTTCCATTTTTCTTTGTTTAATATTTTTTTTCGAGTAAGGCAGATTTTTTTGTGTTTTTTATAAAATGATTAATTCCATTTATATATAAGAATTTTTAATTAATTTTATTTGTACCATTTTCTCAAAAATAAAGGAGTAATAATTGTTATTAAATACTTAAAAAGTCTTTTTTAGTATATGTGCTTCTTAGTTTAAATTATCTAAAATATATATTGAGACATGCTAACTTCTCTGATTTTTTCCCGTAATTAATTTTCTTATTTTATTTAATACATGCATTTTTACTTTTTTTTCTTTATTTCATTTCATATTTTATTCATTATTCAACAAATTCCAAATTAGTTAAATTATATGAATTTATAAAATTGTTTTCTCATCAATTTTACTTTTAGTTTTATCTCATCATTTACATTTTAAATAATTTATCAGAGTAAAATGTTTTTATAACTTTACGATCAATATATTTAAATATTTTTTTAAATTTCTTGCGCGATTTTGAGCAAAATTTTCAAGAATAAATAAGCTTTTGCGAACCGGCGGTGCCGATCTGGGGTGGGGCGCGCATAGAAAAATCGCGCGGTCGCGCATCGCGGATCGCGGTCGCGTCCCAGCCCTCGTGCCGATAGGTGCCGCCGTAAAAAAAAAATTGGGAGTTTTTGGTACATTTTTTACATAAAAATGGCCATTTTAAAGTTTTTTTTTCTCAAAAACTAGCGAAATAAAACATTAATCAGAAAAATTTTAAAAAGTTTATGTGAAGCCTGAAAATAAGAAAATCTTAGAAATAAAGACAAATTTCAGTGAATTCGGGATCAAAAAATCAAAAAATTTTGCGGTAGACCTTAAAATTTCTTGAAAAATAGTGACATTATGCCATAAAATTTCAAAATTATAAATATATTTTTTTACCAAATTTATAAAAGTCTACAAGCTTGCAAATTTAAAAATTTAATTATTTTATTTTCGAATTTTTTATGCCGAATTGCCATAACGAATGAAGATACACCTTTAGAACAATTTTTTTTAATTAATAATTTTTCATGGGTTTGACCAATATTTTTGCGTTTGGGCCCCAGAAAATGAGTGGGTCAATTTTGTTTTAATTTTTCATATACATAAATTTTCTTAAGGATTTCAGTCACACACAACATTTTATCTAATGAATGTTGAAAATACAATTTTAGGTATTAATCTAAGCTTTTTTTATAAAATAATTTAATAGTTTTTTATGTAGTTTATGCTAGAAAGCTTTTCATTTTATCTTTATAAATTTATGCAGTCTCTTCGAATTTAAAAGTATTTCTATTTGACTTATTTAAAGTTTTTGTATAAATGTTATATGAATTTATAAAATTGTTTTCTCATCAATTTTACTTTTAGTTTTATCTCATCATTTACATTTTAAATAATTTATCAGAGTAAAATGTTTTTATAACTTTACGATCAATATATTTAAATATTTTTTTAAATTTGGACATATTTATATTTATTTGAAAGATGATGTTTGACATTAAAATTCCTTGTTTCGATACCCAACCCACTTAACTAGGTAATATTGGCATCCGTTTTTTAATTTTTGCTGATTGTAATTTAAATTGGCACAAAAATTCTCTGAAGAAATTATTTATCATTTACTGAAGAAGTGCATAAATTTTTAAACTTTTATATCACCGAAAGTTTTTGTGAGGTTTAATGAATATTTTAATATTTACATTTATTAGTCTTAAGAAAACGAGATAATTAATTTAATATTTTCTCAATAATAAAAAAATATAATTTAGACATTTTGTGTGATTTATTTTCACAGAATGATTAATTGTAAGCCTCATCTGTCTTTGAGACTCATATCACTTCTGCTATTTATTAATAAATTTTATGCCACTTAAATACATTTGCAAGATTTACATTCTTTGATTAGCAATGTTTGGCAAATAAATTACTTAAATTAATTAAATTTGACGGATAGCTTTATGTAGATAAATATTATTTTATTATTTTTAAATTGTTTTATAAAAGAATTATATATATAAAAATCCATGAAGTATTTCAATTAATTAAAATAAAATTTGGATATAAATTAATTCACTTTATTAAATTAGGGCATATGAGAAAATTAAATTAAATAATATTCATTTTCTATATATATAATGTTATATTAACAAAATATTTTTTTAATAATTTATATATTAGTTGTTTATTAAAGGTTTGATTTGTTTATATTAATTGAGAAAGCTTTATAATTATTGGTAATTTCGGTATTAAAGTTGTTCAAATTTAAGAATGCAACACAATTATTTGAAGTATATTCAAATTAAATTTTTATCGTGAAGTTTTTATATTTTATCAGATATAATATTTTTCATATTAAAATACTATTTCGAACACCTTGTCGCATCTTATAATTAATAATACACTTCGCTTTTCAAATATCAATTTCGACACTGTTTTCTTAACTGTCTAATTACAGGTGAGTTTAATTGATAATTTATTTATTTAATATTTTTTATTTCTCTATTTCAGAGTAATAATTTGATTTTTTCTCTATTTAGTTTAAATAACGAAAACCCAGATACATTAGTATTAAATTTTTTACAAATTGTTTATTTCTTTTTATGTTAAAAATTTTTAGTTTTAAAGTATTCATCTTTATAAAAAATGGAATCTTTTGGTTTTTTGTTTATATTTAAAAAATTATTTAAAGCTATTTTTTAATGTATTTTTTTCTCATGTTGAAAATAGAATTTTATTCACATATTATAAATACTTTTATGCATTAGTGCATAATTCTTTTTTAAGTTATTTATATTTTAATAGATTTATTATTTATTTTTATTATTAAAGGATTTTTATTGTATAAAAAAAATTTTCATGAAACTCTTTCTAAGGCAAAAAGATTATTTTTTATTTTCTTGTATTTTTCTTAGAACTTGCTATACTATAAATTCCTAAATAACCTAAAGACCGCGTAGATGATCCATAATCCAATGTCCACCAGGTGGGCTTAATAATTTTTGCAGAAAAATTTTCCTAACACAAGGAATTTTTGCAAAATTTTCACGGTTTATGCCATTTCTGAATTTTCAGATCACCATCAAGGAGTAATCTGATGAATATGGTGTAATTGAATTTTGATAAGCTTCAAAATGTAAATGTTTTAAATTTTTGGAAGGACTTTTTCCGATATTAATTCGGGGGTGAACCTGTAATTGTATGTCACACTGAATGACAACTATTTTATAAGTTAGATATGATTTGATTTTTAGAATTTATGATTTTTATTATAATTAAAAGCCAATTTGTAAATAAAATAACAATAACTTTTTTTACTATTTTAAAATAATTTCTTTCATTATTATTATGATTTATTAGTTTTTTCCATTTAATGTTTTTACTTTTTGTATTTTAAAGAATTTAAATATACTATTAATCAGTGTTAGAATAAATAATTTTTTATCGAAAGTTTTACTTTGATGATTTTTAACAGTAAGTAAATGTGTTATTTAAAACTTTTGCTTTTGACAATATCGTATTTCCTAATAAAGTCCTTGTGGGTTTTATTTTCAACAATTTTTCAAAACAAAAAATACCAGTTTTTATGTTCCAATGTAAAATATTTTTTAATGCTACTTTAGATGATGGTTTTTTTATAAATATAATTTATATATTCATTATAGCGGTTTATATTATAGCATATACTGACTGAATCATTTATCTCCATTCAAATTCTGTTTTGGTTAAAATTATCACGCTATTTGCTTTTTTGTTTTTGTATTTATTGTTTCAAAACTTGGTCGAGGCGAAACTATTGTATATGCTTCAATAACTTTTGTCGGGAAGAAGCACTTTAATAAAAATTTCTTGCGAAGAGACCTTGATCATATTTTAATTTAAGGAGTTCCATATTTTCTAATATTTTAATTATATTTAAAGATTCTAAAATATTTAGTAAAAATTTAAAAAAAATAAAGAATTCTTGAATACTGAATTTAATGTATTAACCGTAGTGACGTAGTGAAGCTTCATTGAAAATGTTGGATAATTTTTATTGAGATATTTACATTCCAATATTGAAAGAATCTTTAAATATTCTTTAATACAATCTTTTAATTTTGATTCAGTTTACACCGAATTTTAAATTATGAAATTGCTTTTAAAACTTGCATCTTATGAGATTAATTTTCACTAATGCTTCCATTATAAATTTTCATAACGAACTCAAATTTACATCTCTTAAACGCCGACTGATAATTTTATTATTTCGAATTGTTTTAAGTAATCTGAAATTTGAATTTTTATATTCCTTTTTAATAAATAAAATTTAACCGAATTTATAAATGTAAAAACTTTCAAATGATTTTCAAAAATACTTAAACCAACAAAAATATATTATTTGGTAAATTATTACATTTTTAAATGTGATGATTTGAAGATAAAAAAAAAATTAATAAATTAAACATAGGCATATTGTTTTATAATGAGTTTTTTCAATTTTACAAAAAAAAATACCTACCTACGTATTTTTTTTGTTGATTTTGCAAAAATGAGTGTTGAAAAATAAAGCCCCCCCCCTAAAATAAAGCACCCCTTTCGAGGGGCGATTGAAAAATAAAACCCCCGGGGGCTATATTTCAGGAAATACGGTATATTTATTCACTCACATGAGATTGAGTACTAAGATTAAAAAAATACAAAAACTCGGCACTTTGATCAAATTTAAAAAACATTTTTTAATATTTTTTATTGGTTTCTCGTATAATTTTAAGAGAAAAAAAATAAAAAATGTTATCTAATAACTTTTATGAGGTCTTTTAATCCTTTTTAATTATGTTTGTCTTTAGAGTATATATATATATATATATATATATATATATATATATATATATATATATATATATATATATATATATATATATATATATATATATATATACTATGTATAATAGATGTTTTACCATATTTCTTCATTTAATTTTATTAACTTTAACAATCGTTTTTGATATTTTTTAAATATATGAGTCTCATTGAATGTAAATTTATTATTAAATGTATTTATTATTAAAGAAATATAATTCAATATGAAATCTTGGATTCTTTATTTTTATTTCTTTTAAATATAATATTTCTAAAGATTTAAAGTTTTAAAGTTTTTTTCCTCTTATTTAAGTATATCCGTATAAAATCAATTGAGTAAGCAGATTATTTTAAAATATTTCTTTTAATGGGTTGAATGCATTTATTGGATAAATTTAAATTCTATATTTTTTCTTTAAACATTTATTCAATCATAATATTTTTATTAAAAAAAGCTATTTAACTTTTTTTCTGAATAATCCTTTTGAAACGTAACGTAAATTATCAAATTGCTTTTAAAACTTGCATCTTGTGAGATTAATTTTCATTAATTCTTCCATTAGTAATTTTCATATCGAGCTCAAATTCACATCTCTTAAAGCCCATTGATAAAAAATTTTTTCATAATTTTAAATTGTTTTAAGTAATGAAATCTGAGTTTTTTTATATATATTTTTTTAAATAAATTAAACTTTACTTAATTTATAAAAGTGTTCAATCTTGCAAATTTAAGCAAATTTAAAATTAAGTGTTCAACTAAAAGGGGCAGTTTATAAAAAAAATTATTGGAATTTTTCATTCCTTTAATTTATTTTTAAAAACAAAAATTACCAAAGTATAGTATTTTGCAGATTAATTTTAAAAATTATGAAAATCCTGAAATTTTCGAGTTTTTTCATGTTCCTTTTGAATAAATAAAATTTTACCAAATTTATAAAAGTCTACAAGCTTGCAAATTTAAAAATTTAATTATTTTATTTTCGAATTTTTTATGCCGAATTGCCATAACGAATGAAGATACACCTTTAGAACAATTTTTTTTAATTAATAATTTTTCATGGGTTTGACCAATATTTTTGCGTTTGGGCCCCAGAAAATGAGTGGGTCAATTTTGTTTTAATTTTTCATATACATAAATTTTCTTAAGGATTTCAGTCACACACAACATTTTATCTAATGAATGTTGAAAATACAATTTTAGGTATTAATCTAAGCTTTTTTTATAAAATAATTTAATAGTTTTTTATGTAGTTTATGCTAGAAAGCTTTTCATTTTATCTTTATAAATTTATGCAGTCTCTTCGAATTTAAAAGTATTTCTATTTGACTTATTTAAAGTTTTTGTATAAATGTTATATGAATTTATAAAATTGTTTTCTCATCAATTTTACTTTTAGTTTTATCTCATCATTTACATTTTAAATAATTTATCAGAGTAAAATGTTTTTATAACTTTACGATCAATATATTTAAATATTTTTTTAAATTTGGACATATTTATATTTATTTGAAAGATGATGTTTGACATTAAAATTCCTTGTTTCGATACCCAACCCACTTAACGAGGTAATATTGGCATCCGTTTTTTAATTTTTGCTGATTATAATTTAAATTGGCACAAAAATTCTCTGAAGAAATTATTTATCATTTACTGAAGAAGTGCATAAATTTTTTAACTTTTATATCACCGAAAGTTTTTGTGGGGTTTAATGAATATTTTAATATTTACATTTATTAGTCTTAAGAAAACGAGATAATTAATTTAATATTTTCTCAATAATAAAAAAATATAATTTAGACATTTTGTGTGATTTATTTTCACAGAATGATTAATTGTAAGCCTCATCTGTCTTTGAGACTCATATCACTTCTGCTATTTATTAATAAATTTTATGCCACTTAAATACATTTGCAAGATTTACATTCTTTGATTAGCAATGTTTGGCAAATAATATTACTTAAATTAATTAAATTTGACGGATAGCTTTATGTAGATAAATATTATTTTATTATTTTTAAATTGTTTTATAAAAGAATTATATATATAAAAATCCATGAAGTATTTCAATTAATTAAAATAAAATTTGGATATAAATTAATTCACTTTATTAAATTAGGGCATATGAGAAAATTAAATTAAATAATATTCATTTTCTATATATATAATGTTATATTAACAAAATATTTTTTTAATAATTTATATATTAGTTGTTTATTAAAGGTTTGATTTGTTTATATTAATTGAGAAAGCTTTATAATTATTGGTAATTTCGGTATTAAAGTTGTTCAAATTTAAGAATGCAACACAATTATTTGAAGTATATTCAAATTAAATTTTTATCGTGAAGGTTTTATATTTTATCAGATATAATATTTTTCATATTAAAATACTATTTCGAACACCTTGTCGCATCTTATAATTAATAATACACTTCGCTTTTCAAATATCAATTTCGACACTGTTTTCTTAACTGTCTAATTACAGGTGAGTTTAATTGATAATTTATTTATTTAATATTTTTTATTTCTCTATTTCAGAGTAATAATTTGATTTTTTCTCTATTTAGTTTAAATAACGAAAACCCAGATACATTAGTATTAAATTTTTTACAAATTGTTTATTTCTTTTTATGTTAAAAATTTTTAGTTTTAAAGTATTCATCTTTATAAAAAATGGAATCTTTTGGTTTTTTGTTTATATTTAAAAAATTATTTAAAGCTATTTTTTAATGTATTTTTTTCTCATGTTGAAAATAGAATTTTATTCACATATTATAAATACTTTTATGCATTAGTGCATAATTCTTTTTTAAGTTATTTATATTTTAATAGATTTATTATTTATTTTTATTATTAAAGGATTTTTATTGTATAAAAAAATTTTTCATGAAACTCTTTCTAAGGCAAAAAGATTATTTAAAGGGAAAATTTTTTTTGGTTTATTTTAAGATAACGCTGCAAAAAAAAATATTATTTTATCTCTTAATTTTTGTTTATATTTTTGTCTTAATTTTTTAAAGTATTTTATTTTTAATCTGTATATGTTATATAAATTGTCTATTTATCCATACAAATAATTATGATTAAATTTGTTTATTTAAGACATTTATATTGATTTTTCCCTTTGGGTTAATGAAATTTTATACATTTTTTCCTTAGTTAAGAGGTGCTATGACGTTAGTAAAAACCATCAAATGAAAATATTTTTTTGATATAACTTTGCTCAAAAGCAACAAATTTTTTATTATTGATATACTCGATGGCCTAAGTGTTTTCATTATCCTACAAAGTTCAAAAATTTTCGTTAACTTTCAAGAAAGTTATGACTAAAAATGTTAAAAAACTTGGGGTAATAGTGCAGTTTGTCCCCCGCCCCTTTTACGAACAAAAATTAAAATTAAAAACGCGTCAACAGCGCCTTTTCTGGGATTTTCAGGGTCGCTGACCACAAATATGACATCCATTTTGACTAAGTTCGAACCCCGGACCCACCCAAACCAGAAAAAAAGTCGAGGACTCAAAATTTCCGAGTTTCATATTTTTAGTCTAAAAATAGTTTAAATGATGTTTTATTGAAGCATTGATGAGCACTTATTTTCGGTGTATTTAAAGAAAATTTGAACAAAAATATGAAACTCAAAAATTTTAAATTTTCGGTTTTTGTTCGAGTTCGGATCCGGGGCTAGAAATAGTCAAAATGGATGTGATATTCGTGGTCAGCGACCCCGAAAATCCCAGGAAAGGCGTTGTTGACGCTTTTTTAAATTTTTTTTTCGTAAGAGTGGGGGGGGGGACAAACTGCACAATTACCAAACTTGGTTTTTTGTTCTCAGGTTATAATTTTTGAAACTTAATGAATTTTTAAAATAATTTTTAGAATAATCGAAAATACATATGGCTATCGAAAGATATTTTAAATTTGGTTTATTTTATGTGAAATTATGAATACCCAATTTCAGTCCAAAATTTTCCATTTGATGGTTTTTACTAACACCCCAGCACCGTTAAGAATAGTTCACTTAAATTTTCTTTAAAGGCGATTCATTGAAAATTTTTTAATATTTAAGAAAAAAAATATTCTCATCAATGTCAAAAATTAAAACCATTAAAAGTGAAATAAATTGGGCAAATCGATGAAAAGAAGGAAAAAAATTTTGCTTCAATAATTGATGCTGCTGCCTTTTTTTGTTCGTCCGTCGTTTTCCTTCGCGTCGTTTTGTATTGACTGAGAGAGAGAGAGTGAGGGGATGTGGGAGAGAGAGAAAGAGAGAGGGAGGGAGGGGTGGGAGAGAGAGAAAGAGAGAGGGAGGGAGGGGGTGGAGAGAGATAGAGAGAGAGAGGGAGGGGGTGAGGAGAGATAGAGACAGAATGCGCTGCTTCAAATTCATTTGTCTGATCTTTCGGCACATTAACAGATAAGCAAAAAGCAGTAAAATAAACTGTAAAATTTTCAAACAACTAGTTATTGATCCTAATAACCGAAAGACCGTTTTTTCTTAATTTTAATGCTGAATAGACTATCAGGGCTTGAAAAAATTCAACTTTGGGTCCGATTTTGGACATAGGCGCAAACGCAAATGTCGGGGCTCCAACTGAAAATTACTAACTTTTTTAATAAACCATTTTTTATTTAACAAAGCCGAAAAATAAAACCGGAAAATAAACAATTAAAAATTTAAAAAGATGCATTTATTTTTCAATTTGATTGAATTCATTTTTTTGTCAGGAAAATGAATGTTGGTTGTCTAATTGTGGGGAGTATTTAAAAGACGGTAAAAATTATATAGCAAATATAGTAGAGCTGCACTGATAAATTCTATATTTTCACTTTAACCTTTAACCGGTAACGGTACTTACCGCTAATATATTGAGTGAAATTTTTGAAAAACAAATTTCAATCACCAAAATGCATTAAACTTATTAATTTATTTCATCATATTTACCTATTTTTGGAACTATGCTTTAGTAATTTGTTTTTATAAATAATTTGTATGTGAGCTAACGTTTCAGTTGTTGATTTTTTATATCAGAATATTTGTATAATTTTTGAGCAATGGATTCTTTGTCAAAAATGAGGGACAGGATTGGAAGAGGAAGAGAGAGAGAAGGAGAAAAACGAAGAGAAGATCAAGGAATTAAATGAAAAGGAAAAGAAAAAGCAGAACTGAAATAGGAACAGGAAGAGAGAGAGAGGAGGAGAAACGGAAGAGAAAGAGAGAGAGGTGAAGAAAGGCGAAGGGGAAGATGAAGAGAAAAGAGAGAGAGAGAGAGAGAAGTATAAAGGGAAAGAGAAGAGGGAGGAAAAGAGAAAGAAAAAGAAACAGTAAAAGGAAGAGAAATATGAAAAGAAAGAGTCAGTGATTTCTTATTAAAAGTCATAGTTTAAAGAATGAATTTAATGGAATTCCCGACCATTTAAAAAACCCAATTGCCCTCTTATAAAAGTAACTATGAGGACCGCTTAGCGGCCAATAGATGCTTTTTGCACGCCCCAAATTATATCTCCCACTAGAGCCAGCGTTGAAAGCGCCCCCGGCGCTTTCACAGGGCCCGAAGGGCCCTGGTTATTTTAATTAATTAAAATCCATTCATTCAGTTAGTTTTTTCGTCCTAAATTCCACCCTCCATTCATAAATTTAGCGGCTTTGAGTTCTTTTTTTGTGCGTTCTTCTTATAGTTTATCAAATTTTGTTAGGGTTTTTTACGTTGTTAATCATTCGAATATTTTGCTTTTTTTAATTTCAGTTTAGAAATGTAACTGATACGCAATTTGAATGTGACGGCAAATGCCTTTCCAGATATCCGGGATTTGAAGCGGACGAATCGTTCGCCTTTTTCATATCCATAACAAAAAATAATATCCGTTTATTTTTTTCCTTTTTTAGGTCCCCAATTTTTTTAAATGCATTTAGCAGGTGCAAATAAATTCAAAGCAGTGATCGCATTTTTTGCTAATTTTGGTGTAAACAATCGGAAAATACCTCATACTCCGAAATTCTTTGTCCCAAAAAATGACAAGACTAGAAATTTTGAGCTAAAAATGATAATATAAGGTTTTCGGAAAAATCATGCAAAGTTTCTTTTTTGGAAATTTTGGTGGGAGAGCCCATGGGAGGGTCCAATAAGGAAATCGAAATTTTGACAAAGAATCCATTGCTCAAAAATTATACAAATATTCTGATATAAAAAATCAACAACTGAAACGTTAGCTCACATACAAATTATTTATAAAAACAAATTACTAAAGCATAGTTCCAAAAATAGGTAAATATGATGAAATAAATTAATAAGTTTAATGCATTTTGGTGATTGAAATTTGTTTTTCAAAAATTTCACTCAATATATTAGCGGTAAGTACCGTTACCGGTTAAAGGTTAAAGTGAAAATAGAGAATTTATCAGTGCAGCTCTACTATATTTGCTATATAATTTTTACCGTCTTTTAAATACTCCCCACAATTAGACAACCAACATTCATTTTCCTGACAAAAAAATGAATTCAAACAAATTGAAAAATAAATGCATCTTTTTAAATTTTTAATTGTTTATTTTCCGGTTTTATTTTTCGGCTTTGTTAAATAAAAAATGGTTTATTAAAAAAGTTAGTAATTTTCAGTTGGAGCCCCGACATTTGCGTTTGCGCCTATGTCCAAAATCGGACCCAAAGTTGAATTTTTTCAAGCCCTGATAGTCTATTCAGCATTAAAATTAAGAAAAAACGGTCTTTCGGTTATTAGGATCAATAACTAGTTGTTTGAAAATTTTATTATTTTTTCAAAAAAATTTTAAATACTAAATGATCTGAAATAATCACTTTCAATCGCTTATTTAAAGCTATACAAGAGATCAGGAATTGAAAAAACTTTATTTTTAACTCGATTTTGGACAAAGGCGCAAATGTCGGACCGCAAATGTCGGGGCCGCAAAAGTCTGGGCCGCAAATGTCGGGACACGTTTCTATTCTTTTCTTTTTGTTTAATGTTTTTTTTCTGTATATTTTTGATTTTTTAAAATTATTTCGATTAATATAAAATATTATTTTTGTAATTTTCTATCATTTTAATAAATTTAAAGAATATATTATATTTAACTAAAAGTTTGCTATTTTGCAGTTTATTTTACTGCTTTTTGCTTATCTGTTAATGTGCCGAAAGATCAGACAAATGAATTTGAAGCAGCGCATTCTGTCTCTATCTCTCCTCACCCCCTCCCTCTCTCTCTCTATCTCTCTCCACCCCCTCCCTCCCTCTCTCTTTCTCTCTCTCCCACCCCTCCCTCCCTCTCTCTTTCTCTCTCTCCCACATCCCCTCACTCTCTCTCTCTCAGTCAATACAAAACGACGCGAAGGAAAACGACGGACGAACAAAAAAAGGCAGCAGCATCAATTATTGAAGCAAAATTTTTTTCCTTCTTTTCATCGATTTGCCCAATTTATTTCACTTTTAATGGTTTTAATTTTTGGACATTGATGAGAATATTTTTTTTCTTAAATATTAAAAAATTTTCAATGAATCGTCTTTAAAGAAAATTTATTAAAAATCAATCTTTTAAGGTTTTTTTTCACAATTTTTTGCTTTTTTCCTTATTTAAGCTACCATCCATTTTTCCTTTTCACATGATTGACTTTTTTACACCATTTTTTTGGGGGAGGGGGCGGCAGTGTTGATAGGCGCCGCCGGGAAAAGTTTTAAAATTTTAGTGCAATTTGCTAACGACCAAATTTTGCGACTTTTATTAACAAAATAGAAGTTTACCAAAAGACAATTATTAGGGGTGTAAAAAAGTCTCGGTCTCGGTCTCGAGTCTCGAAAATGGAGACCGAGACTTAAAACCGAGACCGAGACTTGAGTCCGAGACCAAAAAAACCCGAGACTTTACTCGAGTCGAGACTCGAGACCAAGACTCTCGAGCATCACTACTAGTTGGCTTACAAAGGAAGGTCCCCAGGTGTCCGTGGGATTTCCGAATAAAATTTGGTGGGTGGATAGAGCACCCATGGGTTCTTAAGAAAAGTGATTTTATTTTTTGCGGAATGAGCCCGAGTGCCGAGTTATGACGTGCCAAAGTTTTTAGTTTTTTTCAATTAAAGAAAGAAAATTATTGTGCTACATTACAAGCATCAATTGGTGTAAGGGTAGTGCGTTCGGCAAAAACCCATGGGTGCTCTATCCACCCACCAAATTTCATTCGGAAATCCCACGGACACCTGGGGACCTTCCTTTGTTAGTGGAATCAATCGTTTATTTATTTTTGCAATTTAATATTTTTCATCATTTATCATTTTTACATTTTGTCAATTTCTCTTATTGTGGTTCAGCCTCCTTTCATTTTTTTAAAATTAAATTAAATGAAAAAAGATTGGCTATCCAATTGGAGGCCAACATTTCTTTGAAATTTGTTAACTCTTTTTATTTTAAACTTCGTCTCATTTTCTTTTCATGATTTTAACCCAAATTATAATCTAAATTTGATCAGCTGACCAAAAAGAAAAAATCAGCAGCTCTATTTGAGTTTTTTACAAGATTCAGTTTGACAATTGTGACTGAAAAAGGATCTTGTAAAACTTTTTTAAGTACATAATTTTAATGAAAAGCAATTTTGCCGTGAAAAAGCTAAATTTCATAGGATATTAATGAATTTTTTGGTCCGTTTGTTTTAGTATATTTTAGTGGAACTCTGTAAAACATATAAATTAAGGACCCAGTCAAAACGACTGAAAAGGCTAAACAAACAAAATAAAATGAAATAATGGGAAATAGTCAGAAGAAAAAGAAAAATGGACCACCAAGTTGGTAAACAATTAGCTCTATTTAACTGTGAAAATTTCAATCGAAGCATCAAATAATAATGGCATTTAATGAATTAAATATTAATTCAACTCATTAATCTCTTTTTCTTCATAATAGTTTTTAATAGAGTACAGAGGCACAAATGATTGTAAATAGTTTTTCATATAATAAAAAACCGAAAATTTAATTTCAGTTTTTTGCTCTTCACGCTCAACTAAGATCGTCTCGGATTTTTATGGATTTATTACTTTGAGGCACGTCTTCTTAAAATGCATCCGTAAGGGAACATACCACCTATGTATTTAGCTTACGCTTGACTGAAAATGTCAAATATGTAAATATTATAAAAAATGACTGAAAACCCAATTAATTTTAGGTTATGAAAAAACCTTTTTGCTATTCTAGTATATTTAGCATAAAACTATTAAGCGAGTTCGGAATTGGGTTTACGCCAAAGGGAAGCTTGGTTCGCGAGCTTCCCGGATACTGCGAAAACAGCATAGGCTACTGGTCAAAAGGCGCATTGTTTATCAATGGCGAAAAAATAGATGGTGTGGAAAATTATGGTGAAACGGATGTTGGCGGATGCGAATTCACAAAAAAAGGGAAAGAATTTGGTAAGGAAATTGTAAATTAAATTAATTAAATTAATATAAAATCTATTCTAGAAGCTGTAGACCTATTTCTAGAAGAGGATGATTTGGGCCCAACCGTGACATTGGGGGATGAAAATGACATGCACACATTCATTTTGGTGAAGAGAATTTTGTATATAAATTTGAAATATAAAGCAATTTGTTTATATATTATAAAACTGATATAACCTGAAACTGATAAAATAAATGATGAAAGCTAAGTATGCAATTTTTGCTGGGCACGATCTATATTTTATTTGGTGTTTCGAAATCTGAAAAATTTTTTCCCGGCAGCGCCTATTGGCACCATCAGTTCTGCCCCCTGTACATTTTTTGGAAAAAGCACGCTGCAAAAAAAGCTTTTACCTATATATATGATTTGATTTCTTTAAAATATTTTTTTGTTTATTTTTCCAGCGATTAAATTCCGTTTTTTGTTAATAAATTTAAATTAAAAAATCATTCAGAAAAATGTTTTCACAATCACGACTCACGGAAAATTAATGAATCACTCGAAAAATGCATTTTAAATATGAAAGGTTCCCTGAATTTTTTAATAAATTTCTCATTAAATAAATAAATGTTTATACGAAAAATGAATTGGTAAAGAAACTTTGCTCCGATTTAAAGACATTTTAACAAAAACAGCAAAACAAATATTTTGTTGAAATAAAAGAAAGTGTTCAGCAGCAAATCGTTCGCTGGCATTGAATATTTCGCACGGCAATTTTATTTTTTAAATGTAGCATTATTTAAAATTGCTAAAATCGCAAGAATAGATAGGAATATTTGCTTTTTTCGTCCGCGTAATTTTATAATTACATTATACTCAGGGCTGGACCTAATTACGGGTTACGAGACGCAAATTACGGCCTTTTTGGAATTACGGATTTTTATTTCGAATCGAATTGGTCCTATTATATGTTGATAAAGCAAAGTGTCACTTATTTACCTAAAATGCTAAGTCCGATAATCCATTAATATTTAAAATTTTATTATCCACAATAAAAACCAAAAGATACTGACTGATGCACATCTAGTAAAATAAAACGGATTGTTATTTTAATAAAATTATTCATGCAAAACTCGTTAACATTTGACTAATAAAGTAACGTACGAAGCAGAGGGATCATAAAATTTTAAGCACCGGACAGGACTAGAACCTGCAACCGCAGCATACCGTGCTGAGCTTTTACCAATTGAGCTACAGGTGCCCTTTCAGCGGATTCCTCAACATACGAGGCAGCGGGGCTGGCTTGGGACGCCGGGGTAGGCACCAGTCCGCTGTACATCCCCCTCTCAACGGAGGACCGGTCCCTCGGTCCGCGTGCCGCTTGACCAACCGGCAGACATAATACCTCCTCTGAGCGTATTAGCGGTCTTAGGGCATGTAGAGGATCCACCCAGGAGCGCCACGTACGAAGCTGAGGGATCATAAAAAGTTAAGCACCCGACAGGACTCGAACCTGCAACCGCAGCATACCGTGCTGAGCTCTTACCAATTGAGCTACAGGTGCCCTTTCAGCGGATCCCTCAGTGATATTTTCTATCCTCCCTTTCCTATGCTGGGGATGCTGGGGCTCACAGCACATAGGAGGCAGCGGGGCTGGCTTGGGACGCCGGGGTAGGCGCTGTCTTGTAATTTTAAAATTCCGCGTACGAAAAAAGCAAATATTACTATCTATTCTTGCGATTTTAGCAATTTTAATTAATGCTACATTTAAAAAATAAAATTGACTATTATTTTTATTTATTTTATTTCAGAATTTTGCAACAAGAAATACTTGGAATTTTTTTATATTTATGATATTAATCCATTTCGAATCGAATTGGTCCTATTATATGTTAATAAAACAAAGTATCACTTATTTACCTAAAATATTAAGTCCGATAATCCATTAAGATTTAAATTTATGAGAGAAGGATCTTTCTTATAACACTGTTATAATCCTCCGATGTTTAAATTTTTATACATTTTTTGAAAGTTAACGTTTTATAATTAATATCAAAATCAACCTTTTTTAAACTCAGGAATTCCAATCATTTTTATGAGGCGGTCCTGGCGTGATCAATCTCATTTCCCTCTCCAATTCCAAATTCATTTGGGAATGAGTTTATTTCAGGTAAAACATGGAAAAAATATAAATAAAATCAAAACAATTTGCTTTGGCAATTTATGTTAATTAGTTTATGTCTTAATTATTTTAAGGCTGGAAATGGGTAAAAAATAGTGATATACTTCATATACGTCTTTTTCAAGTTTACATATTCACCTTAGGTTAACAATATAAGGCATACCTCACAACTAATATTCAGAACAAACAAAAAATTTAAAAATAAATTTTTATATCTTTTTCACAAAAATTGTCCAAAATTTGCTGTTTAAAACTATATAGATCCCAATTGAATATTACATTTTTATAAATGACAACATGAAAAAGAAAAATTCGGGGATTTATAAATTTCAATGCTGATTGAACAAATTTATCAGATCCCTCACCCCTAACTAACCGGTTTTTAGCAGCCCAAGCGGACGTGAAAACGAAATTTTTAGGAAAGTTTTATATATACTTTTCAGATTTACATTCGCACTTAACTGCTTGTCACGGAACGTATAAAAATATAATGGCACTTTAATTCAAACCAGAATAGCTGTCCGTAAAATGTCAGACCGCAATTTAGAATCAGTAAAAAAAAGTCATTTAAATTTAATAAACAATTTCTATTCATAATATTGATCACATTCTATTTTGCTAATTGAAATTTGCCTTTTCCAACCTTTTCCAAAAATGTAAATGTCTAAAATAAGTTATTTTGGTCATCGAAACAAGACAAATGACAGGTTTTAGATGAAAGGACAACCCTTGGTTTTGGTCAGATTCTTTAAATTTTCAAATCTTTTTCTATACAATATAAATCAATGCCTAAAATGATTTTCACATTATTAAATTTATTTATTTATAAATATATATTTAAATTAAATTATAAACATTCAGATAAAGGTGGGATAAAGCTAATTATACTGGTAGAATCAATATTAATGCCAAAAAGAAACTTTTGTTTTTCTTGGTTTTGAATAATTTTAATTTTGTTTAATTTTAATTTACTTTAAAAAATAAAATATTTAATTTAATTTTCTCATCTCTTTAATCATTTATGCCTATATAGCTTTTTGCCTGCTATGTGTGATTAATCGACTTTTGATTACAGACGCAGAATATTATTAAAAAACTCCCATTTGACAGTTTTTACAAAAGATCGAGCACAGAATTAATTGCTCATTTATTTTTTATTATAATTAATTGCTTAGTATTATCGCATTTACAAAACTGCTATTCCGTACCCTAACTTCATAAATTAAAATGAATCAAAGTTATCACATTAAAATGCTTGATTTAATTAACGAATTATTAGACAAAAATAATCTTCAAGACAACATTAAAAACAACAATAACGTCATCTTCATGCTCAAATTAATCGTCATCCTAATTGTAGCCATGTCTGTAATTTTTTTATTCGTGATCAAAATCGTTGGCACTAAGCAAAAAGCCCAGAGCGAAGAATTTCATCTCATCAAACTGAATGGAAAAAGTAAGCAGCAATTTTTAGAGGTTAAAATTATGTAACACAATAATAATTATAATTTTGCTTTTAAATTTATTTTTAAAATATTATTTTCAATATCTATTTGTTTCTTAAAATGCATATAGATATTTTTAAATTTCCTAATATTTATTAAAATTAATTCTAAGGAAATTTAAATTTTTTAGTTTTAAGAAAATTTATGGCAAAAAAACAAAAAATTTGTTTTATTTTTTTGTCAAGAAGGTGGACCGCATGAGCTGTTCTTACACAGTGCAGCAGTGCAGAAACATTTACCGCCCTTGGTGACGGCGAATGATGGATTTTTTGAATTATTTTCATAATTTGAGCATAAATTTTTAAAAATGGTAAAAAGGCGAAAGGGAAAAAGGAAATGAGGAAAAGGCATTTTGAGATTCAGATTTTAGGATTTTTTATTAGGTAAACTCAAATTTTATTTACAAAAAGTCTAAAAAACTCCTTTTATGGGCATGTCCGTTCCATCGTTTCCTTTCTAAATTTTATTTGGCTCGTTCATTAATTACCATTTGCCAGCGTTTGTCTTTGTCGTTTTCATCTTTTCCATTCTTAAATGTCTCCCCCCCCCCTTTATGCATTTGTATCGTGCTAATTGTAAATTTGAAATAAGTGAGCAGAAAAATTCATTAATCTTTTTTCTAAGTTTTTTCCTTGCACTTTCGTAAAATAAATTTTTTACCTGACTAAATAAATTTAATGTACACAAAATTCTCTCATCAATAATAAATTGTTCACTTTTTAAAATTTATAACCCTAGTAAATCCATCAAAATTTCTAGCTAAAAACAAATCATAATTTATTTATATTGTATATGAATGAATTAGGCATACAATTATGGCAAATTGGTTTTGCTCTTTGTTGTCCACACAAAATTCATTGAGCAGCGTAAAAAATTGCGAGGAAAAAGATTAAATGGAAGGTTAGGTTTTAAAATTAAATTGTTAAGTGAAAATGTTATTTTCAATTAAACATAATGTTATTTTGATCAGTGTAATTAATCATTGATCAGAGTTTTTGAATCATCAAACACCGCCACCACTGATCGGAAAATGCCAGCCAATAATCGGCATCAAATTGAAGTACGTGCCATTATCGATGCGCGACTGCATTTCTCTAGTCAGCGGCTCGTACGTACTTTTTGCGGCCCGCCTAAATTAAATTTATTCAATTAAAAGTTTGGAGTTCATTTGGAATTTAAGTTTTAATGAATATGCGCAATACTTTTTTTGTGCTTTATGGAAATCAAAAAATTCTTTAATACTTTCAATAATATTTTTTTAATTTAAAGTTATTTTAAATAAATAATTTGTCAAGCATTTCTTTTTTCTTAATCGGCCAATGCATATATTCTTGGTAACAAACGAAAGCTTTAATTCTCGGAAACTTACAAATGCAAGCAAAGAGCAAATATTGACATAAGAAAAAATATAATGAGAAAATATAAAATTCCGTTTTTTGAGTAAATTTATAAATAAATTTTTGGTGTTTTTCCATCAGAGAAAATTTATAAAATGACCCGGATTTGGTTAAAATTTGCATAATTTCTTTTTATTTGTCTTATTGAGCACTCTTTTGTCGCCATTCTAGTTGTAGAACGGTTTTCTTCAGTTTAAACGTGCCGGTCCGGTCCACCTGATCACAGATGCGCATGAACACCGGCACAGCGTACAATGCCAAATGGTCATTGAGACGGGCGGACAGTTGGTCAATGAGTGCCTGGCATAACGTTAGAATTAAAAAAACAAAAATGGTTTTATAATAATCTATCTAATAAATATTAAATATCACTACCATATCCCACTCATCTCAACATCTGGGCCCTCCACCAATGTCAGTATCATTCCCGCCGTCCATCACGGCCAGGCACTTCCACACCGTACATAGTCGCGTCAAGAATGGCAACCAACGGTTGCAAGACGCCCTTCACCTTTAATTTAAAAAAGATTTTTCTTGTTTCTTTTTTTTTAATATTTTTCTGTTATTCAAAGCAAATTCAGTGTGGACAACTCATTTGGAGTTGAAGCAAATCAGGTAAAATTAAACAATTAAGAAATTAAAAAATATATAGAAAATATTAGCTTAAATGAACCAATTAAATTAGTCATTTTTATACTCATTATCATTTTAACTGTTTTTGGAAATGAATTTTTGAAGTTATAATTTACGTTGCGAATAACACATTGGCGAACATGGAAAAGCAAAAACAAGTAGAAATTATAATAAAAGAACATTTATAATTTTAATTGGTACTTCAGTCTAATAAAAATTTTAATTCTTAGTTTCTGAACAATTAGTTTATTAAAAAAGTTAATAATTCCGAAAATTTCCAGCTTTAAAGTAAAGGTATCCGAGGTGATCCCAGTGGATCACATCGCCGGTAGAGAACACTTTGTCACCGGCCGATTGGCAATTCTTAATTTTAGAAAATCCAACGCATGAAATTTTTATAGCATTTAGAAATGTAATAATATATGTAAAACTCAGTAATATAATAATGATTGCTATGAACTTTTACATTTTTACAATCAACTTGAATAAATTGCAATGGAACACGGTAAGTGCAGGTTGACAATTATATAATAAAGAAACTGGAAATAAAATATCTTCTATTTTATTTTGCTTCTAAAAATATAATCATAACTTTTTAATGATTTTAAATGATAAACAAAGAAATATTAATGTAATAAAAATAAGTTTCCTTTTTGATATAACATTTTTTATAAGAAATTCTATTTAGAATTAAAATTATAATTAAATGTATTTTTTGGTATTTTTTTGTAATTATGAAAGATAATTAAGAAAACAGTAGTAAGTATTTATATATTCATTCGTTTATTTATTATTTATACATGATATAAGCTATAAATTTATTTTTATTCACTGTTATTTAATAGTTGTTCTTATTGTGTTGGTTTTAGTGAATTTTAATTAGAAATTAAATAAACCAACTAAAATATCGTTTTTAAAGCATAAAAACTTGGAATTAAAATAATAATAATACCTAGTTACTTTCATAAAATCGTAGGAAAACGCGTTTTTTTCATTCGAAGAATAAATAATTCAATTGGTAATTCATACTTTAATATCTTTTCATAACGTGTAAAATGAATTAATTGTTGTAAAAATGATCGAAATGTGAAAATATTCCGCAATATGTGAAAAATTTGATTATTGTAAAGGAATTAAGCGTATTGTCTCTTTGGCACAAACACCGAGCGGTATTGTAATCGCCATGTGAGTACGATTCGTGATTTATGCCATAAACTCAAGAAATTTATAACCAAAAATGAAAAATATTATAAACAAAAATTAAAGTCAACTTTAAGTAATTAACTATATAATCAATAAAAGGTTTGTATAAGTTATGCTAACCTAATATAAATATAAATTTTTATAAAGGTACCAATCACTAAACTTAAGGGGACCATAGATCGATAATTAAACCACATTCTATGTAATTAAAAGTTCATTAAATCAACTTCCTTGAAACAATTGAGATTAGAATAGAATAAAGTCAATTTAATTTATAAAAGAATTTATATAGAAGTAATAATTAGGCAACTAGATAAAAAAAATCAAAAGAAATCATTTATTTTATTTATCGAATAATATGAATAACTGTTTTGAATGCCTTTAATGGAATTCTATTTTACTTTTAAAATTTTTTAAATTAATGCTTTTTTCGGTAGCAAAACACTTAAAATTAAATCAAAAAACTTGTTTGATTATAAAATTATAATATAAATATTTTAATGTTTCTTTTGATTAAATAGAATTTTTAAACTAAAAATTAATTATTAAATCGAAGCTCGATGGAACAGAGAGGATGATTTCCACAAGTAAGCAAAAACACCTTTTATTAGGTAATTAAACATCTTTTTAATTTTATTAAAAATACCAATTTTATTCTTCAAAAATAAATATAAATTTAAATTATGAAAAAAATCAAAAAATATTATTAATCAATTAAAACAAATGATTTGTTTTTTCTTTTTGTTGCCTGACACCGAGGAAATTCGTGAGAATTTGTCCGAAAATAAATTTAAGTGCAACGAAAGGCAGGATCAACAGAACAGCATTCACTGAGTAAATCTGATACTTAGCAATTTTTAATATATTTATTTGTTTTATTTAATTATTTAAACTTCGCAAGTCATCAATTCTTTCAAGCATGTGGTCAATGCATTATCTATAATAAAAATATAAAATTTAATATTCAATCAAAAACTGTTTTATCAATTAAAATTGATAAATTAAGAAAAAACAATGAAACAAATTTTTGAAAGTCAATTGAGCTGAGCAATAGAATAAATATTTGTTTTACTATTAATTATCACAATAATCTTTAAAGACTTTATAATAAATATATGCTAATTAAAAATTAATGATTTTGGATTTTATATATGATTTTGAGCAGAATAAAACGAAAATTTATTTTGTAACAATTTAAATTTCAATGAAAATTTGTTAAATACAGACAAAACCCTATTTGGATATGTAATTTATTTTTTGCTTTTCATATATTTAAACATAAGCTATATATTTGAGTTGCACATAATGCATACAAGAAGCCATCGCGAAAAGTTGAGCATGTTTTGAAGTTGCTAATTTCTTACTGAGACCCACCTGATTTATATTCATAATTATAAAAAACACAAAAAATACAATATGCATATCAAATTCTAATAGCTCTTTAGGAAAGAAACTGGAAATTTTGTTAATTTGTTAATAGAAAAAGATGATTAAATGATTTGATTCTCTAATAAACTCATCGATCATTTTCTTCAAAGAGCTGAGTCAAAACAACGGGGATAACCTTGAAAATTAAAAAAATTTTCTACAAATATTTGCGGTAAATTCACACAAAAATAAGTAATTATTGGAATATCCTAAAGTAAAAAAGCAGTGTAAAATGTTTTAATTTAAAGTAGTTAAAAAAAGAATATTAGCGTTTTAAAATTTAAAATTTATTTATTCCTTAATAAAAACCAAAAATTAATTAATCTACTCTTTTATAAAAGCGAAAATAAATAAACAAATATTTTTTTATTGAGGTTTGTCTCCAAAGTTAAAAAGTTAGCATTTTGCCGACAAAAAACAACATTTAGGTTAAACACCAGCAGATCGTTGGTGTATTTTTTTCAAAATTAGCATAAAGCATCAACTTTCTCAAAAATCAGCAAACATAATCTCGAAAATAAACTCACATTAGCCATTACACAAAGATATTTTCTGCAAAATTAAACTAAATTATAAAATCAGCTTTTTCAAAGTTCATGAAACTTTTATTTACTTAAAATTCACAGTTTTGATACCAATAATTAATGTATTTTTTGTTAAGCTTTTTTTATAGATTTTTATATTCATTTATTTTTCTTAAATATAAATTTATTAATAAATGCCTTATTAGTTTAAAATATTATTAGCATGAGCAATAAATTAACATTTTTTATAAACTACAAATTATTAAAAATATTAATTTATTTTTATACATTAAAAAAATTCTTTATGTATTTAAGTGCCCTTATTTTGTATTCTCTAAACGCTCGCCTTGCAAAAATTTTTTTATTTATAAAATCAAATATTTATAAAATTCTTGTTTAATGTATTTTTCTGTCTTTGGTTTTCCTCGAGGACAATTAATAATTTATCTTATTTTTTTCACTCTTTTATGGATTATTCAAAGCCTCATCAGATATTTTTTTATGAAGTTATTTCAATAAATCCATAATAATAAATATTTTTTAATCAATTTATTAAAGTTTGTTGAATAAATTTTCTTTTTTTTTGCTTTTTTATTTTTGATAAATTATATTTATGTGTCATCATTGCCAAATTTTAATTTATTAATAAACTTTTAAATATAAATTGATTTTTTAAATTTTTTCCGAATTTTTCTTTTCGTTATTTTCAATGCGTAATTCCCAATGAGAAGAAAAGTCTCTTGTTGAAATGTCAAATAATTATAATTGAATATTTGAAAAATCAAATCGAAATTTAAACTGCTTCATGTGAAATTCAAGCTTTGGACCAGAGTTCAGTTGTGCTTCTGCTTCTTGTAAAGTTGGTTTTTTATTTTTTCAATTTTATGCACAACATTTATATTTTAACATTTCTATTCTAATCCTGATATTCTTTTTGGAAAGTTTTATATTAATATTTTTACATTATTTTTTTTTATTTAAATTACAGAAATTTTTAAGTATAATTATGATATATTAAAAATATTTTTTGGGTATCGAAACTTTTTCATTGTTACTCTTTTTGAATATTTTTTTTTAATTTCAACTCTGCGCATTTTGTTCTATTTGGCTTTTCAGAAACTTTTAAGATTTTTTTTGCGAATGAATCATTACACTTTTTAATGATCAAACCTAGTAGTTTTCAATAAGAAAATAATTCGAGTGGCGACGTATGTGCACCAAAATTGTTTATATATTATATAACCCAATTGATTGTTTGTTAATAATAAATTTTTTATAAGTCGTTTCATGAAAATCATAATAAATTTCACTAGTTCTGTTATTTGAGTAAAATTAGTTATTCTTTGGTTTAAATATATTTAAAAAATTCTATTTAAGAATATTCACAATATTTAATATTAAAATTATAAAAAAAAGTATGTTCTTAATTCGTTTATAAAAATAAAAAGAACTTGACAAAAAACACGTATTTTTATTTTTTTTTAATCAGGCGTTTTTACAGGCTGATGCGTCACAATCAATTTTATTTGTTGATTATGCCGAATTTTCATTAAATTAAAATAATTTTACAGTGGTATATAGCATTTAAATTCTTTGATTTAAATTTTTTGTCAAATTTCATTTTTAAATATGAAGAAATATTTTAAAATATTGAAAATCAACAAAAATGTTTATTTTTTTTTAAATCTTATTGTGTTTTAAGATTAAAATATAATTTTATTCCAATAGTTATTTCTCTTTCTTTTTTTATTTAGAATTTTTCTTTTTCAATATCATGTCTTGTAACATGCTTTGATGATGTATTCCATTAAGCATATTTTCTGTTTTTAAGAAGTTGTTGGTTTTTTTTTTTAGATTTTTAATTCAACTATCATTAATTTAAATAAAATAGTTATTATTTCAGTTTAATGCTTCTTTCTAAAATTACATTGATTATTTTTAAATTTGATTATTTTTAAATTTGTAAAATAATTAATTATTTAGAAAATTAGTTCTTAGTAGTTTTTTGTTTTTGGAATATAATTTTTTGTAGTACCGGTTTTTAAGTAAATACTATATTTGTTTACGTTTTTCTGAATTAAAAAATTATTACCTGTACAAAATATCATTTTTGGTTAGTTAATATTAAAAATATTTCTGGTTTAATTTTCTGTCTTGGCAGTTTTAAGTAAATATTTTCTTTCTGCTTTTACATTACTTATATTTTGCGGTTTGGTATTAGCAAATATGAAATAAAAAATATTGCTTTTATATTTTATCGTATGTTTTTCGGTATTTTTTCCTTTCTTCGATTATTTGTATTGAACCGCTCGCGAGCTTTCCAGTCAATAAATGATTACAAGCATGCTGACCCAACATAAAGAAATTAAGGATATTTTGGTGATTGTGAAGTTAATTAACTTCAATATTTAAAAACTTATTAACAAAATATAATTTTTAAGAGTTAAGAATTAAAATATATATAGGACTTGGTTAATCATTATTATTAATTTATTTTATTTTAATTTCCATTTACAAAAGCTAGAGACTCGATTATGTTGGAGTTTTTTGTGGCGTTTAAGAATTAAATATTAAAAAAATCGGAATGAATGATAAACAACTAATAAAATGAATATATATCAAAATGGATTAATTAAACTAATATGCATATAATCTAATAAAGCAATTCTAAACAAATATATTTTGTATTACAAATAAATGTATTAGAAAATTTCAAAAAACCTTTTTTCTAATTAAATAAAGTAAAAATTTACCAAGTTTAAATATGTATTAAATTTGAAGTATAGTGCGTTGATCATACTTAAAAAATTGAAAATAAAAATTGAATTCAATTAAAGAAATCGTTTTTAATATTAATTACATCTGCAATTTGAAATTCAAATACATTCTACGCGAAAATATAATAATTACTATGATATGTGATATACCTCTGTAAAGCTGCTAAGCAATACTAATAATTATAAAATTAAAAAAAGAAGAAGAAATAAAACTTTACTTAAGCAGTAAGATATTACAACAAATGTAAAATTAAAAATTTAACGAAAGAAAAAATTATATAATCGAATAAAAAATGATTGTGAATTCCTGAAATAGCTTCTGAAATTCAATCTAATAAAACAAAACGATAAAAGATAATATCATATGAAATAAAAACGGAAAACATATTTATGCAATTTTTGAAACCAATTTAATTTAAATTTTATAAAACATATCATCGACCCATGGAGTTCGCAGCAATTGAAAAAATATGTAAATTTGAAACTTTTGATTTTGGTAAAATTCTAAAATAATTAATACGACAAAATATTTAAATTCATCGGGAATTCTGAACTATGACATTTACAAATTGAGCATAATTATAAATGAAAATAAAAGAAATAAATTGATTTTTAACTAAAGGATATTACAAAAAGTTTTTAATTTTAATTACAATAGTATTTTTCATCCATCGCAATATTTAATAAAATTAATTCGACAAAGTTCCGGCGCTTAATTATAATTAAATATTTCGAAAAAAGTAAAATATTTAATCATGAAATGTGCTACTAATTACAATAATTATAAATATCGAGTCAAGTAAATGAATTTTTGAAGATTTTGAAAAAAACAATGTAAAAATTCATTATTAACTCCCCAAATAAAAAGTGAAAATCACACAAATAATTGTGTTCATTTTAAAAAACCTATGCACAAATGCGCCACTTTTCTTTAAAAACTAAAATTATTTTGTACAAAACAATTTATTTTCTTTATTATTCTAATAAATAGAAATGCTGCAAATCAGAAAAATTTCAAATCTCTTTAAAAATAAAATTAATATATTTTTATAAAAAAAATTAAAAATTTTATTTGTTATTAGTAAATAAAAAATTGAATACATAAAAAATTAATTTAATCATTTGATAATACACACTGAATTATTCTAAAATACCTAACAAATAAGGTCTTTTTGCAAAAAAAAAATAAATATATTTTATGGTTGAAATTAAATCGCGAAAATGATATATTGTTTAAATGAATAAATTCTTTTAAATTAAATTAAAGAAATAAAAGCAAAGCGAGAATAGCATATTTAAATACATACGTTTTAGATCTATACTTCAAACAGTGATGCTTCCATATCTTATAAATTATTCATTCATAAAATTATAATGACTATAAAATAAAATTAAATTATAAAAAAACAAAGAACAATATTAGTAATATATTAGCTTTTCCTGATTCATATAGTCAATAATTGCCCAGAACTTCAAACCACTTAACATACATTATTAAATAGATTTCTAATAATTAATAATTGGAATTAGCCCGATTAAAAATAAAATACCCAAAAAATTTTAAATCTACATATGTAATTACATTAGTTTATTTAAAATTTCATTCATGTGTTAATGACTCATTAAAAAAGGGTATTTCTTGAAAGCTTAAATTTCTCATTGATATACGCTGTGTAATTATATTTGCAATAATTATTTGAAAAAATAAATTCTTTAATTTGGACAAATCTTTCGTCACTATAGTTTGAACGCGAAGTACTTCGACAAGTGAAAGAATTGCAAATATGAAAGAAAAAGTTGAAAATTATAGAGAATTAATTCCAATAATAAGCAAAGCTATAATTTTAAACATTTACAAATTCATAATTCATTTTTTTGTCACCTTTAAAATAATAATTTATAATATAAGAATAATAATAACATAAACAACAATATTATTTAATTAAAAATATATTTTGTTAGTTTATTAATAAAGATATGTCACCTTTGCCTTTATGTCTAAAGACTACGTCAATTTTTCACACGGAGAATTTGACCCAATTTATGTATAATTTATATTTCAGCATTTGATAAAGATGAAAAAATAAAAACGAATCATTTTAAAACAACATAAATTAAATTAGGTACATAAATACATATTGAAAATTGATTGAAAACAAATTAAGCATAAAGAATGATAGAGTCACTCTACTTTAAATGATATAACTTGAAATGCTGAAAAACAAGAAAAAAATTTAATTAAAAAAAATTAATAATAAAAAAACGACCGAAAATAAATGCTTAATTTTTTGTATATTTTACCCATTCTGTTTCTGTAAAATTAATTTTAAAACAGATATTAAAAAAAATTATAAAAAGTATGATAAATTAATAAAATTTATCAACAAGAATTTGACGCTTCAACAAAAAAAAGGCAGAACATTTGTAAAGAAAGGCAGAAATGCAGTGCTTTATATCAAGTAATGGGCGACTTATTTAAAAATAATTAAATTAAATAAGAAAAAATAAAAATTTGGAAATTTATATAATATTTGGTTCTTTTATCTTTATAATTCAATATGAAAAAATGGCTTGAAATCAGGAAAATTTTAGCAAAAAATTCCTAGGGGCTGGAAATTTTTTTTTTTGAATTGAATGAAATCAAATTTTTTTTTGCTAAATTTCTCACCAAATTTTTCACAAAAAAAAAAATTTCCCTGCGACGCCTATCGTTAGTTCCGCAAAAAAGTTTTGAAAGCAAAAAAGATGGCTCCTTCTCTGACCCCCCGCCCTGTACAGCAGGTGTGAAGCACGACCCTCGTAGCCAAATTTCACGACTTTCTTTGCCCAGCAATTTATTGTGCAACAAAAATGAACGCATTTCAAAAAAAGCTGGTGCTTCGAAATATTCTCAAATCATTCAAAACTTTTTGTTATTTCACTTTCATTGGTGATCATTTGGGCGAGGAACGGCGTCGAAAAAGCTGAAAACATTTGAAACCCAAAAAATGATAATTATTTTTTACATCTCTTACCTATCGCTGAATTCACTGTCATTTAATGTGAATGGTAATTTTGTTCCACTGCTCATTGAAGTCCCATTCAATCGCTTCGTTCTCCCATTTTGTCCATTTGTTCTCATTTCGCAAAATTGGACAACGAATCAGCAAATAACCTCCATAGTTTTTGGCATTTTTCAACGACAATCGCTCCTCCGTCAATTCATTGGTCAATTCGAACGGCACAACGTAGTTACTCAAAAGGAAAATGATAATGATGAAATTGGTACGTGAAGAAGCATTGGAAAATGCCTAAAAAAGAGGGGAAAAAAGTGAAATATAAATGAACTGGGTTTGATCACTTTTTTCAGTCCTTCTGCTTGTGATGGCCAATCATCCACTTCATAATGGCAATAACATTTAAGCATTTTTGGTACACCGTCCGGACGAAGCGAAAAAAGCCAATTGGCCATTGCTTGTCCACTCGTCGCATTGGAACAGTCATCGAGCGGAAAACCAGAGAAAATGTCGTCATGGGAAAAGACAAAGCGAAGAGATGAACAATCGGAAAGAATGGACGAATTGCCGAAAAATCGCAAAAAGTGGAGATTGAATGGGTAGTCAAATTTCAGTCCACGAATGCCTTCTTTGAGTTGAGGCCAAATGTTGCGCATAAATAACTCAACAAGGCGATCATTGTTTGTGTAAACGACCAAATAAATTCCGCAATTAGCGAAAAGCGAAGAAAAATGGCGCAGAAATTCGATGACATTGCGGTCGATGTAACTTAAAAAAGTAATCAAAAACATTGTTTTTTTTCGTTCTTTACTTTATCAAAAGGTGTTTGAATCCAATGACTTTCTTTGGCATCGGTTCTTTCTGAATTGGCAGAGACTCCCCACGGGCATTAAAAATTTGCATTTCCGTCGAGCCATTCTCCCCAATTTTGCTTCGAATCTGCATATATTCCAAAGACCATCGACGAGTTTTAAAGTGTTCGTCCACGAAACAGTCAAAACGGTGGCTGATCAGAGCAATGCCAAGGCCAAGTTGTCGCGGGGGAAGCAATTCGAACACCGCGAGGAAATCGTCGCCGGAAATGAAACTGAAACAGCAGAAAATGAAAAAAAAAGCCATTTTTGACTTTCCCGATCACCATGAAGGAGTGATCTAATAAAGTTGGTGTAAAAGACTTTTGATCAGGGAAAAATTAAAGTATTTTACGGTTTTGTGTACACATCCGAAATTTAAAAAAATGTACAAATGATGCACGGAGTTTTTGATGGGACAAAAGGAATAATTTGCCCTAAAATGGCAAAAAACCCTCTGCTGTTTTATTTTGTGTTTGGGTCATGACTAGGGATGGGAATTTAAGTCAAATGACTTTTTTTTTGCTGACTATAAATGACCTTAAAATGACTTCAAAAGTGTTCTAAACTTTGTTCGAAGCTTCTAACATGCATTTATTGGTGACTTTTTTTGACTTTTTTGCACTTTTTGGGATTTTTATGACTTTTTTGAGTTTTTGCGACTTTTTTCGTGATTTTTTTAACTTTTTGAGGCAAAATTTGACTTTTTGTGATGAAAATTCCGAAAAATAAGTCAATCTTCGAGATGGAACTGAAATTTCTTATAACATAAGGACTCAAATGACGGGACTGAAAAATATAAAATAAAATAAAAATCTGGCGGTGTAACACTTTTGAATATTTTTTTCCGTTAAAATTAGTCGTTTTTAAATTACTTTCTTCGAAGAATTGTTTAAAACAACTTTTGGATTTAATTACATTTGGCTAATTTTTCATGACTTTTTTGGATTTATTTAGTGTTTTTTTGGTATTTTTAGGTGACTTTTTGGTTATTTTTGCATGACTTTTTTGCACTTTTTGTGACTTTTTGGCATTTTTTATTACATTTTCATGACTTTTTGGCGATTTTTCATGACTTTTTAAGTCGACTTTTTTGAGTTTTTTCGTGACTTAAATTCCCATCCCTAGTCATGACCAATTTTCTCGACGATAAAGAAATTAAGTCGAAGCTTCCTTTTCTCCATCCTCACCCACGTGGTGGAGAAAGATCTTTCCCCAGCAAAGCCATTTTCGGGCCTTGAAATACGAATTGCATTTCAAGCAACAATGGTAAAGAGAAACTACAGAGATCTGCATACGTCCTCCGAGGCGATGACCGACCTCATTGATCCGCCTTCAATTCCCCACCTCAAAAAAGGTGCATGGAAGAAATGAGTGGCAATCGTCGTCTAACAAATTTGAAATATAAGTGAGTAACTTGCGGTGTTTGGCGCCCGTGTTGAAAATGCTTACGATCAGTCCCATACAATTAAAAAATAAAGCAAACCAAATAAAATAAAATAAAGTTCAACAAAGAACGTCACAATTTTGTTGCACCGAATAGAAACTATTGCACAACACAAACAATGGCATCGCAATATTACTGCACAGGGCAATCTTTGAAAATGTGAATCTTTAGATAAAAATGGAAATTGATTAATTAATTAAATAATATTTTGTTTTTTAATTGTTTCACTTTGTCATTTTTGTCAAGCCGCTCAAAGAATGGAAAAGTTTTGCCAATTTCAAATACGCATAAATATCCTTGACCGCGTGCGGTGGCTTTATAAAGAAGGGTCCAAACTGATGTGTTTTTTAAAGATATATTGCTGGAACTGCTTGGACCGGTTTTGTCTTAATACCAAGGATTCGTCCATTTTTATGAATTCCTTACCGAAAATTTGTTGACAAATTCAATCAAATTCAATTTTCGTGAAAAAATTGAGTCAAATGTATCATATTGTGTGTAAGAGAATTCGCCGCACTTTTTCCATAATTTGCAGCAAATTTTTTACCAAAATAATATTGACTAATTCCTTTTGTTCCAGTGACTAATATAATTTATTGTTACTATTTTGACTGTTATTAGCAGATCATTAACATATTTTAGGTCCTTTTGAATTTCGCCCTTACTTTACGATTATCTGTCAAAAAAATTTTGAGTATTAAATCAAATCCACTTAAAATATATTTTTGAAATTTCTTCTCTTCTTACAACCGAGTTGATAGCAATTTTTCCTGGATGCTCTTTCATTCGTTCTGCAAATGCCATTATTTGTTGCTCATTGAATTCGGTTCCGCAGACTCCTCGCGAGTTACATTCCGACTGTTAAGCATTTGTACAGTCGGCATCGCTTACATGAAGCAAATCTTTTAATAAAATTTAGTTTTTTCGGATTATTTATTTTTTTAAATTCAAAAAAGGAAGAAATTCTTTCAAATTTTACTTTTACTTTAAGCCTTCATATCCGATTAATAATTCAAAGAAGAAAATTTTTTATCAATTAATTATTTGTTTATTAAATTTTTACCTTCGCACTATCCGCCATTTTTGAAGGTGTATTCCTTCATCAACGAATAAGTGAATTAGTAATGGAATATATTGCTAAAATAAACACAAGTGAATATTGATTAAAAAATAAAAATTTTTCAAGAAAATGGGCAATTTTTTTTTTAATTTTTCCACATTTATCTTATCATATTTCATTAAAATCTTCAAAATTTTCCCGGTGGCGCCTCTGGGCACCGCTGGACTCATTCTTTACATTAGTTTTTGAAATTTTCGGCCCAAAATTGCAAAAATTGACATTTGCGTAAAATCGCCATAAATCCCTCTTTTTTTGCTCTCTGCTGGCGGTTAAATTATTAAAATAACACTGAAAAAAAAATTTTTTGGCCAGAAGAACAAAAAAAAGTTTTCGGATTCCCCCCTTTCCCCCTCCAAGGTTTTTTTCTGGCTAAGGGCTTGGTTAGTTCCATACAAATATGTAATTTATATTAGGCCCCGCTCCTTCATGGATCGGCCAACTAATTTAGCACGTTATACTTCAATCAATCTTTCTTGAATTTTGCAATTTTTCAAGCTTTTTTCACTGTTCTTTCGCATTTTGGCAATACTCCCCACCCGGAATTAGTAAAAGGTTCCAGGTTTGACGGGGTTCTGAATATAACATAGACGAAAAATCGCAAAATATAGGCAAATTTTTTTTTTGAAAAGTTATTTTCGCAAATCTCGGTCATAAAATTTTCACAATTTAGGGGATTTTTTCCAAATTTTTCCAAACATTTTATTTATATTAGGCTTGGTGACGAACCGATTATTAATCGTTATTCTTTTCACCAAAAATCTGGAAAATTGGTGACATAAAACAAAAATATCATTTTAATATATTTTTTGGGTCAAAAAATGTCTGTTTACAATTTATTCATTTTAAAAATGGATCAACTATTCTATTTTCGGGCCTCCCTACATCAATTAACATTCTTTGGTAAAAAAATGCACATATCGATCGATCACGAATAAATTTTCTTTTTTTTATTTGCTTTTCACATCACTTTTTTGTGGCGTTATTTTTTCAAAGAACTTTTGGAGAATGGGTCCGGCGGCGCCGAAAGGCGCCTTCGAAAAATTATGAAAATTTAGTTATGTTTTGCTAACCCGGTTTTCTTTTTGGTTCGGTTAAACGGCCGTGTAAAAGCTAATCTTTAAATGTGTCTTCTCTCCATGTTCGCGAATTATTCGACCAAGCAAATATTTTTTTAAATACTTAAAGAAAAATTTTCTTTATTATTAAATCAAACATTTAATTTCTATAGGAAGCAAGCAATCTACCTATTCTTTCTCAACATTCAATTGATTTTATTGATATCTTTTATATAGAAAATATGCCTAATTCAATTATAATAAAAAATTATTAGCATAATATTTCTATTAATGTACATTTTTAAATTCTACATGAATATTATAATTAATTTCAATTACAATGGGCATTTTTTCAAATAAAAAATATATGCTCAGTAACAAGCTTTTTAATAAATTGAAGCCCATTGAAATCATAAAATTGTTTTTTTAAAATTAATTTGAAAATTTAAAACCAATATTTAAGTATTAAAAAAATCGAAAAAATCTCATAAAATTGGTTAATTTTTAGTCTATAAATTAATAACACCTCTTTTAGAAATACCCTAGAAATGTTTTCATCAAAAATCTTGTTTTTGTTGCAATTAATTTGCTCAGTTTGGCATATTGTCACTGCAATGGACAATAATCGTATTCAAGCATTCAATGACCAAAATTATGGCCATGGTTTAACCAATGGCCATTTTTTGACCCAGATTGATCCGACTAATTATGCACATAACTATAATGTTCAAGATCTGCAAACTAATTACGAGTTGGCTAATGAACAGCAAGGTTCTTATAGCATAAATGATGCTTCTGCTCTTCCTTTTTCCCAAGGTCTTCATCGTAATAATGGCCAGAATTTGTCAAATTATCACCAAGTGGAAAGCACTCATATAAACGACCTTGATAATGTGATAGTACCAATGGATATTCAGTCAAAATATGACCTTCTACCATTTCCGAATGATTATCATTATGGCAGTGACATTTTGCCACAGAATACATCAGCTAATTCATTTACCAATATGACAATGATCAAGTCTGGAGAATTTGGCAAAGATTCTCATTACTGTTCATCAACTTTTACATCGGAACTCGACCCAATAATTACTCAACAGATTTGCAAACTTCCAAAGCCCGAAAACTGGGTTCAAAATGACGCGCAACACCAATTGCCCGATGCTAGTCAATATAATCATATCAAATCACAAAATTTTACGCAAGGTTTTAATCTTGGTGGGACAGGAACGGAACATTCAGAGGCTTTTGGAATGACATTCTATATATTTTAATGAAAAGTCGAAAACCCTGAAATTAATTAAAAAAGTAGATAATTCGGTTTGCTTTTTGGCTTAATTCGGCGGTGCCTTCGGCACCGCCCGACCCCCTGTTCCCAAAAAGTTTTTGAAAAAGAACGCCGCGGAAAAATTTTATTGATTTTTTCAATTCAATAAAAAAATTTTCTTATTGATTTTAAACATATATTTAAAAAAATTATAATTGACCCGAATCCCGAAACCCGACATTTTTCTTATCCCGAAACCCGAATACCGACCCGATGATTTTTCGGCCGACCCGACCCGAATCGCAACCCAATATTTTTCTCGTCCCGAAACAACCCTGATATATAGTGCTGCCAAAAAATGTGATGCAAATTCCGAATGAAGATAACGCTGACGAAGATATTCTTAACAAAATGGATGCCATGGATTTGTCGCACACCCGTTTATTGACGGACGGGGTTCTGTCAGCGAATGGTCATGAACATGAGCTTCATCCTAAGGATTTTTCTGACTACAAAAATGCGCAGAGACGCAAAACTATTGAATTAGAAGGTTAAATCATTTTACTAACGCTTATTTCATATTTTGCTAAAGCATTGATATTAATCATTGTTCAAAAAAAATCGTCAATTGCGCCTAATTCTGTAAAATCATTCATGATTTTTTTTCTTTTCGTAAGAAATATTATATTTTATCATTTTTCAAAGGAATTAATGAATTGGAAACAAAGGAAAATGCTATCTGGCATATTGGTCTCTATAGAAAAAAGGATGACAACGAGATTGAATGCATTGTGTGTAATAAGCCAATTAAATGCCGAGGTGGCCGCCACCCGTCCAAAGCAATTAAGCATCTTCAATCGGTTCACAAAGACAGCTATTACGCATACAAATATGAGGGGTTGTTAAAGCAAATTAAAGAGCAAATGGAGCATATGGCAAATAAAATAAAATTTGAAAACGGTAATATTTTTTGTTATTTTTTTGGAATAACATAAAAATATTTTTCTCTAAACATGTATTTCTCCATTCATTTAGGAAGTCCACAAAATTTAACAATGAAAAGAGACCCAATTTTGGTAATTTCGAAGAAAAGTACCCAGCTTTAGAAAAATTTGCTTTTCCTAATGAAAAACTGGCGCAGATTTTTGGTGCAAAAACCGATACAATTAGCAAATGGAAAACCAAAATGAAGAAAAACCGTGGATAGTTTATGGCAAAGCCAAAGCATTTATACGATCTTGTGGAAGATATACATTTTTCAAAAGCACAAACATTTGGTTTTTTTAAACTTTACTTTGGATCCAAGACTGAGAAGGTTTTGCTTCTTTTAAAAATTTTCTTAATTATTTCTGAAATTTAAAAAAATGGAAATTTTTTTGTTTCTTGAAGTACTGTGTGCTTTACTGTGTGTCAAGCTAATATTTACTTCACCAGAGAAAAAATATTTCCAAAATTCAAAGAGTTGATGTTTATTTTATTGTCGAGTTTGAGCAATTTAAAAACAAAAATGAATTACTGGATATAAGTGAAATTTATTTAATTTATTAATATATCAAAAAAAATTAAACTAAATTCAATCTGGCATCGAAAGAGGTTTTTTGAAAATAAAAGATTAATTTTTAAGTTGATATTAATATTTAATTGGTATCGGAATTGTTGATCATCATTATTTTTGACGTTTAAACCCAATGAATATAGTTACATATTTTAACAACTCAAAATTTCATTATTTAAAAAAATAAATGCCTCGGATGAGAAATCCTGTAATGGTCCTATTTTTCCGGTCTCTAATTGAACGAAGATTTCAAATTGTAACCGATGGGGCAAACTACTCTTATCAAGTTTTTTTGCTCTAAAATAATTTAATAATTTAGTCCTTGCTTCTAATTAAACGTATATAATTATTTAACAAAATATTTTTCTTAATCGTTCGTTTTTTATTAGAAAAGTTTAACATTCAAATAAACCTGCTTAAAAACTCAGTATCTAAATTTTTCATATAAAATCGCATTATATTTGGATTATTTCGTCTTTTTCAAAATTAGTCAAAATTTTCGAAGATTTCTTGCTTTTGCTCTCTCGCGCATCGTTCTACCTTAAATTTTTACGGCCCCCTGCTAAGATCCGATTGTATTATTTGAATAATTTTTTTGCTAATATCTTTTAAACACCATAAAAACAGGGATACGATCGAAAAATTTCTAAATAAGAATATTCAAAGCAAACAAAAATTTTAGACTGCAAATAATAGATATGGCATCACTGCTAAAATTTCATCAGGTAAAATTTACAAAACGTTTTTAAATGTCTATTATGATTCAATTGTTTTTTCTTTCTCCTATTTTTTAATCCTCCTTAAACAAAAATATTAACGAAGAAAATAATTTGATTAACTAAGAATTTAATGAAATTCATTCCCTTAAACTTTTATTCACGAATATTTTATTTTGAAAAGTAAATTTTGTGTCGCCTATGAATGGGATTTGGCAATTTCTGAAGAAAATACAAAAAATTTGCAGAATTTATTAAAGAAATTTACCAAAAATGCTTCCCACAAATAATTCGTGAATGGAAAAAAATGTGTTTTCAGCAAAAGTTTGGTGTGGTATTTGTCAAATACGTGGCAGAATTTGAGTATTATTATCACTTAGAAAATGGCATGGAAAGTTTGTAAAAATAGTGACCCAATTGAGAATACTGTGACCATGGAATTTGTCTAAAGTAGCTATCAATATAGCAAAGAGAAAAAAAATTGGCCACAAAACTTTAGGAAGAAATTTTTTTTTTCCGAAAAAATATCTGCCCAAAAAAAAGGTTGGCTAATTGCTATTGCTGACATTTCATTGGTTGTTCGAATTCTTCTAATTTGAAAAAATTGTATTTAATAATCCCATAGACCTCCGAGTAGGGGAAAAAGAACCTTTTTGGCATTTCATTAAAAATTCATTCCCGGCGAGCGTGACATTTTTTAAAATCTCCAACAATCTTCGAAAATTTTAATTGAGGTTTTGTGCCTGATCATCCCCATACATGTTTGCCTTCGACATCAGTTATTATCCCTATAAAAATTTTGAAGCCTCATAATCTTATTCTAATAGGCTAAATTTGATATATATGCGAAAGCATTGATTATTATAATAAAGCTTAACAATAAAAATAGGCATTGTGCGGGGGTGATATCTAAAAAATTATATTAACACGTAAATGGAGAGAAAAAGTGATTAATATTTGAAAGTAGAATAATTGGAATAAAAATACAATAACTTTTGCATTAAATTATTGTAATTACTGACTCCAATTCATCAAAATGACATCGAATTATTTTCTTTTTGCATTGTTTATTGCCATTATTTGGCTTTGCTACTGCTTATTTAATGAAAGCATTGGCGGAGATGACAATGAGCACTTTAATGGACTAACCGAATTGGATAATTTGCAAGGATTTTCAAACTACAATCCTCAAAATTATGCTAATAAAGCGATCAAATCTTCCAGATTTGGAGCTTTTTGGGGCGAGAATTGAATACAAGATTTTGAAATTCAAAAATATCCGTAATTTTCATTCACCAAAACCCAGATTCAATTAAAAAAGGACCTTGGAACAGTCTTAATAATACGCCTGATTTCATAAAAATGGAGTGGTATCTAGATTTTAAAAATTGTAAAAAATGCTCAGCAAAATCTATCAATGATATTGACGTTTATGAGTGTATACAGCAATGCTTAATTGTCGGAATTACTTAAGACTCAAACGCCATCATTCGAATGTAACGGATGTCGGCACTGGTGTTGTATGAAGAAAGGCTGCAAAGCTACTTTTAAGGAAAAAGGAACCCCACGTTACTGTACAGAGTGCGGTAAACCTTGAAAGATTTTGTGTTCAAGGCGAACTACAATTCTCCATGAACATGTCCAACGGAGTGGTGATTGGTGATCTAAAGTGAGATTTTGTTCCATGGTATTTATTTTTTTAATGTACTGTTATTTTTCTGTGTTGGTCTATGATAAACATTTTGGCATTTATAAAATCAGTTTCTTGTGTTTATTTTATAAAAATTTTTAAATTTATTGAATTTTGGTCGATTGTCAAAGATGTTTCAATATAAAAATTGATTTTTAAAATATGATTTTTTTTTTATTGCAAATGCCGTTGTTTGGCGTTCTTTTAAATTAAATTGCTCAAAACAAATGAAGGGAAAATAATTAAAATTTAAAAGTTTTATCTATATTGTAAGTTTTATTTTCCGGTTTTCTATATTTTTAATTATTATTATTCTTTAGAAACAATTATTTCATAAAATAAAAATTATTTTAAAAAATTAGTTAAAGATAATAATTTATAATTTGTCCGAAATCTTTTTTGTCTGTCTCCAATAATGAATTTTGCTTTTCTGGTTTAAGATGGTTTTTATCTTTATTTTGCTATATTATTATACTTTGTAAAAATTATTGAATCATTACTTTTTAACAAACTCGAAACATCGAAATGAGTAACCATAAGCATTTTTGTTTTAATATGATATAAAAAAATTAAATTTCCCCAATAAAATAAAATGCAGAATTTTTAAATAATTTTTTACAAAATTTTGTTTTTTTTTCAATTTACAGAGTGAAAAATGTTAACAATGGTGAAAAAATGGAAGCTTAAACAATATTATCAAAAAAAATCCAAAACTCAAAGAAAAAAAATATGCCAAAATTTTAAAAATTCCAAAAAACTCATTACGCAAATACAAAGCAAAATTTGCATTTAACCCAAAAACAAATTGCTATAATTAGGACGATCATTATTATTTTCAAAGGAATATTTTGGAAAATTTCAGTCATAAAGAGAAAAAAAAATGAGAAAATATTCAATTTTTTACAAATGTTTTTATAAAAAAAATTTTCGGTTTATGAATTATGATAAAAAATTAAATAATTTTTTTTTCATCCGTTTATAAAAATATTTGATAAAATCGTTGATTATGCTAACATTTTTAATTGGTTTAGTGAAAAACTAAATCAATTGTTCATATTATTATTTTTATTTTAAAAGTGAGTAAATATGGCAAAAAAAGTAAATTATTAATTTAGAGAAAAAGAAATTAAAATTTAATTTAATTTAAAAATAAATATTTTTTAAATTATTATTTGTGATGCTAATAATTGCACTTTTTCCTAGTTTCATATTTGGAGTGCTAATATGTGCATTTTTCTGTTCGTTTCAATAATTGATATTTTATTTTAGATATTTCCATACCGGTAAAAATATTTTATTTGATGAAATCATTGTCCAAGTTGGGAAAAATAACATTTTATTGGCAAACATTTTACAAAAAATCGCCATTTTTGAACAATTATTATGGGAGAAACATTTTAATCAAATTTGAAGCAATTTGATCAAATATAAGGCAAAATAAAAATGAAATTAAATGCAAAATTGGAGGGAAAAAGAAAAACATGTCAAAAAATAATAGCAAAACATTTGGGGATTAATATTGGCAGTATTAATAGATGGAAGAAACAATTAAAAGTTGGGAATTCGGTGAAAAATCAAAAAACAGATGAGCAAAAACGAGAAATTATTGAAAAACATTTAGAAATAAAAAATGAGTTTATGCAAAATGGAAAACATTCACGGATGGAATGGAAAGAATTTAGAGCAAATATTAAACAAATTTTTAATGTGAATTTTTCAACAATTGAAAGATGGGCCCAGAAATTTTAGTCATCATTCAAGGCTTTTCAAAAGGTAAAAAGCATTTTAATAATTGTTTTAAGCACTAATTAAATATATTTTTTAGAGCGAAAAATGTTTAAAAATTTGCTGGAAAAATGGAAAAGATGAAAAATATTGTTAGATGAAAAACTGAAATACAAAGCTCATCAATTGTGAAATTGCTGAAACTTTTATGAAAATCCGAACCCAAATTACGCAAAATAAAACTAAATTTCATATTTGCTCCTCAAAAAAAAAGAAAAAATTTTTATAGAAATTTCATTCTGGCCAAAAATATATAAACAGATTTTAATAAAATTCTGCCATCCTTGATTTCATATAACAAATTGGCATGTCAATGCTTAAATATGGTAACAAAAAACAGATGAGCAAAAACGAGAAATTATTGAAAAACATTTAGAAATAAAAATGAGTTTATGCAAAATGGAAAACATTCACGGATGGAATGGAAAGAATTTAGAGCAAATATTAAACAAAAGTTTGGAATGAATTATTTGACAATTGAAAAATAGGCCAAGAAATTAAATTTTATGTCAAAAGGTAAATTTTTTTTTAAATTTTACCATATTATTTTTTTTTTTTTCAGAGCGAAAAGGTTAAACTGCTGAAAAAATGGAAAAGATTAAACAAATTATCAAATCAAAAAAGAAAATCCAAAACTCAAACAAGACGAAATTGCCAAAATTTTAAACATTCCAAAAAATTCATTACGCAAATACAAAGCCAAATTTGGCATTAAATACAATTAAAATTGCTATAGACGATCATAATTATCATAAGAACATTTCGTGAAAAATCACAATGAAAAGAAAAAATGCGATCATATTCGAATTTTTCAAAAAAAAACATTTTATAAAATTTTTTTCGGTTTATGAATTTTTCTAATAAAAAGTTTAATTTTTTTTATCATCTATATTACAAAAATTTTTGACAATAAACATGGAATATGCTAAGATTTTTAATTGGTTTAGTTAAAACCAAACAAAGGTTATTTTAATTTTAATTTTCATTTTGAAAAATGCATACATATAATTAATAGTAAGTAAACAGAATTGAAAATTATTTTATTTTAATTTATTTTTTATTGTAATACTCATGCATTTTAGCATTACGACTTGAAGAGCTAAATGAAGAAAGAAATTTTTTTATTATACTAAACCTGCATAATGCACTTATTTTATTTTATTTACTAAATATTTGATACTTATTATGCATTTTCATCAATAATAAACAAATTCTTTAATAATATTTTATAATCAAAAGTAACTTTTATCTTTAATATTTATTGTCGCTTTTTGTGTTCAAATTTTTATATTTAAAATGTACTTTTTTAGCTTTAGTTGAGTATTACTAAACTGTAATCGCAATTTTTTGAGCTTGCTTCTTTTCATTAAATGTTGATTATTTAATATAAAATAGGGAAGCAATTAAACGCCCAACGACTAAAATATATAAGAACCAAGAGATAACTCTGTAATAACAGTAAACAGATTGCTATAAATAAATTTGCCTAAAAAATCCGCGGAGGGAGTCAAAAATTTGTGAATCGATTCGAAGGAATGGGAAGTGTGATGGGGGGAAGATTTTTGGATTTTTAAAGAAAAGTATCGGGAAACGGAGAGGATTCACAATGCATAAATATTAATTATTTAAATGATTAAATATTGAAAGTAAAATTTATAGAAATAAAAATGTTAGTCAATAAATACACAAATTAAAAAGTTTAAAATATTATACATCTAAAAACTTAAAATAAATAACTACAATATTCAAATATAAAACTTAATTATTTATCGTTTTTTGTCTTATCATTTTTGAAGAGAACGCAGTTCCTTAAATACGTCCATTCCGTTCTTTAAATTAATATTTTAATTAAAACTTTTAAATTTTGTTTTGTCTGCTTTTAAACTACTAATAAATGAGAAAAAATATCCATCTATAACCGCTACACTTAACAAATTCTATTAATCGCCTTTAAGAATAATTCTATTTAAATTTTAATTGAAAAATTTCCCCTTTTCTTAAAATGTTAATAAAAATTCAATGAGAACATATTTTTTTAATCAGAAATGTTTTCATTTTGACCGGAGGTCTGCGAAGAGGTGAGAAATCAATCACTTAACTGATTAGGTGGTAAGCCGCACACATGGCTTCTTCAAAAATTTGCTTATTCTTCGAATCGAATAAATTTGAAAATTTTTTATAGTCCATATTCACAGCATAACCATTCGCTAAGAAATTCTTCAAAAGTGATGCTGCATTTTTAAGCAGTTCGTCGTCCGTCGAATTCTTTATCCAATTCTCCACATAATCCCCAACTTTATAATTTGCACTTATAATTTGTTTTGCTTTCTCTGTCGCAATAATTGCGAGTGCTGCCATGGCATTGGTCACGAGTTGAGGCCGTGACGCATTGTCTTCTGGCAAGAAACCGATGAGCGGATTCAACACACCTTTTTTGATGAATTCGTCGACCAGCTGTTTGTCGGTGTTTCCTTTTAGCATTTCACGAATTTTTGTCACTGCGTCAAGTTTCTTCTCCTGGTCCGCGCTTTTCGCATTCGCGATGAGCTAAAAAATTTTAATCAGTTTTCGAGATGCCAGCTTTTATAAATTAGAGCCCTAACCAATGAATTAGAGCCCCTCCCCTTCCCCAAGCCCGCCCCCGCCCAAAAAATTCATTTTAATTAACTTTCTTTAAATTTAATATTTCTATATTTTTGTTAAATTACAAAAATAGAAAAAATTTAAAATAAAACCAAATGTAACTTTCCCAAAACTGTTGAAAATATATTGCTTTAATGTTTTCCCTGGGAATATCAAATCCCTTAGGCATTTTGGTTTGGGGTTTTCGTGCATTTTTGACATGTTCTCATCTTAGTCACTAAAACTGCAGTATTATTGAAAAAGTTTTGCATAGAATAAGACAAAAAAAAAGAATTTTTTATGTATTTTTCTCAAAAATAACGATTTCCCCCCCCCCCTTCGATGGACTTTATTTCAGTAGATTATCTCTATCTCATATCCCAGCCAAAATACGAACATTGGGTATGATATTCATCAGTATGGATGTAGCATTTTTCTTCACTTCTTCGTCACTCGAATACTTTTTCCAATCATTCAAATAATCCATAACATTTTGTACTTTAAAAATTTGCTCTGCTTTTTGTGTCGCAATAATTGCAAGTGCCGACATGGCATTGGCCACGAGTTGGCGATGAGACGCATTGTATTCGGACAAACAATCAACGAGCGGAACCAAAACGCCGGCTGAGATGAATTTGTCAATCACCGGTATCACGTCTTTGTTTTTAAGGCCTTCCTCGAGCATTTCACGAATTTTAGTCACAGCTTTAAGTTTCTCATCTTTGTCCCCGTTTTTCACTTTTTTGACGAGCTTAAAATATGGATGATCATTTCTGTGAATAATTTATATTTTAATCATTCATCATAAAATCATTCTTTAAAACCAGGGATTTGCTCAAGAAACTTTAAAAAATTATCATTTGGCTCAAAAACTTTTGAGAAATCTCATTTGGCAAGGAAAGCATTTTAAAGCTCCATAAATTAGATAAAAATATTCCATTTTAGCTTAAAAGAATCAAATTCATAATTAATAAGCATTTTTAAAAAATCAGAGCAAATTTGGCTCAGGTGTAAAAAGAACCGGCAGAAAATGCTCCCTCAGAAAAAAAAAAATATTTTTGCTTTAATAGTTATCAGATTTTCGAAAAAAAATTTGGAGTTTTTTTGCCAAACCTACAAAAACTTAAAAACTCATTAATGCGTCAAAAAACATTAAGCCAAATATTATATTTTACAAAAATCATTCAGTTACTTTTTAAACCAAAAGCTTTAAAAATTCTTCAAATTTATCAAAGCCCAAATCCTCATTTCCAAAAAACGTTATTAAACCCTATCAAAAAACCAAGAATGCGTCTACATCCTCTGTATCATATATCTCTGTATTAGATTTTATCTTTTAAAAGTTTAACCGATTCATCCTTTTTTTGAGCCGAGAATATTGCGGGTACAGTAAGCGCAACACAGAGCAAAGTTAGCATTCGCATGTCAAGAATTTAAGATTGATCTAAATAGAAACGAAAATTTGGTAATTTTTGTGTAAAAATTATTTATTATTACTGCCCCTTAAAAATGTCATAATCCAAATTTTTGCAATTTTTAGCCAGGCGACGACTTTTTTGTTTTTAAAAAAAGTTTTTTGCGGCGCACTTTTTTAAAAACTTTTTGGGCGACAGGGGGGTCCGCGGCGCCGAAAATTTTTTTTGTAGTTTTAATGCTATTTGTTAGCAATTTTGTCTAAAAAGGACCAAATTTTGAGATTCTAGCTAATTTTTAAGAAAAAATAGGCTTTTTGGGGGGCACGACGCCAGTAGGCGCCTCCGGGGAAAGAATTTTTAATTAATTTTGTTAAGAAAATAGCAAATTTTTTCAGGAATTTCCCTCTTATCCTCTTCGCCGGGGGCCCCCCCCCCCCCATGGCGACTCCCCCCCCCCCCCCCCCCCCCAAATTCGGTGAAAAGTTTAAACCTATTTTAAACGGGGTTCATTTAGAAAAAAAGAGTAAAAAACTCAAACCTGTGGACTTAGCTCGTCAAGAACTTTCAAATAAATCAAAATTTGCTAAAATATTTTTATTTAAAATGGGTTTTAGGCTGATTTTCGGGGCAATTTTTTGTGATTTAAATCGGTTCAAAAACCGTTTAAATTCTTTGCCGCACACTTTTTTTTGATGGTTTAGTCGTTTTCAGAACCTGATAAAACCTATAAAAATATTTTTATGCAATTTGAGCCTGGGACCTATGATTAATATTTATCCAATTTATAAAAATAAGGCTTTTGAAAATTTTCATCAGCGAGCCTCGAGGTATATTTAGACAAAAAAAGAATATATAAAACCAAAAAAATAAAACAAATCAATTGCCACGCAATATTACGAATTAATAACAGAATAGGAAGACGAGAGATTTAACAAAGTGTGAGAGAAAAAAGGAAATTTCTTTTTTATCTTAAATTATATTTTTTCCAATTGCAAATCAATTGCCACGCAATATTACGAATTAATAGCAGAATAGAAAGACGATAGATAAACCAATAAGAGAGAGTGCAAGAGAAAAGGGGAATAACTTTTTTCTCTTTCTCTTTTTTGGCATATTATCATATTTAGCTTAATAGGAAAATGTCAGTGCTAGGACGAAGTGACAAAAGTATCAATGTTCGTTATAATTAAATTTAATTATTATTTTTAATTTTATTTGCTAAATAATAAATCTTATTTTAGCTTAAAGTTAGTGAAATGTATTGAGCGACAGCTCCAAATATGTTCTACTACTTATGTAATTTTTAAAATTAATTCAACAATTTGACCCTAAATTAAAAATAATAATTAAATTTAATTAATACGAACATTGCTTTGGTCACTTCGGCTCACCATGTAAAGTGTTGATGTTGTTTCGACGGTGCTATGACGTTAGTCAAAAACCATCATAATGGGCGTTAGTCAAAAAACCATCAAATGAAAATATTTTTTGACATAACTTTGCTCAAAAGCATCTAAATTTTTAATTCTTGATATTATTAGATAGCCTATCTGTTATCTACCAACAACCGAATGGAAGCCGAACGAGATTATAAATGGAAAATGTTAATGGCTCACTGGCGACATTTGATGTGTCATAATACGGATGAAAACATCAAAGTGTCGCTAACTCCAAAGAATATTATTTCTAATTAATAATTGGCAAAGATATACACTCATATCTATTGATAATATGTATCTATAAAAAATGATAGTATTTAATTAAAACATTTAATAGCATAAAAAGTTAAAATAAAAAAAAATTAAGGCCAAGCAGTTAATTACAATTAGTGAACCATTGTTATTTAATGAAATAATATGAAAATTGTTATAAAATGTGATAATACTCTTAAAAGTATGTTAGAACCGGGAAAAACAAGCACTGGTGAGAATGGAGGTTTACAAAAATTATCTTATTTTATTTAAATATCTTAAGTCACGCTTAATAATTCATATTTCTTGTATGTTAACACCATCCATTATAATATATGGAATAATATTTTTTTAATTTCATGGACAATAAACAATAAAGCAACAGGAGAAGATGTTGAAAAATGTTAATATAAAAATATTTATTTATTTTATGCTTTTAATTGCTTCTATTGCAGAATTCTTTTCTAATATTAATGCTTATCATGTTTGTATAATCTTTTGATTTATTTAAAACAATTTTTTTAACACTTGAAGGAGTTCAAACTCATATTAGGATTTTAAATTACAGTTCCAACAAAGGCTTAGCAATTTCAACTTTATATCGGTTATTCTTTGTTTTATAATATTTTAATATTTTTAACTTTGCTTTTGGATTAAAATATAATTAAACATTTTATTTTTTCACGAAATCTTTTTGTATCAAAAAAATTAGAAGATTTACTCTTTTACTTTAAAAATGCTAAATAAGAAATCGCCAGAAAATAAGCGATAGATTATTCTTTCACGGTCAAAAGGTCGTCATTGATGTATTTGTTTTTATTTAATAAATTTAACGCTTAGAATAAGTTATTGTTCACTTTTATTTGTGTTTTTTGTTTTTACAATTTCCGAAGTTGAGTTCATAAGTGATTTTTGTTATTTGAAAAATTACTAAATATAAAATGATCATTAATAACTATCAAATTTATTCTTTCTCAAATATTATTTGGTGAGTCTTTTCACTATAAGTTTAACTTTTCAATTTGCAATAATTATATATTATTATTTTTAATAATTTTTTTTACCTTATACTGCACTTAAATATGCTTATTTTCAAAATAGAAAAAACTATAAGAAAAGTTTTTTAATTGCATTTATTTAATTAAATTTTTAGAAAAAAGCGAATCGCGGTTATGTTATAAACAAATTATTCACAAAAGATAAAAAAAAGTCATCTTTGAATAAGATTGTGACGAAAAATAATGAAAGATGGTAATAAATTAATAAATTAATTAATCAAAAAATTTTGGAGCGTACTTAGAAAACAAAAAAATAATTGTTAAGTGGTAGGTGTTTTTTAATTGAGAAAAAGAATATTTCTGTCATGGCAAGAGAAATTTATTTTTGAAATCCCGAATAATTACCCTTTTTAATACGTTGAAACCTTATTTATTTTTACCGTTTTTATTCTATATTATATTAGTCTTTTTCAAATTATTTTATAAATTCCTTTAGCTTTCGGTCCGTTCTTGTTGTTGGAAAAAGTCTTATATATTGACTCTCCATTAAATATATAATAAACTTATTATAAAAAATTTAATTAAAGTATATAATTATTGTTGATATTTATTTTTCTGATTTTAAATATATCTTTATATATTTTCTTATTTATAGAGATGTGGATCTATCAACTTTCCTTTATTTTTTCCCTTATTAAATATATAATTGATAAAAATAAAATTAATAAATCTTATCATTATATTATTCATTAGCTGTTTACAAAAACCAATTTAATCAAGTGAATTTAATTCTTGATTAAAAAATTTTTTTAATTAAATTTGTTTTTGTTTAAATATTTAATTAAGGGATTATTACTTCATCTTCAAAATTTAAAAAATAATTTATTTTTGGACATTTTTAAAGTAAATTTTTTTGATGACAAAATGGTGTAATTGACAAAAAAATTTTCTTTATTTTTTAAATAAATTTGTTTTAAATGCCTTTTTCTTCGAAAACGGATTAAACAACGAACATAATTAAATAATAAATTTTGAGTTTAAATAAGTATTAACTCAAAAATTTTAATTTTAACCCAGAGTGTGTTAGGTTCCCATTAAAATTTTATATTTTTTGCCAATTAGTTTTTACCCAAAATTAATAAAATTTTTGTTAAAATAGAATTTGACTAAAAATTTATAAGAATCTATAGAAAATAATATTTCTTGCTTCATTAAAATTATTAGAATCCGAGATTTCTGTATCTGCCGGGCCGGGATGATTTTTCTAGATGAACCGGTTTATGGGCCCTGCCTCTCAAAAACCAACGAAAACCGGTCAAACCAGGTTTTCAGATTGCCGGGAAATTTGGGAAAAACCCACAAATTTAATCAATTAACAAAATTTGCAGATTTTTCTGTTATGAAATTTATAAAAATAAAATGTATTAGAATGATAAATAACATTTATTATTTATTTACCAGAAAAAATTCTCTGCTTCACTGCCGGTTTGACTTATATAATTCATATATATTTATTAATTATTAAAACTATAGAATAAAAAAATTTGTAGAATTTAATTAAAGCAAAATAAAAGAAAAACGAAATAAAAGCTAAATCTGTAAAATAATTTTATGGTAACAAATTAAATTCTAGCTAAACAAATAATGAGCTGAAATTTTTTTTATTTAAGTTTGAGAAAACTTAATAAGTAAAAGTAAAATAAAGTTTATTTAATTCATAATAAATTTAGAATAAAAAAAAGACAAATATTAATATTTAAATTCATAGCATTTCGAGGAAAATCAAAACTAAATGACAATTGAAATTAATGAAAATGGAAGAAACTATAATTTTTATTTTTATGAATATGTACATATGGGAAATATTCAAATGGTGACCAAAATCAATTTCAGGGAAAAAAATATAACAAATATAAAATTAAATTTACTAAAAATATTTGCAAATATTGTTTAAGAACTAATAAATAAATAAATTCATTAAAATATACTCTACTCTGTCTTAGAAAATAAATAAATTTAAAAGATTTTTTATATTTTTCTTTAATAAGATATGTACATTTATTTCAATAAAATTTCATTAAAATAAATGATGTATGTATGAGCCAAAAAAGAAAATCATTTCTTAGTATAAAAATAAATGTAGGCAAAATTTAGTTAATATTAATAAAATTATTTAGGTTTCATATGAATAAATAAATCAGTATAAATATTTAACTATTGGATCAAAGGTCTTTCTGAAAACAAGAAAAAACTTTTTTGTAAAATCTAATTGGAAACATGCATTTATAAATTAAAAATAATAAAAATAATCAAAAAATATCTTTAAATATTAGCGAGAAGTAAATCCAATAATTTTTAAAATCAAATTAGGTGATTGAATAGCAAGTAATTTTGTGTTAATCTTTTACGAGAATTATCATTAGCGATGATTACTTGAGAAAAGAAATTCATGACCCAAAAATATGATGAAAGAAAATTACTTGTTCAAATGCTTTTCGTTCCTATAAACAAACACGGCACAATGCATTACATCTCAAAGAGAAAATAAAATTTAAAACAAAAATTTTAACTTCAAACAAAAGTGATAAGTTAACAAATACCTGAAATTTGTGTACTGCATCATTTCTGCTTTTCAGGGCTTAAAAATGTTATAATTTATCTCCTTCTAAGGAAAGGAAATAATAAAATTTTAAATTAAAACTTTTACCATAATTAATAAAAATTCATAATTCAAAAAAATAAATATTAACCTATTTCATTATTATTTAAAATAAAATTTGGCTTCATAGAAAAAACATGCAGTTTATATTCTAGCGACTATGAATTCATATATGTTTACATTCGAAAAAAATAATAATTTTTATCTTTTGAAATACTACTTAAGAATAATTCCGAAAATTTTTTGTTGAATATATACTTAATATTGAGGTCCATCAATTAATGATTAATCTACCCAATAATTGTAGCAAAAGAAAAAATAACCTTAGTTTAAGCTAGAAAACGCGAGGTAATCAAAAAAAAAATGAAATTCATAACAATTCGTTTTTTTATTCCTATAAATCTTTCATTTATTTAGGCTTTTAATTTAATCTTTTGTTGTTTATTTCAAAGTCATTTCGTATATCACTTGACTTCTATACAGATGAGCACATATCATATTGCGTCGACTTTTTATTAATTTATGTATATTTATTTTAAAGTGTGCAAGACGGGCGAAGTCCACGCATCTTTAGCTGCTACTGCCCAGCCAGCATGGTACGGGCGGCGCACGCGGCGAGCGGAGGGGGGGGGGCGGCAGCCCCCCCCCCCCCATTCAAACACCCAGCGAGAAAAAATTGCTTTTGTTATTATTATTTTTAAAAATTAAATATAATTTTTTAAATAAATTAAACGCGAATGCCACGCATGTTCATGTAGCTGCTGCTGCACAAACAGCCAGCCACACACCATTAACTGCTACTGTACTAACAACCGCGACGGTCTACACCGTGACGGTTCACCGTTTATAAACGGCTAGGCTCGGCACTCTAAACTCAGCACGCATGCCCTCATAGCCGTCTAGTTGCTTTTTTAATATTATTGCTGTAGATGTGAAATTAAATTTTTATTCTTCATTTATCTTGAAATTTAATGTTGTTTATCATTATTACAAAAGTATTCACCTTTTTGCTACTTATTTCTTTTTATTTTTGTAATATTATAATCTTTTGTCCTTATTTAATAGTTTTTGGTTTTATTCAATTGAAAGGACTTAATTTATTTTTGCATTCTATTTACTTGCTCAATTGCTTCAAATCGAATTGCGCCCACTTTTGCTCATTAATTTGGTTATGGAATTTAGCTGTTAATCAGATTATATAATATGAAAATTCTTGATAACTTTTGTAATATTATAAAAAAGCAAAATGTTTAACTAATTATTAACATAATATTATGGTAATTACTTTTCTTTAATGGATTTATTTTCCTCAATATAAATTTCCAATGTTTTATTTTTAAAATTCAAGAAAAATATTTACAAGTTTAAAATCTAATTCTTTTCATTTTTTAAATCTAGGGATATGCAACTGGCGCCTAAAAATTTATTTTAAAATTGCGAATATTTTTTGTGTGTAAAGAAATTTTAAAAATTTTATCAAAGCCAAAAATTATAAGACACCTGCTAGAGCATAATTGTGATTGAAATAGTAATTTTAGACCGGACGTCCGAAGAGCCCGAGCTTTCTTCAAAAATTGTTGACTGAATTAAAAATGAAATAATCCTTTATTTTTCTATTTAGCTAGGGAATAATAATAAAGGGAAAATAGCGAATAATTCTAATTGACTAAAATAAAAAATTACGGAATTTTACTTTTTCTGCGCTATTTCGTCACGGTTAACTTCATATAATATATAAATTTCAAATATTAAGCAGCAGTTGAAACATTTTACTTATCAGATAAAAAAACTTAAATATTTATTTCTAATGATTATTAAAAAATAATGTGATTTTATATTTTTAAGTAATGTTTCATGTCATTATAGTTTATTATTTTGTTTATCAAAATAAGCTGTTATTATTTTTTAATTGCAATTGAGTGCCCGGCAAAATAAGGGTTTTCTTTTTCTCGTGTCACGCTCTTCTTTCCTGTCAAATGAGATTGGCCTTTTGGCATGTAAATTTCTAATTAAATTTATTATATTTTCTCAAAATAACTAATCGATAAAAACTGACTAAGATAAACATGGTTAACATTAAATAATGAAAAATTTAATTTAATTTAATTTATCGAGCAAACCAAAGGCACATTAGTGCTCTTATATGGTGCCAAAAAGAAAACAAACAAATAAAGTTGATCAAATAAAAAATACAAAATGAAAACCGTAATAAAAAAAATGAATAAAAATAAATCAATCAAATGTTAAAAATTCACAGGTGATAAAAATATAGTGTAAATATGGCAACATGGAAAATCCTACTCAGAACTCATTGCTTTTAGTAAACCCCTGAATTCCTTTGCCTTATTAATTTTCACCGCTACCACTGGAAGATTATTCCAGTTTTTTACTATTCTATTGAAAAAATTATTTTGAGTTTTGGCCGTGTGGCGCTTTACTCGTAAAAGTAAAGGCCTCCTGGGCCTTTCTGAGAAAAAGAAATTTTTCTCAGCTTCAAGGCTGGTGAACACTTTAATTATTTTAAAAGCTGTTGTTAAATCATTGATTTTTCTTCTTTCTTCCAATTTGTGTAAACCCGTGATTTTAAGTCTTTCCATATATTTTTTGTACACAAATCCACATTTTCGAAAAGCTTTTCTTGTGAAAAATTTTTGTACCCGCTCAATTTTGTCTATATCTTTTTTTAAATTAGGGTTCCAAACTTCGGTAGCGTATTCTAATTGAGGTCGTACAAAAGTTTTATAAGCTGCTGTTAGAGTCTTTATTTCCCTGCTTTTCAACACTCTCAAAATCTGAAAGCTTCTAAGATATGCGTTTCGTATAATTTTGCTTATATGTTCTGAAAAATTAAGCTTCGAGTCAATTAAAATTCCCAAGTCACGAACATTATCCGATTCTGAAATCTTTTTTGAGTTAATAAAATATTCTTTTTTCATATTATTTTTCCCTAAATATAAAACAAAACATTTTTCAGTTGAAATTTCTAACCCATTTATTTTTGACCATTTTTCCAAAGCCTCAATTGCTTTATCCAACTGATTCGAATGGTCATCATTTTCATGGGCATAATATAATTTAACATCATCGGCATACATTTTTATGCCAACTGATGCCGCTTCATTTGTAATAAAGGACGGCAGATCATTTATAAAAATTAAAAAGAGTAATGGCCCTAAGACACTTCCCTGGGGAACTCCTGAAAATATTCTAAAACTTTCTGACAATTCTTCGCCAATTTTAACCTTAAAACACCGATTTTTTAAAAAGTTAGTTAAAAAATTATGAATTTTTCCTTCAATTCCAATCTTTTTGATTTTTTGAAGTAATAAATCAATTGGAACAGAGTCAAACGCCTTGACAAAATCAATATAGATTATGTCAATTTGTTGATTCTTTTGTATAGAATTATATATATCGTCCATCATTTTTAATATTTGGGTTGTAGTCGATCTATTTTTTAAAAACCCAAATTGTTCTTTATCAAAGAATCTTGTACTGTTCAGAAATTCTAAAATTTTGCTACTCAAAATTCTTTCGAAAACTCTACAGACGGTGCTGGTTAATGACACCGGCCTGTAATTTAATGGATCAGTTTTTTCGCCTTTTTTGAAAATTGGTACCACTAATGATGTTCGCCAAATTTCCGGAATTTGACCGGAATCCAAAATTAGCCTAAATATATCTGCTAATATTTTTGTAATTAGTTCTGCACAATTTTTTAATAAAATGTAGGGAACATTATCTGGTGAAGTGGAATTACGCCGGGGAAGTCTTCTTAATATATTCCAAATTATGCCAGCGTTCAATTCAATGTCAGAAAGCTTAGTCTTATTCTGTGTTGATTGAGTTTGTGGACCATTAACAATTGATTTTCTTAAAAAAGATTTTTGAAATATTTCTGCTAATATCTTACATTTTTGTACATTGCTGGAAAACATATTTCCAGCATTATCAATTAGAGTAGGTATTTCGTTGACTTTTGAAAGTTTATTTCGAATAAATTTGTTAACTGAATTTTGCCCCTGGGAAATAATTTTTGACTCTTGTTCATTTCTGAATTGATTTAATTGTTTCTTCATTTCCCTTGAAATAATTTTGTAATTTAAACTGAGATCACTTTTTTCCGGGAATTTTTTTACAAGCTTATGCAAACGTAATTTCTCTGAAAATAAGTTCTTATTTTTGAGGATATGATTGTTTTATTATCGATTTTAGAGGTCTATTGGGTATAAAAGTATCATATAATTTCAGCACTTTATTTAAGAATTCTTTATATTTTTGATCAACGGTGTACACTTGGTTTATTGATAAATCAATCCGATTTTCAAGTATCGCCCGACTTAATTTCGAAAAATTAATATTTTTAAAATCTCTTCTAAAAATTCTAGGATTTTTGTGACTGAATTTTTCTTTTATTTTAAATCCGACCATTTTGTGATCGGAAGTTGAAAAGTTCTCAAGTACTGTTAAATCATAGATTAATTCTAATTTACTGGTAATTACCAAATCTAAAATTGCTTTTTCTCTGGTTGGTTCTTTAACATGCTGTATCAATTGTTTATTGTTTTGGAGTAAAGGCAAACAAAATAGTAATTGTAAAAATTATTAGATTTATTAAATTAAATCTCATTTTAATTGTTTGCCATATAATAACATTGAAATTGCCGTTTTTTTTGTAATTATTTATTTTAATAAAAAATCTTACATTGATTCAATTGCAATTTTGTGCATGAGTTTTTAGCTTGTATTTATTTATTTTTTTAAATTTCTTATTGATTATTAAATATTTTTTAACTAAATGAGTCATTTATTCTTCAATTAGTCTCAAAAATTGGCTCAATGATAAAATGCCATAAAAATGACAAAAATAGGTAGGTTTAAAATCACATTTTAGTATTTTAAATATTAATTTTTGGTATCTGTATTTTTTGAAAAAAATCGATTTTTAGGGATACATTTCAAAATAATTTTGAATCACAAAAATTTCTAAATTCTCAAATATGAAATAATGAAATGTGTAAGAAAAAATTGCAAAATTTTGGATTTTTTTGGGCATCTATAAAATTTTCGTTAAAAAATCCTCAAAAATTGCAAAATATGTACGAAAAAATGCAAAAAAGTCCAAAATATGTATAAAAATATGTACATATGTAATATGTAGAAAAACCCCGAAATATGTTAATAAAAGTCCCAAATTTGTTCGCAAACAGAAAAAAGAAAGCTTTAGTAATTGAAATTTTTCATACATATGCATATTGGGACGGCGCATCCGGTAAAACTAAAGTTTTTTGATCCATGGGTCAACAGATCGCCAGTGAATGAACTGAGTTCGCATTTTTGCTTGCAGTTTATGACCCGTAAATTTTTTCCAAATACCCGAATCAAAAAAGGGAAACCTTCCAATTCGGCGCCAACACTTTCGGCACTGTTGCTAATAACTTTTATCATTAATAAGCAAAATTTTTTATCAGTTTTCAAAAAAAAAAGTTATGGCCAAAAAATCTCAAAAAAAGGATATTTGCATGGCTTTTTCGGTTCTGTTTGCCAAAACTTTGGGGGCGGCGGTGCCGATAGGCGTCGCCAAGCGAAAGTTTTTAAGAATTTTTAATGAATTAGTTAAGAAAATGCCCAACTGATTTTTCATAATGTCGGTTGACTGTTTTGATTTTTGATTATTTCGGTCGGTTGTTTTGGTTAAAAACCGAAAAATCCAAAAATTTCGCTGTGTGTTTTTTTGGTCAAAAACCGAAAATCGAAAAATAGCAAAAAAAAAAATAAACAAAAAAAACCGACCAGTCTTATCTTTAATTTTAATTCACAATATTTCAATTACTTTGTTTTTAAGGTTTTCTCATTAGACTAAGTTTTTCTGCTTAATTTGTGCATTTTAATTTTTTTTCTCCAATATGTTTGGCATATTGGCTTTGCTCTGTCTTTTATTATTTTTGATTTGTGTAATTAAATATATAAATTTGATAAAATTAAATATAAGGCTTTTATTTTGTGTATTTTTCTAAGATAAGAAATTATTTTATTAATGACGTTCATTTAAATTAGGCAGTTGGAATTTTCTAGTAAAAATTTCTTTTGCTCTAATTTTCATTTATGACCTCATTAAATAACAGTGATATTAGTAACTCTATAACACTAAAAAATAAAGAAAAAATAAAAAGATAAATGTGGGTGCCAAAACTGAATTCAGAATAATTATTTATTAATACTTTTTATTTTTAGTTTCTTTGAATCATTTTCTATCATTAAAACGTCCGAAAATTGGTCTGTAAGTCATAAATTTTTTAATAGGACTTGAATTTTTATTACTAATTATAGAAGGAAATTGTCAATTAGTATGTATTAAACTTTTAAAATAAATATTATTAGTATTATATTTATGGTCAAAGAATTTGTTTTCTACGTTTTAAATAATCATTCTCGGAACAAAAGCGCCACATTGGCACGTACTTTTAGCAATATTGGTTAACATGTAGTTTCATTTCTTAAATAAATTTTTTATTTTTTTTTGAAATGAAATTAATTTTTTTTATAATCGAAAAATTTTAATTTTTAGATTATTAATGTCGGGAATTCTTGTTCTTATAAGTATCTAGACAAATATATTCTTTGTTTTTAAATTATTTTTGCTAACAATTATCTATTATTTATTACTCCTAAAATTGAAAGACGACTCAGATTTATTTGATACAGGAGCACTTTTTTATTTTCTAATGTGTATCAGTGACAGTGGCGAAAAAGTGTAATATAATCTTATTCAATTTAATGATATTTCGCTTTTATACATGAATTTCGCTCTCCTGCTGCTGGTTAATCCATCCACTGGAATAGTATTTTGGATTAAAATTTTTATTTTAAGATTTTTTATTTCAATAAAAAATGATAATTTTGGCAAATTATTAAAAGATTTTAATAATTTTATTTTAATGCAAACCGAAAATTTCCTTTACTTATATCATTTTACATGTTAAGCATTTAAAAATTTTAACCAGTATTTCAGTCTTTTTCATTCGTTTCCTAACAAAATCAGTTGCTTAGGCCGAAAAAGATAATGTTGTGATTATTTTATTAAGATTATTTACTAGATTTTATTTACAATTTTAATTTTTAATTAAATTTATTAGTTTTAATTTTCATTGGCTATTTTTTTAAAATTTTGACTTAAATTGTTGCCTTTATTTGATATTCTTTTAAAATGTCTTCTAACTAAAATGATTTATGTTCATTAGCTTCGTCTTTTTTTCTCGCGTTTGTGATTTCTCTCAATTCCACAGAATCCTGGCTGAAAATTAATATATTTGAAATATTTTCATTAAATTTATTTGAATTGACAATCTTTGATTTTTTTTTAATATATATTCTTTATTAAATTTAATTCATGCGCAGCCTTTCAAAAATTCGTAAATTTGTTTCGTGTCATATGTATGATAAAGAATTTTGTATCGTTTCTAAATAAATTCATAATGATAAACAAATTTTTAGTATTTAAAATTTTTCTTTCAGGATTTTTTTACATTTCAATATTTATTTGCAAATTCTGACTTATCCTTTATTTATTAGTTAATAAATTCTCGATGAGGTGTCGAACTTTAAAATGTCATTTTTAATGATTTGTCCTCTTTTTGGTTAATCCTTTTGATTTTGTTATTAAATCTAAAAATTAAATTTTGCAAAAATCAAAAACGCATTTAAACTTGAAAAGTCACAAAATAATCATTTTAACTTCTGTTATTTTTGAAATTTTTAATTTGTCAGGTTATTCGATATTTTATATTTTGTTTGTTTAAAATTATTATTCTTGAATTTAAAAAACTTAAGCACTTGTGTTATTTTATTTATAATATATGAAAAAAAAATTTCAGTGCAAAAAATCTGAATTGAGTTTTCTTCGTATATCTTATGTTTTTACCTCATTTTTTATTCAACAATTAAATTAGTCGATTTGTCATAAACTATTTAAAAAATATATTAAAAAATTATATTGTTTTTTGTTAAAAAAGAATTAATTTTAATTAAAAATTTCTCATTTATTAAGTATGGTGTTTAATTATTATGTATTGTTTTCATATATACTTTTTGAGAGCATGCATAATGGATATTATATTTTTTGATCCATATATTTCTATGGCTTTATTCAATAAATTTAATTATTAAGAATCTACTTATTCAAAATAATAAAAAAATGTTAAAAGATTAAAATTTGAATAATTATTTATTTTTCTTGCATTCTCCTAATTTTTCCCTCGCCATATATTTTTATATCAAATTTCTATTTTTTACTCAAGTTCTGGTTATCGATTTGAATTGCAAAGTCTATATTCGCCTTTAAAAAGTATTCGATTTTGGAAATAGATATAATTAAATTTCTTCAACAATAATTAATTATTTTGTTTTATATAGTTTTGATCTGTTAATTTGATAATGAAAGATTGTATTTTTATAAATTTTTTTTAATAAAACAATTATTTTATAATCATTTGTTCTAGGTATTTGAATAAATTAAAAATATTTGTTTATTAAACTAAATAAAAGATTATTTCATTTTTAATTCTTTTTAGCATTTATTAAAGTTTAACTATTTAATCCATTTTCAGCAAAACAAATTTACATTTATTTTGATTGTCGTAATATATTTAAAAATTGTCATATTTTTTCTTTTTTTTCATTATTTCCTCTCAATGCTAAAAACTTTTGGCTGTACTTTTTTAATAGTTATTGTTTAAAAACCTGTTCATTAACAAATATTAATTTATTCTGTAAATTAGAAAAACTGTTGTGCTTTATGCATAAATATACTAATTTAGCTGCCAATTGAGAAATTCAGATTCAAGATAGCATGCCTTTAAATAATAGTGTATTTCTTTTTTGTTGAACTTTTAAAAATTTGAATATGCAGCGAATAAATTTTTGTAATTGTCACATATAAAAAAATAAAAATTATTTCTGCTTTGAATTTGATTTTAGTAATAGCATTCAAATTTTTCTAATATTGTACAAAGGTGGACCTTTTTTCGTAATACATCAGTATTTTTTATTGAATGATTTTTTTTTAAACTTTTTCTTTATATCAATATTTTTAATATGAAAACCTTTTTTATATCTAGTGAACTATAGCTTCGACATTGATATTTGCTATATTTAATTTGGTGTTTTTTTTAATTCAGTATTTGCGTCGTTTTTATATTTTAATATTATTCAGAATAGTTTAATTTTGTTTCTCTTGCTGAATGTTTTTTTTGCTTGTTCTAAATATTCTTCGTTATATAAATTTTTTAAATTTAAAATTTTTATATTTTATTACTTTTCAAGAATTATTTTTTATATAATTTTTAAGTTTTTGTGATAAAATTAAATCTTTATTAGTTTTTTAAATAAATATTTAGTTATCGAACATGACAAAAATGTAATGTACCTATATTCTTATTATTTTTTTATGGAAAATTTGTATACGTTACTCGAATTCCGATCACTTTCATTATATTCATGTCTCAATTAACCACATTAATATTTTTTATTGTGTGAATAACGCAATATTCTGACTAACTTCACCTTTTCTCATTAATAAGCTATATGCTTGGCTCTTCCGAATTAAATTTTCATTTATGTGAGATTTAAATATTGAAGATTTATTCATTGACGAAAAACTTCTCAATTAATCTGTATTTATCATTTATTTTTAATACTTCATTTTAAACAACGCATTTGTTTTAATTTGCTATTATTCTTTATAAATTATTTCTTTTTGTAAATTTTAAGTTTTTCTTTTCATTTTAATGTCTTTTCTATAAAAATATATTTAAAAATCTTTAAATTAATATTACATTGGCATTTTTAATTGCCGATAAATGTGTAAATAATCATAACTAGTTTTCTTTTATCAGTCTTTTTTTATAAGTTTCAAAAATCATACGTTCTTAAGCACACTTTCATATGTAAAATTGCAATATATTGACTATCAAGAAGATTTTAAATTTTATTCGTCGGGTTTTTAATTACTTTCATAGATATCGAAGAACAACAAACAAATATCCTTTTGCAGATCAACATTTTTTTATGAATTTCTTTATTTTTATTGTTATAAAGTTGAATAGACAAATTACTAAAATTTAGTTGTTTTTTGAAGTTTAATGTATCATAGTTACCAAATGTTTGATTTTGTTTATCCAAAAAATTTTTCTATTTTATTATCGTTTGAAAATAAAATAGCCCTCATTTTTCTTAAAATTATTTTTTGTATAACCTTCATGATTATCTTTATTTTTTAACTTGATGCTCCTATGTTTAGTCAACCAAAATTATTTTTTCAAAAATTTTAGACTTTATTTATTTTTATCGCGGTTTTAAATGCTTCTTAAAAACGAAAACCAAAAAAATTACTTGTTCTAATCGATATTTTCATTTAAAAAATTTTTGTGTCTTTTTCCTAAACTTTTTTGACATTTATTGCTGGGTAAAATTTATTAGAGAATTTCCACGTGCGGCATGGGTATAAAATTATTGAATAAAAATATTTATTTTAAATTAATACAAATTCAGCATTGAAAATGGTATTAAGAACATGAAAAAACCTATAAAACGGTGACCTTTTTGTTAGCTCAATCGGCTTGAGCATTCTACAGTTCGGGAATGACGTGTGTTCGAGTCTCATTTGGGCATATCATTGAAAAATTATAAGTTAAAATTTGTAATTTCGACAAACATTAAAAGAATCAATATTTTATTTAAAAAATATCAAATAAAAATTTGTTCAAAAAATTTACTTGAATTTTAACTAGAAAACTCATTGCTAACGAGTGTTTTAAATTAAATTGCTACTCTACAGTAAAGTAATAAAAAAAAATGTATATAATTTTTCAATGGTCTCCGTTTGTTGTACGTTTCTTGGTTTTGTACTGATTTGCAGGCGAGAAAAATAAAAATTTTAACATGTTTTCTTATCACTCTTAGAGAGTTTTTAACACATAAAAAATATTTTGAACAGAGCAAAATTTTGAAAAAAAAATTTTCTAGCAGCGCTTATCGGCAACGTCGGCCCCTTCCCTATTCCTTAAACTTTTTTATATTCTTTTAAAAGAATTCAAATTAAATGTTTTTGTTTTAATTAGTAGGTACTATGTCAAGGGACAAAAAGTGCAAAAATTTGCTAAATTTTTGACTAAATCAACTCACTTTTCTCAGACTCAACCAATTTGCACAATCTTATCAATCTTATTATCATACGATAGCCCTTGAATTTCGTTTTTTAGTATTAAATCTCAAAAATTATATTAAGGTACTTAAAAAGCCATGACAATTTTTCCAGTTTTGGCTTGAAATTTTGAAGCATTTGGCAAAAATTTAATTATGATTTTACATTTTGTTTTATTAAGAATTGGTTTTAACCAGGCAAATCGAATCCCTGCAACAATAGATCAAAAGATTTAGTTTTGAGATATTTATTTATTATTTCTTAATCATTTATTTCTCATGATAATCTCTTAATTATTTAATATTATATTTTTTGTTTCTTGCAGTGTTTCACTGAAATTTCGGGCATAATCATTCCATTCGTACGTAATTTTGTTTATATAAACTAGAATTAAAATTATCACATATTTCCAGTTAATTTGTAAAGATAAATTTTATAATACCGTTTTTCAAAGTAGTTAGATAAAACATATTTTTCGATTAAAAAATTTTTATGCGTTCAAATTATGCTGCTATTTTAAAACCATGATCGTTTTTTATACTTTGGTGTTTTTTTACATGTGTATAAATTAGCCATTTTTGAATTCTTCACAAACAAATATTAAACTAATAAAAATGGAAATTGTAAACATTTATAAATGGAATATTGAAAAATAAATTAATATATTAAAATTATTTTTTTATAATATTTATCTCGGTTTATTTTCGTTTGTATCTTAATATTAAAGGCAAATATTTGAAATATTTAAAAAAATTCATTACACGAATTTTACAATCTTTTCAAAAAAATTTTTTCTAGAATGCGTTATATTATAACCGATCTAAAATTTATCATGTTTATTTGATATATGCAGTTTATTAAACTTAAACTGCAAGTTCCGCGAAAAAATATAAAGTTCATTAATAAAAACAATAAATAAACATTGAAACAATGAAATAATGAACTAAAAATTCAAGACTATCAATAGATTCTACTGAATTATCTGAATAATTAATGAATTAAAAAAATTTAAAAAATCAAATTTTAATACATATTTGTTAATGATTAATGAAATGAATCAATAACGTGTTCAATAAAAAAAAAATTGTGGAATGAGAAGCAAATTGTCGGTAAAGTTTTTTGAGTCATGGATTTTAAAATTTGTACAGGCAAATATATTTAAAAAAGCAAAAAAAAAAACTAAAATGTGAGTATTTTAGATTAAAAAATTAGCCATTTAAAATGGAGCAATTACACCCTGTAAAAATAAACACTTTTGTCTATTAAATTGTATAATATAATTAAAAAAACTAAACAGTTTAGCGCAAGATTACGAAAATGATGGAATACCATCATTAATGCTTATGAACAGCCTAATCATCCTGATGAAATTCACTAGCGCACGGACAAGTTCGTGCTATTGTGATCTTCTGATTTAATCAAGGATAATAAAAAGCCATCAAAAAAATTCTCATATTTAAAAATTCAAGAAATAAACAGCACTTAAGTAAAATTTAATTGTTAAAATAAATTATTGATTACTAATAACCTATTGCGAACTAAATGAATTGCTAACGAAATAAGATGTTTTATGCCTAAAAATTTTTATTTACTAATGCAAACTGAAATTTCAATTTTATAAAAAATAAAATAAAATTGTTTTGAAATCAATAATATTTATAATAAAAATTACCTTCGTATTATTATAAATAAAAAAGGGGGAACAGTTCAACTCGCCGACGCACGACTCGCCGACGGAGTAATCTTTTGTGCCTAACTTTTTTCTTTTTCTACTTTCCAAAGAGTTAGAAAATAAAACTCATGAAATTCACATTTTTTTCAATTTTTTGCATAATAACTCTTTGGAGAATTATTTAATCGCTTATCATCAGCTTAATGATAGTTTCTAAACACTTAAAGCTTCTAAATAACATAAATTTTATAAAATTGGTAAACAAAGAAAAAAGTTACGAACAAAAGATTAGTCCGTCGGCGAGTCGTGCGTCGGCGAGTTGACATGTACCCTAAAAAAAGGTGCTAGTGCATTTCGTAAAACCGCCACCCATGCGCGTTTTGTAAATCCGCCAATGGGTTCCAAAACAAAATGGGTAATATATATAAATTCATAACTTGGCCCAAATTCAAAAACATTTTTTAGGATTATTAATTTATTAATAATTTCATAATTTTATACAAGCAATTTATATGTTTTCCTTATTTCCTTAAATATTAACTTTAGTACAAATTTTTATGGTATTATTTTAATTTATATCATAGTTATTTTTTAGTTTTTTGTTAATCTTTATATTTTTAATAAAATTATTCGGTATTATTTCGTAAAAATTTGCTTTTAATTTATTCAATCAAATTTAATCTATTAATGATGCTTTTTATAAATTTTTGATTTTTTTTTATTTAATTTAGGTAAATGCTTTAAAAAATTTTTATTTTTTATTTATTCTAATATATAATTGCTTCATCCTACTTAATTATTTAACAGATTTATATTATATGTACCCGCAGCTCGAAAATTACTATACTTATTTTCAAAATATAATTTGAAAAAGAATAATTCTTTGTTGTAATTGTAATTTTTATTCGGAAAGCGTATTATTTGTAGAAATGTGAAATTAAAATAGAGTTTTTATTAATGTTTTATAGAATTAACAATTCTTTCTAATTCTTATTATCTATTTAAAAAAATTAGTTTTTAATGAGAACTGTCTACTAAATTAAAAATATTTCATTTATTTCTAATTAATAACATATAAATTGTATTATCTTATTCTAATAGCAAAATTATTATTTTGTGATTTTAATTTATACAAATTATATTAATATTTTTCATTTTATCTTTATCTCTTGCATTATATTGACAACCAATCGCTTCGATTTACCTCAATAAAATATTTATTTAAATTTTTCATCATTAATAAATTTTTAAAGGTTTTTAGTTTAAAATTTATCGTTTAAATTATATGAACTATTTGATTCCATTTGTTTTTGTTTTATAATTTATTTTTTTGCTTATATTTTTTCTTCTTAAAATTATATTAAGTTTTATATTAATAATGTTATTTATGATTTAACTGTTTACTCACTTATTCGTTAATATCGATCTTTTAAATTTTCTTTTTTTTTGTCACAAGTTTTAATCTTATGGAAATATGTGCCATTTATATATTTACAATGTTATGATATTATCAAATATTGCAGCTAACTTTTTTAATTGTAATTATTTTCTTGTAAGCTTTCTCGTTTTCCAAAAGACCATTTTAATCAGCCTCATGTTCATTATTTTAGTATAATATTGTTTTGTTGTTTAAATATGTCAATTTATGTGTTTACCTGAAGTTGTTAGGTTTTTTATTTTTGCTTTATTATAAATTTAATTATTTATAACAACAGTTCATAATATTTTATATATTATATCAATTAATTTTGACTTTAAAGAAATTATACTAATAAATTGTTAAAATCTAATTCAAATATTAATGCTATTATAATATTTACAAAATTCATGGAATGATGAAGTCATTATTTGAGACTGAGTTGGATTTACTGAGGATTTTTCCTCATTTTGTGGTCTTTTAGAGGGCCAAAGAAGATTTTTTTGGAAAATGAGGATTTGCGGATTTTTGTGGTCTTTTGAGAAATTTGAGGATTTTTATGGTCTTTTGAGAAATTTGAGGATTTTTGTGGTCTTTTGAGAAAAAAGTGACAAAAACACATGACTGCCGGACCCCCTCCCCCAATGTTTCCAAAAGTTTTTTGGAAAACCGCGCCACAAAAAAGCAATTTAAAAGCAAAAAATTTAAGAAATGTCAATTTATTAAAACAATAAAAATCGAATTTTTTTGAGGTTTTAAATGAGATTTGGGTACTTTCGGGTTTTGCCACCCCTTAAAATTTTTCTCTATTATTTTTTTATATACTATTTTTTTGATGCTGATCACGAATCTGACGTTTAAGCTGATAGGCGCCGTGATTGTTTCAAACGAAAAATATGACTCTTAATTGATTTTGTTCGCAATTTTTGATGTTTTACAAAATGAGGATTTTTCATGCCAAATGAGGATTTTCAAAATTTTGAGATCGAAACCCTGAGTTAAAATATATTAATTCGTTTTTCTTTTTAAGAAACAAATTATAACATGAAATTTTTTTCTAATTCTCACTATTAATTTATTTAATATTTTAGCCTTTATTATTTAAATGGTCCGTGACACGACAATGTATTACTTATTTTTTGAAGATCCGTTGTACTTGTCAATAGGTTTTTTATATTTTTTAGCACATTTTATGAACCGCAAAGCCATCCCAAGAAAGAAAAGCAAAAGCAAACTAAAAAGATGATTAATATAATTATTTCTAAAACATGCTCTTTAAATCGGTCATACTAAAATTCATAGTCATAGCACATTTTATCTTAAAAAAACAAATTAACGTAAAAAAAATTAAAATATTGTACAACGAAAAAACATTATTTAAGAAATTTTTAAAAAGGTTTCAAGTTTTATTCACCAAAATCCATAGGGAATAATATCAAAATTTCGTCGATTATTCCTTTTTTTTGAACGGGTTTGTACTCTTTGGTCATTTTTTGGGACAATATTTTACTGTCTCGTGATGGTCCAAATTTATCATAATTGAAATATTTTCTCTTTTCTTCGGTAATATTTAAAATCATTTCTTTGAAGTCCTCGTGGTCTAAGTTATTTTTTTTGTTAAACGTTATCCCTAAATTATTGATTCGCATATTTTTGATTGTGACAATTACCTTTCATTTTAGTTTTATACCAAATTTTTCCGTCAATTTCATTTTCAAATTTTATTGAGTATTGCTTACTACCACCAGAAACGAATTCGAGAATTTTATTTCAATTATTTTCATGGGACATTTCGCTTAAATTAAAATACATATTAAAGATTAAAAAAAACTGTATACCCTAAGTATTCTCCAAAAGCGATGGGTTTTTACCCTTTTGGTGTTTGTATATGGGGACGGGACAAAATTTCGCCGCCGAAATTTCGCCGGCCGAAATTTCGCCGGGACAAAATTTCGCCGCAAAAAAAATAAAATAAAAATTAGACGTAGAAATTTTTTAAGAAAAAATCTTTGAATTTCTTATACGAAAATCTCAAAAAAAATTTAGAAAAAATTTTCAGGGATTTTTTTTTGAAATTTATGATAAATTAGTAAGTTTTTCGAAAATGTTTCCAAAAAAATCGTTAAAAGAAATTTTTTCAAAAATTTTTCATTGAAATTTCCATATAAAAAATTTCTTAGAATTTTTTTCTTGGAAATTTCCTAATTTAAAAAAAAAATTTCTTTGGCGAAATTATGTCCCGGCGAAATTTCGGCGGCGAAATTATGTCCCGGCGAAATTTCGGCCGGCGAAATTCCGTCCGGCGAAATTTCGGCGGCGTAATTTCGGCGGCGAAATTTCGGCGGCGAAATTTTGGGGTGCACCCTTGTATATTACACTATCTAAAACAAAAAATTAGTATTTTCCTATTCATTAATAGCACCTGTATCTGAGTATAGCAAATGATTATCTTTGTCCGATTTAACAGTTTGGAGCCATTTATACAAAATGATTCTTGCCTGACTTGTGGTCCTACGAAAATGTCATAGTTAAATTTTTAAAGAATGTTATACCATAGAGCTATTATTATATTGGACACGCTGTGCGGCCTAACAAATTCGTTTTGTTCTCTGTATATAATGCGTATTGCGTCATTATTAAGGATTACTGGTTTAGATAAGACGATTTTATGGTCAAATAAAAGTTCAAAATACTCTGAAGGTTGGCTTATTATTTTGTTTTTCGACAACTTATTTCGCATTCTAAAAAAATTTTTAATTTTAACTCAAAATTTAAACAAACCCAAATTTGCCCCAAAGTGAATTAAGTAAGAGTTTTGCAATGTATCTCATACCGGCGTTCGGTATAATGTTGTTCTGGTCTAATTTTATGTTAAAAATTCGTTTATATTCGGAAATAAAATGTTGTTTTTCTTCATCATTATTAAGATTAGGGGGCCATCCCGATGATTCAACCTATATTAATAAAATTAGCCAAATTTTTCCCTATTCATACTTTGAGCTTAAGAAATTTCCGAACATATCCTTTATAGATCAGAATGAAATTTTTCGAAATGATATGCCCTAAATCGAATTGTTAAATTTGTTTTTAATATTCCTTACCTATAGAATTTATCAATTTTATATCCCAATTCCATAGCTTGAAAATAAAAATTATTAAAATTACATACATTTCACTAACCTAATTTTAATTCAATGCTTGTAAAAACCCCATGAAGCCCTCTTTCAGAATCAGAATGATTACATTTTTTGACATTTTTCATAAAAACAAAGTTAGATTTCGCTCGTTGACAACATTTTGAACAATTTGTGAAAAATAAAATGGAATCATAATGGTACGGTAATAGCGGTATTG
>SIJG01000061.1:280739-409482 GCA_023374025.1 Heterodera schachtii | reverse complement strand
TCATTAAAATTGCTTTATTAATTGATTTGTTATGAATTTTTGTATGAATTTTTTGGTCACTATGACAAAACTTTCTGAACACCCCAATAATTAAGAGTTATCTTATAAAAAATTTAGTTTAAAAGTTTCTTTATATTTGATGAAATATTTTTAATTTTATTTATTTTTTTGATAGAACACTACAAGATTGAAAAACCTCAAAAATATTAAATCATCATACACTTTTAAATAAAACTTCTGAATTTAAAATTCATTTATACCAGTTTATTTATGGATGCTTTTCTCTATTAAATATGCTAAATTATATTCTAATCATTATTCTTTTCCTTCCTTTTTATTTTTTACTCAATTTATTTATTTATCTACATTTTTTAAAAAAATTTCGGCAAACGACAACCAAACTCGGTAACAAAAAAAAGAAAAAAGAAAATTCATGGATTTACTTGAAAAAAGATAAATTTTATTTCTTGGGCGTTTCTACTTCTTTTTTTTATTTTGCATATTTATGAAGTTATTTTCCCAAAATCTACTCGAAAATTTCAGCGATACAAAAAACCATCAAAAAATCCTTTATTTTCGCTCAAAAAGTGACAAATTTATTTATTCTCAAATAACTAAATGAAAAATAAAAAAAACTATTCAGACCCATAAAAATAAAATTAATATTAATAATTTATATTTTCACATATATTACAAATTATTTTTTATTAGAAAAATATATGCATGAGCAAAATTATTTTATTAAAATAAGTAGGATTTTTTATTTTAGAGGAAATCAATAGAAAGGTGATTTTTACAGCAATAAAAGAGCAAAAAAATAATCAAAATTTTATTTTACAAGAAAAATTAACTTTATTTTAGAAAATTTGTGAAGAAAATGAAATTCCACCTCTTATTCATTCCAGTTATATTTATGATAATGGAAATTCATCAAATTAAAATGGAAAATAAAAAATTACCGCAAAAATCATTTGATGAAATATTTGGAGAAAAATTGGAAGAAAAAGAAGAAGAAAAACAACGGAATGAGCAGAAAAAAAGAGAAATAATTGGAAAATATTTAAAAATAAAAGAGAAAATAAAGGAAAAAGGAAGAAAATATTCAGCAAAAGAATGGAATAAAATTGATCAGAAAATAGCGAAAAAATTGGGAACAAATCGCAAATATATTTATCAGTGGATCAAAGAATTTTGTATTCAAAAAAAGAAATGTCACAAATCAAAACTGATGAAGAAAAACTAGAAATTGTACAAAAATTTATTGAAAGGAAAAATGAATATAAAGAAAAAAGAAAGTATTCAAGAAAAGAATGGCGACAAAATTATGCTGAAATTTGTAAGAAAATTGGCGTTAGTCATGCAACAATTGAGAGATGGATGAAGCAGTTTTGTATAAGCATTAAAAGAATAACGGAGAAAGAAAAATGGACAAAATGAAAATGTATTTGGAAATTAAACTGAAGAATCCAAAAATGAGTGATCAGAAAATTGCAAAAACATTGAAAATTGATCGATCGAGCATTTTCAAATGGAAGAAACAATTTGAAGAAGAAGCAAATGAGTTCTGATACACAAAAAATTGCAGCATTATCTTAAGAAAACGAAGAATGATTGTATTTACATATTTTTCCTTATCAATTAAAAATATTTATGAACGTTTTTTTCTCTAAGGGAATTTTAGGCAAAACGCCTAAAATTTTTGCGTGCATGTAACGTTTAGTTAAGCACAAAAAACTTTTTAGCTTGGTTTGAGACTTCTAGGACCAATTTATATGCCTTTTTTGCCTATTTTCTTAGATTTGTTTTTTTTTTTGTTTTTAGTTTTAAAATTATCTCCGTTTGCTCGACTTATGATTGAATGCGGAGTGGCAATAGATTAATTGATGTATTAATATTAAATTTTCATGGTTTTTGTTGCTAATTTTTTGTTTTCTGTTCCAATTTTATTGCAAAATAAAAAGTGAAAATCCAAAAATGAGTGACAAGAAAATTGAAAAAAGACATTGAAAGTAATAAATAATTATTGATGATTAGGGCTCCAATTTTTAGGGTTTTGCCTATTTTTCCGCTCCCCGTTGCCTGAAATGCACGAAAAACATATTTTTTTGGTGGTTGTAAAGCTTCTTTTCGAGTTATTAGGGCCTATTTCCTAGTATTTTTATTTTTAGAGCCTAAAAACCTTAAAAAATTTTGAAAAAAAGCTATTTGGACCTATTTTGGCGTTTTGCCAAAAGTTATTAACAAAAATGCAATAAAAACAAAAATACACCCCTAAGAAATGAAAAATTTCTCAAAATTCATATCCAAAAATAATTAATTTGTTTTCTTGACAACAATTTTTGATTTTAAAATTATTTATCATAAAATGGATTTGGCTTAATTTTGTTGCTTTCGAATAAAATTTGGTTATTTACACTCCTAAATTTGAGGCTTTTTACTACCTATTTTCCATTTTAGTGCCTATTTTTGGGGTTTTCTAGAGCCTAAAAATTGGAGCCCTTTTCATCATGTACCATTGCATTTCTGTGAGAAATTTTTTTTATTATAATGAAAATTTATAAAATAAAAAAAATTTCCTTTATTCGAAAAGTGACACATTTTTTCATAAAATTAGAAAATCCAATATACTTAAACTTAATGTCGCTATGAATGTTAAAATAAATTGCTTCTGTGACTAATAAATATTCAAAAAATCTTAAGATTTAAAAATAAAAGTTTTTAGTTCAAATTCTTTTTGAAAAATTTGGTGGATTTTGCCCAAGGCGAAGCCAATGTTTTTGCGAAGGCAAATTTCGAAGCTCGTAAGTCCAAAAACGCGAAATTCTCGTGCCGAAGGCGAAGTTTTCCAAAAAAAAAAATTCTGTTTTAAAAAATATTCACAAATTGAATACAAAGTATATCAGAATTTTGTATTTTTTGAGTTTTTATAATTTCAAACGGTATTTCATTAGAAATGACAAACGTGTACTTCATTAGAAATGACAAACGCTTTTTTATTCTTTCTATCTTTTCTTATTAAAGAGAAAGGAAAATTTTCTAAAATTTGCGAGTCGCTTATTTTATTATTCAACCAACTTTCGGTTATCGCGATAATTTTATACCTATTTTCTAAAAGTAAAAGCTTAAATTCATTCATTTTGTTCACTAAACTTCTTGAGTTAAAATAAACACAATTGATAAAATTTTGTGACCTCAAAAATTTTTTCCCATGTTGCCTCCACGCCGCGTCGTCACCATTTCATTCTTTTTGCTTTCTTCGTAATTCATCCGCCTCTGTTCACGAATCTCCCGCTCGGCCGCCAATTCTTCTTTCGTCAGAGAGGGCCTGACGAGCAGTCGCTGCCAAACCAACACGCTGCTTCAGTTCAGTCCGGTTGCGCCCCCATTGTGCCAATGCAAAACGTTGGAACGTCGACGCTGGCAAGACAACTTTGACCAAGCGCGGCCCCTTTCGCTTCTCATCAATCCTCCGCCCCATTCTATACACCATCTGAGGGCCAACCTCCACATCCAAAGCGTCCAGCACTTCCGCAACTGTTTCCGCGTCCTCTTTGGCGCGTTCATATGGCTTTCCAGCCACAGCCTCCGGAAGTCCAATCAAAACGAGGCTCCGTTTTCGTTCTTTTTCCTCCGCATTGTCATTGGCCTTGTTGTTGCTGTTGATTTTGCGCTCAATTTTCGTTTAGGCGTTCAGAAATGGCGTTAAATTGCTCGGCCATTTGAGTTGCCCAAGTGTTGTTGTTGTTGCTTGATAATAAGGTTTCAATTGAAGACAGTCGAAGTAAAATAGTTTTAATATCGGTTGCCATAATCTTAAGGACTACAGAAGAGTCGAAACTTTGCTAGCTTATTCTCTTATATTAGCCCCAACATTTGACCAATTCATTAGGCTTTTCACTTTGACTTCATAAAGTATGGCCCCGTGAATTGGTCAAAGTCTTGGAAAAACCACTCATATTTGAGGAGGCATAATTAAGCCCCAAATTTTTACTTATTTAAAACAAATATTTTCCTGAAGAAGCAAAGACCGAACAATAATTCAAATTAGATAGTGGGGAATAATTGCCGACTGGGGATTAATGGATATGTGGGATTAAAAGAGAATATACGGTATCCTGATAATTTTGCTTGGAAAATAAATCAATTTTTTTTATAGACTCGCTTTTTTATAATTAGATGCACTCGAAATAGATGAGGAACTGACTGGTGGTTTCAAGCACTCAAAGCGGCGATGGAGCGGAGTCGAACCCCTCTTCGGGAGACGTGTGGAGTAATTGGACAATTTTCAATTTTTATTTACAAAAAAACAGCTAATTAATAAAATTAACAAAATTAAGCAAAATACTCCCCTGAGGAAATGAAAAAGTTCTCTTAAAAACACAAAACAATTAAAAAGAGCAAAAATGATCAAAAAAAGATTGAAATATTTCCAATTTATTCCTTCTTCGTCTTTGTTTTTCCCATATTCTTCCATTCATTCTCCGTTAATTTTCTGTCCCAAATTTCATTTTCCATCTCCAAACTATCGTCTTAGGAATATTCAATTATTTTGCAATTTCGTTGTCACTGTTTTTTGGATTTTTATTTTTTATTTCCCAATACAATTTAATTTTCTACCTTTTTTCTTCCTTAGTAATTCTTTTAATACTAATACCGAATTGTTTCTTCCATTTACCAATTGTTCCACGGTTTACGCAAATTTTCTTGCAAATTTCAGCATAATGTTGTTACCATTCTTTTCTTGATTTTCTTTTTTGCTTATATTCATTGGATATTTCAATAAAATTTTTCTCCAAATATTTCTTCAAATGTTTTTTGTTCTTGCAACTTTTTATCTTCTGATAAAATTTGGTGAATTTCCATTATCATAAATATAATTGGAATTATTAATATGCGGAATTTCATTTTCTTCACAAATTTTCTAAAGTAAAGTTAATATTTTTTCTTGTAAAATATAATTTTTGATTATTATTTTGGTTTTTATTGATGTAAAAAATACCCTTCAACCGATTTCCTCTAAAATAAAAAATCCTAATTATTTTAATTAAAATAATTTTGCTCATGTATATATTTTTCTAATAAAAAATAATTTGTAATATATGTGAAAATATAAATTATCAATATTTATTTTATTTTTATGGATCTGAATGAGTTTTTTTTAATTTTTTCATTTATTTATTTGAGAATATAAATGAATTTGTCACTTTTTGAGAGAAAATTAATGATTTTTTGATTTTTTTGAATCGCTAAAATTTTCGAGTAAATTTTGGAAAAAAATCTTAATAAATATTTAAAATTAAAAAAAAAATTAAAACTCCCAAGAAATTAATTTATAATTTTCAAGTAAATCCATGAATTTTCTTTTTTCTTTTTTTTGTTACCGAGTTTGGTTGTCGTTTGCCGAAATTTTTTTAAAAAATGTAGATAAATAAATAAATTGAGTAAAAAATAAAAAGGAAGGAAAAGAATAATGATTAGAATATAATTTAGCATATTTAATAGAGAAAAGCATCCATAAATAAACTGGTATAAATGAATTTTAAATTCAGAAGTTTTATTTAAAAGTGTATGATGATTTAATATTTTTGAGGTTTTTCAATCTTGTAGTGTTCTATCAAAAAAATAAATAAAATTAAAAATATTTCATCAAATATAAAGAAACTTTTAAACTAAATTTTTTATAAGATAACTCTTAATTATTGGGGTGTTCAGAAAGTTTTGTCATAGTGACCAAAAAATTCATACAAAAATTCATAACAAATCAATTAATAAAGCAATTTTAATGAAACTTTGCAAGCTTATTCTCTTATATTAGCCCCAAATTTTGACCAATCATTAATTTTTTAATTATCTAAAACAAATATTTTCCTGAAGAAGCAAAGACAGAAAACAATAATTTAGAGCAAAAAAAAAATTTCATAGGCAAACTCTTTAATTTTTTATAGGAAAATGTTTTTTGAATTGACCCCAGAGGGGTTCTTGAGAAAAGGGGCATTTTCATAATTTTCTTATCTATTGCATCGGAAATTTTCAAAATTTCGGTATAGGTGGGGCCTATATATGTATATAATAATCAGATTATTTTTTTTGGGAATTGCTCTCCGATTCAGAAAGTTATTCCAACCTAACACTTTTTGGACCATGCTGAATAAATAATTTATGAAAACTTAGAATTTTTTTAAACTATTTTGGGTGTGCCTTGAAATAGCCAACAATATGCTCTAACAATATATTATCATTGTACTGTTGCTTAGTTTCGGAATTAAAATTTATTCAAAAAATACTAAAAAATTGCATTTTTTTCAAGAAATCGGTAAAAATTTTCATTTTTTTCATTTTTCAAAATAACCAAAAAACGTCTGCATAATAAAAACAAAGAATAGTTAGTTCTTTCAGAATGAAAAATTTGGCGGTTTATTTTAAAGAAAATATTCTAAATAAAGGAAAGAAAAATTAAACTTGATTGGACAATTTTCAATTTTTAGTTACAAAAAAAACAGCTAATTAATTAATTAAAATTAATAAAATTAAACCAAAAAAATTCCCCCGAGAAAATGAAAAAAAACTTTTCTTAAAAACATTAAACAATTAAAAAGAGCAAAAATGATCAAAAAAAGATTGAAATATTTCCAATTTATTCCTTCTTCGTCTTTGTTTTTTCCCATATTCTTCCGTTCATTCTCCATTAATTTTCTATTCCAAATTTGATTTTCCATCTCCAAACTGTCGTATTTGGGACGTTCAATAATTTTGTAATTTCTTTGTCACTGTTTTTTGGATTTTTATTTCCCAATACAATTTCATTTTCTCCCTTTTTTCTTCCTTAGTAATTCTTTTAATACTAATACCGAATTGTTTCTTCCCGTGGTGAGTCGTTCCACAAAAAAGCTCAGTGTGGGCGTTCCACAAAAAAAGCTCAGTGTGGGCGTTCCACAAAAAAAGCTCAGTGTGGGCGTTCCACAAAAAGCTCAGTGATTGATTGGCCACTTTCCGGAAGCCTATTGCACCCCTTTCGGGGCACCAAAAGTGCCTGATCCGGAACCCGGACCAGCCAGGTTAAGAACCATTTTTTGTTCGGTTTTTAAAGGGCTATCTCCCAGGCCGGGTCCGGTTCTTGATCCATTCGCTTGGAGTCTGTCAGGGATCGGGCACCTCTGCCGGAGGGCCCCCAGCCTCGCCCCCGACCCTTGTCGATGGCCAACCCAGGCTAAGCGTGCCGGTACCAGCGGCTTTTTTGTACAGCTCGATGAGCTCTACAAAATGGTATCAATGGCGTCCGTCTGTGTCTACTACAAATGGAGAAAATTGGCGAGGAGTGATGCGAAAAATTGAAAAATGAAAAAAAATTGAAAATGACTTCAGTCCCGCCGTACATTAGGGTTAACCGGACGGCACCGTGATTTGGTGAATTGAATTATTAAATTTATTTAATTAATTTATCAATCATTGAGCCTTTTGTGGAACGCCCACACTGAGCTTTTTTTGTGGAACGCCCACACTGAGCTTTTTTGTGGAACGACCTAGCACCGTTTCTTCCATCTGCAAATTGTTCCACGGTTTACGCAAATTTTCTTGCAAATTTCGTCATAATTTTGTTGCCATTCTTTTTTTGAATATTTTCTGTTTTGTTTATATTCATTTGTCATTGCAATAAATTTTTGAATAATTTCTAATTTTTCTTCATCAGTTTTGCCTTTGTAATATTTACGTTTTTGAAGACCAAATTCTTTAATCCATTTTTGAATATATTGGCGATTTGTCCCCAATTTTTTCGCTATTTTCGAATTAATTTTACTCCATTCTTTTTTTGAATGTTTTCTCGCTTTTTGCTTAATTTTTTCTTTTATTTTATAATATTTCCCAATTATTTCTCTTTTTTTGAGTTCTTTTCGTTTTTCTTCTTCTTTTTCTTCCCATTTTTCTCCAAATATTTCACCAAATGATTTCTGTTGTAACTTATTTTGCACAGATTCAATTTGGTCAATGTTGATGATAAACAATATGATTAGGAATAAAATTAGCAATAATTTCATTTTCTTTACAATATAATGGTAAAACTTATTGAAAATAATATATTTGTTAAATTATAAATTGGTGACGGAATAATTTAAGCTTTAAGAATTCTTTCTTACTAATAAATTATGCAAATGACAATTTATTGCATTGGATTGATTACAAAAAATCAGGAAAATTAGGAAAACATAATAATTATCATTTTTTCGTGTTGGTAATTTCCAAAATGAGGACAGGCAGAAAAATTTGTATTAAAAAATTTGGTATAAAATTCTTATCCTCAGGACAAATGCGAAAAACCAAGACAAATTTGAAAAGGAAGAAGAATTTTAATTAAAAGTAATAAGAAAATAAAATAATGAAAAAAAATATTCAACAAAAAAAGGTCAAAAATTCAAATGAATATAAAATAAAAACAAAAATTATAATAAAAAAGAGACGTGCAATAATTATGAGATTAAAGATTCTAATTTTTTTCCTACTGTTATTTTGAATTTAATGAATATTTTCTTTTTTGTTTAAATTCATTGGTAATTTCAATGAATTTTTGAACAATTTCTAATTTTTCTTCATTAGTTTTTGATTTGTGACTTATATATATCGTCTTTGATTAAGCCCTAATTCTTTGATCCAATTTTGAATATATGTGCGATTTGTTCCCAATTTTTTCGCTATTTTTCCATCAATTTTATTCCATTCTTTTGCTGAATATTTTCTTCCTTTTTTGCTTAATTTTCTCTTTTATTTTATAATATTTTGCAATTATTTCTCTTTTTTTCTGCTCATTCCGTTCTATTTCTTCTTTTTCTTCCCATTTTTCTCCAAATATTTCATCAAATGTTTTTTGCGATAATTTTTTATTTTCCATTTTAATTTGATGAGTTTTCATCATCAAAAATATAATTGGGATAAATAAGAGGCGGAATTTCATTTCTTCACAATTAAAAATAATAAATTAATGTTTACTTCTTTTTTTTTGTAAAAATGTAATTTTTGTTTATTATTTTGCATTTTTAAGGATGAAAAAATTGCCTTTCTACTGATTTCCTGTAAAATAAAAAAATCCTACTTTATTGAAAATTAATAATCATTTTAATTATGTATATGATTTTTCTACTGGTCACTGAATAATAAGATTGTAAATATTGATATATGTGTAAATTTATTTCATTTTTAAGGAGATGAATATGTTCTCACAGTATTAAATCGAAACGAAACTTTTAAATTTTTTGTTTAATTTTTCATGGAATTTTGAAAATAACTTCATAATGTGCAAAAAAAAGAGAATAATAAATGACGAAAAATTAAATTTTGTTAATATAAAACTTAAAATAATCAAAGATTATCTTTTTAAGGAAAATGCCATGAATTTTAGGTTTTTTTGGTTACTTACGCAGTGGGATAATTGAGGACAATTGTAGAAACAAAAATTTTTGAAAAAAAATAATTGGAAAAAGTTAATGAATAATGGTTTCTTGTTAGTATGGTTCTTACAAATTGAAACAAGACTAATTGAAAAAGCGATTAGGCACCCAAATAGCTGTTTCAAATTATGACATCATTCCTCCGTTAACGCCTTCAAAGTTCAAATCACCTAGATTCTACGAAATGCGCATTGCTGTGAAGCATTTACTTTTATTGAACTTCCATTTACTTTGCTTATTGTACCGCCCCTTTCACGACCAATCATTGATCGATCATTTCAATTTTTAAATGTATTTAAAATTTTCATATTCAGTGGAAAAATGCTGATACCATTTCAGTCTCTCCGGAATAAAGCCAGTTATTCAATTGAGTGTGTCCATCGGGGTGAGACTGGATCACTGGGTCTGATCACCCTATTGGGCCTAATCCTATGTGAGTATCCTCTCCCCAAATGCTTTCTCCAAATTGGAAGCCCAAAATTCCAACGTCGGCACGTCCACCGCGCACGGCAGCTTTGCTCGATGATTTAATGAGTTATAGCGAAAAACTATAGATTTGTAAAATGTTTGAATGCTAGCCAAACGATTCATTTAGCAGACCCAGAATGAATCTGGGATATTGAGACAATAAAACAAACAATTAAAATACAGAAAACTTAAATCAAGTTAATGGATCCCTAATTGAATTTGCTTAAATCGTGAAATTGAACAGAAAAAACCCTAATTCTTTAATCCATTTATAAATTTTAAGACGATTTGTTCCAAACTTTTTCGCTATTTTCGCATTAATTTTATCCCATTCTTTTGTTGAATATTTTCTTTTTCCTTTATTTTCTCTTTTATTTTTAAATATTTTCCAATTATTTCTCTTTTTTCTGCTCATTTCGTTGTTTTCTTCTTTTTCTTCCCATTTTTCTCCAAATATTTCAACAAATGATTTTTGCGGCAATTTTTTATTTTCCGTTTTAATTTGATGAATTTTGATAATTAAAAATATAATTGAAATGAATAATAGACGGAATTTCATTTTCTTCACAAATTAAAAAGTAAATTTAATATTTAGATTTTATTGTAAAAATATCAATTATAATTTTTATTTATTATTTTGCATATGCAAAAAAAAAAAGAAGAATTATAAATGATGAAAAAGCAAATCCATTTATTTTTAGGTTTTATCTGTTCACGAAGTTTTACGTCTTATTGTTAGCTGAAAATTTTTTTGTAAATAGTTATATAAACAAATAAACAAAAGGATAAAAAATAATGATTTACGAATATAAAAATTAGTATAATAGAATATAAATTTTAAAAAATTTCACCAGATTTAACGAACTTCTTAAATTATTAGTTTGCAATTGACAACACCGGCGGAGGTTTTTCGAGCAAATTTTCCGTCACACAAAACTCTAAACTGTTAAATTTTTGAAATTTAAAATAAAAATCCTACTTAATTGAGAATAAATAATGATTTTAATTATTTAACATTTTTCTACTGAAATTTAATAATAAAATTTTAAATATTTGTGAAAATTTAAAATTACAATTTTATTTTGTTTTTTGTTTAATTTTTATGTAATTTGAAAAAAACAAACTAATAAACAAGGCAAAAAGAAGAAGAAAAATAACAAATTTTAAATTTTGATGTAATTAAACACAAAATAATGAGTTTATTAGACACCTTATGTTTAGTAACACCAAAAAATTTGAATAAAAATGAATTTTAAAGTTATTCAAAAAGAAAATTAAATAAAAATTTATTATTAGAAGCAAAAAATTAAACATAATCTACAATTTTTTATGAGAATTCTTCAAAGCGGAAGTGTTTTTTGCACTTTTTGATGATGCCAAAGACACAATTAAAATTTAATATCATATAAACTTATAAGTTTAGATAATTAGTTAATTGTCCCAAATTGTTTTTTCCATTTGAAATTGCTCAGCGCTCTATTTCCCGAGCTTCAATGTGGCTTTTGAACTTGAACGAATGAATGATCGTAATCGAACTGCGTCGGGAACAAAAAAAATTTAAAATAGTATTAAAATAATTAAAAATGTAAAAATTTTAAATTGACTTTAAATTTTATTATTCTATGATCAGTAGAAAAAATTATAAAAATATAATTTTTAATTGAATAGGATTTTTTATTTTACAGGAAATCAGTAGAAAGACGATTTTACATCAATAAAAATGCAAATATAATAATGAAAAATAACATTTTTACAAGAAAAATAAAATTTATTTTATTTTATTTTTTATTTAGAAGAAAATGAAATTTCGCCTCTTATTCATTCTAATTATATTTTTAATTATCTAAATTCATCAAATTAAAACGGAAAATAAAAAATTATAGAAAAAAGCATTTGATGAAATATTTGGAGAAAAATGGGAAGAAGAAGCAGAAGAAAAACGAAATGAGCAGAAAAAAGAGAAATAATTGGCAAATATTATAAAATAAAAGATAAAATAAAGCAAAAAGAAAGAAAATATTCAAATAAAAAATGGAAGAAAATTGATAGCAAAATAACGAAAAAATTGGGTCAAATCGCCAATATATTCAAAAATGGATCAAAGAATTTGGTCTTCAAAAATATAAAAGTTACAAATCAAAAACTGAGGAACAAGAGATAGAGATTGTGCAAAAATTTATTGAAATGAAAAATGAATTTAAGCAAAAAGAAAGAAAATATTCAACCAAAGAATGGAACCAAAATTATGCCGAAATTTGCAAGAAAATTGGAATTAATTACGACATACTGAAGAAATGGAAAAAACAATTTGGAATTCACTTTAAAATCACTGCTAAAGAAAAAATGGAAAAAATGAAATTGTATTGGGAAACAAAACTGAAAAACCCAAAAATGAGTGAAAAGGAAATTGCCAAAACATTGAAAATTAATCGATCGAGCATTGTCAAATGGAAGAAACAATTTGGGAATGGCGAACTAATTATGTAAACCTAGAAAATTATTAGAATTTTCATAGTTTATACAAGTTAATTGTGTCTATTTCCTTCATCAAAATTGTGTAACAAATTTTTATAATTAATTTATTTAAAAATATTATTAAGCAAATGAATTAAATAAAACTATTTTTTAATAATTTAAAAATTTATTAGGCAAATTAATTAAATAAAAGTATTCTATAATTAATTTATGTAAAAATATTATTAAACAAATTAAATAAATAAAACTATTTTATAATTATTTATTTAAGGTAATCCCTAATAAATATAGTAAAGCACTTAATTCAATCAATTTGGATCTATGATAATTGTTCAATATAAATGTAATTGTTTGTAGCCCAAACTCTCAGAGAAAAAAATATTCTGGGATTCAATAATTTTGGTCTGTGTACACACCAGGGATGTGCCGAATCGGAATCGTAATCGGAATCGCAATTAATCGGATTTTGGGCCATAATCGGAAATCGGATAATCGTAATCGGATTTTGCCTTGAAATCCGATTATTACACCCCTAAGAATTGACCTTTTGAAGGAATTTTTTTTAGCGAGAATACCAATGAATTTTGAAAAAAAATGTTTTCTGAAACGAATGTTTTAATCTTATTTTAACATAATGACTAGGGTTGTAAATTATATGGATTTAACATATTTTTTCTGCGCATATGCTATGAAGAAAGGGGCTCAAAAATAGCATTTCTGCATTAAAATTTTTTGATTTGGTGAAGGTTTTTAGTCCATGTAAATCCATATTTTTGGGGTTTTTGGGAATAAATCCATATTTAGCCATTATTGTGTTTTTAGTCCATATTTCGACCATTTTTGGCAAATTTTGAGCTTTTTAGTCCATATTTCGGTCTTTTTTAGTCCATATTTTATGTTTATATTTGCCTTTTTATAGTCCATATAATTTACAACCCTATTAATGACTGAAATTAAATTTTCTCACAAAGCAGTGCCGGATTAATTCTACCCGATATAATCAAGTTTTTTGTTATTTAGCAAAAATTTTTGATTATGAATAAAATTTTTGGGAAAAAATTATTTAAAAAAAATCGGAATCGTAATCGGAATCGCAATTTATCGGATTTTGGGCCATAATCGTAATCGGTTTTAAAACCGTATCGGATTTTTGGCCATAATCGGAATCGGCGATTTAATCGGAATCGGATTTTGTCTGGCTCGGCACATCCCTGGTACACACCCAATATGCTAGATACGGTATTATATCATTAAATTAAGTTCATACTTGTGAGTCAATTTAGATGCTAATCAGGGGTGGAGCGCGACCGCGACCGCGGGATTTTTCTGTCCGCGCTCCAGCCCTGATGCTAATTGACCAAGCAAGAGAATATAAATCAGTCTACATTTGTTACGGACACTTGCGGACGGACATTTGCGGACGGACATTTGCGGACGGACATTTGCGGACGGACATTTGCGGACAATTTCGGGAAAAAATAAAAAAATTTCATAAAAAATTTAACAAAAAATTCTGAAAACATGGAATAGGGATTGCAAAACTAACTTAAATTTTGTTTTTGGCCTTTAATGCCTCAATATCTTATTTTTACACTTATAAGAAATTAATTCCGCTGGTCAAAGTGCAATGCTGGTCATTTAAGTGATTAAAGTAGAGTTGGTCCCAAGACGATTCGGGGAATGCGAATGTCGTCTGTTGCACTCAAGTTCGGGTGAGAGTTCTATTTTATCTTTAGAAAAAAACTATAAAATTTTATGAAAATTTATTTCCCAGCGAGGGTTTTTTCATCGACCTCTTTAAATTTCTTTAGCCATACCGACACATCTTGTCGGGGAATTTGCTATTACTGTTGGGCCGTCACGTTTGGTTCCCAGCATGTTTTTCCACTACAGTGACCCAAAAAAGAAAATTGGGAATATTAAATTTTATCGCTGAAGGATCAAACAAATTTTCTTCTTTAATTTACTCATTTGGATTGGAGAAGCAGAAATAGTTAGACCTGCAGCAAAGGGAAATTTGTTTTATTTGAGTGCAGCTGGTGTTCAGCATTTATATAATAGCCTGTTCATTTTTAAATTGCAAGCAAATTCTGTTCGTGATTAAGCATGTCTCAGAATTTTTTCTAAAGATAAAAATAGCACTCTCACCCGAATTTGAGTGCAACAGACTACATTCACACTTCCCCGATCTTGGGGACCAATTCTACTTTAATTACTTAAACGACCAGCATTGCACTTTGACCAGTGAAATTAACTTTTTATACAATAAAATATTAGGCCTTAAAACCCAAAAACAAAGTTTTATTTAGTTTTGCAGTCTCCGTTCCATATTTTCTGAAATTTTTAAAAAGTTTTTACGAATTTTTTTTATTTTTCCCAAAATTGTGCGCAAATGTCCGTCCGCAAGTGTCCGTCCGCAAATGTCGGTCCGCAAATGTCCGTCCGCAAATGTCCGTCCGCAATTCAATAAATAATTATACATAATCAAAAACATTAATCATTCTCAATTAAGTAGGATTTTTTATTTACAGGAAATCAGTAGAAGGCGATTTTGACATCAATAAAAGCCAAAATAATAATGAAAAATTACATTTTTACAAGAAAATAATATAAATTTGTTTTTAAATTCCTGAAGAAGATGAAATTCCGACTATTATTTATCCCAATTATATTTATGATAATGGAAATTCATCAAATTAAAACGGAAAATAAAAAATTGCAAGAAAAATCATTTGATGAAATATTTGGAGAAAAATGGGAAGAAAAAGAAGAAAAAGAACGAAATGAGCAGAAAAAAAGAGAAATTGTTGGAAAATATTTAAAAATAAAAGAGAAAATAAAGGAAAAAGGAAAAAAATATTCAACAAAAGAATGGGATAAAATTAACTCGAAAATAGCGAAAAAAATGGCAACAAATCGGCAACACATTCAAAAATGGATCAAAGAATTTGGTCTTCAAAGAAATAAATGTCACAAATCAAAAACTGACGAAGAAAAAATAGAAAATTGTAAAAAACTTTATTGAAATGACAAAAGAATATAAGCAAAACAGAAAATATTCAACCAAAGAATGGAACCAAAATTATGTCGAAATTTGTAAGAAAATTGGTGTAAATTACGATATAATTAATAAATGGAAGAGACAATTTGGAATTAGCCATAAAAGAATAATGGAGAAAGAAAAAATGGACCAAATGAAAATTTATTTGGAAATAAAACTGAAGAATCCAAAAATGAGTGACAAGGAAATTGCAAAAACATTGAAAATTGGTCGATCGACCATTTTCAAATGGAAGAAACAATTGGGGATGATTAACTAATTATGTAAACATATCATTAGAGTTTCAATATATGAATCTTTAATTGTGCTTTGTAATTTGGCGAAATAAAATTCCAAAATATATCTATATTTTTTAATAGATAATTTAACCGGATAGTAAATATTTTTGAGAACTCCAGTAATTGACCGTAATTTTTACTTTTATTTTATTCATTTTTTCATTTATTTTATAGTTTGTAAAAAAACACCATTAATTTTTAGTCGTCGCGAATCCCAAAAATACGGTATTCAAATTGCTAAATATTTTTGGTTCATTTAAGCATTTAAAAAAGTTTTTGGCGATATAATTATTCTGTAGTAATCATTTGGTTTTTATAATTACTGCATATGGTATCCCCACAAAGTGTCCAAGACACGAAATGTCCAAGCCACGAAATGTCCAAAAGAGTAAAAAAACACGAAATGTCCAAAAAAAAAATTTAAATTTTATAAAAATCCGGAAAATAAATCTATTTTAGGGTTTTCGAAGTCGGTGAACACGGATATAATATTTATATAGTCCATTCGTAACCCTAATTCACCCGAACAAGAAAAAAACTCAAAATTCGCTTAAAATATGTGCTAATTTTTGACTTCAGGTTTTCTATTCATTGACCAACCAAATGTTCCGTATTAACCTAGAAAGTCTACAAAAAGTCGTAAGAAGAAATCTTTGTCAAACATTTCAAAGCCAACTCTCCCGAGGACGATTTGGGAATGGATTTTGTCGAACCAAATGCCGAGACAATTTGAGGAGACAAACAACCGACCTATCACAGAAAACATCTTATAAATTTGCTCGACGGATCACATAAGCCAATAAAATGCTGTGGTAAATTGTCCATGGAAAATGGGACGTCAAAAAATAGGGAAAATGCATTTTTTTAAATAAGGTAAATAAATGCCTAATAAAAATTTTAACAAATGGTGAACAGAATGAAGAAATTAAAAAGATTCACATTTTAAATCATTGTTAAAGTTCTTCATTAATTAGTAATTACTACTAATTACTCCATAAAAACAATTTTTGGAGTTAATTTCTTTCGCCTTGTAAATCCTTCAAATCCAACTTCCTGCGCAATCACCAATCAATTGTTTTCTTTGGTCTGTGTCGACTTTCAACCAATTTTTAATTGACGGCCTTGGCTTGTCAATTCATCTTCAACCAAAAAATTCTTGACATTAATGCTGTAAAATTTAACATTTGAAAATTGGAAACCAAAAATTTAAAAAATTGCACAAATTGCGTCATTTGGCAACGGAAGCTGGCTAAATATTAATTAAATCTTTCATTAGAAGCCAAATTTGATCACTCATATCGGTGGTCGGAATCAATTTGGTACTGTTTCTGTGTTACACCATTTTCATAAATAGTCTCAAAATGGAATGCCAAATTTTTAAATGGATTAAATTTTTTTTACAGGAAATCAGTAGAAGGCGATTTTACATCAATAAAAACCAAAATAATAATGAAAAATTACATTTTTACAAGAAAATAATATAATTTGTTTTTAAATTTCTGAAGAAGATGAAATTCCGACTATTATTTATCCCAATTATATTTATGATAATGGAAATTCATCAAATTAAAACGGAAAATAAAAAATTGCAAGAAAAATCATTTGATGAAATATTTGGAGAAAAATGGGAAGAAAAAGAAGAAAAACAACGAAATGAGCAGAAAAAAAGAGAAATTGTTAGAAAATATTACAAAATAAAAGAAAAAATTAAGCAAAAAGGAAAAAAATTCTCAACAAAAGAATGGAGTAAAATTGAATTAAAAATAGCGAAAAAATTGGGGACAAATCGCACATATATTCTAAAATGGATTAAAGAATTTGGTCTTCAAAAAAATAAAAGTTACAAATCAAAAACTGATGAAGAAAAAACTGAAATTGTGCAAAAATTTATTGAAATGAAAAATGAATTTAAGCAAAATAGAAAATATTCAACCAAAAAATGGAACCAAAATTATGCCGAAATTTGCAAGAAAATTGGAGTTAATTATGATATAATGAAGAAATGGAAGAAACAATTTGGCATTCTCAGTAAAGAAAGAATGGAAGAAGAAAAAATGGAAAAAAGGAAAATTGGAGAAAGTGAAAATTTATTGGAAAATAAAAAGGGAAAACCCAAAATTGAGTGATCGGAAAATTGCCGAAATAATGAAAATTGCGAGAAAGAATATATTTAATTGGAAAAAACAATTTGGAATGATGAGCTAATTAAAAAAAAATTAGGAGATCATTAGATTCAAATATGTTAGTTTATGAAAATTTCTTGTCTTCTTAACATTGTTTAAAGTAGGGTTGCACGGGTCCGGGTATTACCGGATATTGAAAAGCCCGGGTACCGGGTCGGGTATCGGGTACCCGGTGAAATCGGGTATTCAAGAAATTTTTATTTCCTTCAAAATTATAATTTTACAGATATTTATTTTTAATGCGATTTATTAACAGATTTGTCCACAAAAAAGGATGATTTTTGGGATTACAAGGCTCAATTTGTTAACGGATTTTCTTTAAAAAAGATTAGCCACTAGGCCATTTTCGCAGTTAGTAGTTGCAGTTTTATAATTATTTTTTTCAAAATTTGCCTTTCACCCCAATTTTCTTCAGTAATTTTCACTCAAACCCCCATTCTTAGCAGTGTATTTTTGGTGTCCGGGTACCCGGACCTACCGGGTCGGGTACCAGGTATTGGATTTTCAAAAAACCGGGCCCCGGCACCGGGCTCGGGTATTAAAAAACCGGGCGTGTTGGTATCCGACCCGGTCGGGTACCCGGACCCGTGCAACCCTAGTTTAAGGTTGTATAAAAACGCCCAGTGATTGTGTTCTATCCCGAATTTTAAAAGCATAAAATTTTGAGTACTCAGCAAATTGAGTCTTGAATTCTCTAAAAATTATCCGGACCCACGTACCAAACTCAAATCTGCTAGTACATTGGATCGTTTTTTTTTTCTAATTCGACAGTGTAACCGATTTATCGGAATAGGCTTTCAATTAAGCGCCGGTACACACAACTGATTTAATCTTTAAAAAATTGTCGAAAAACAGCAAAATTTGGTGATTATTAAGCAAATTCTGCTGTTGTGGGAAAAGCAACAACAAAAAAGTATTTCGTGGAGTTACCCTATTAATAAATATTTATTTATTTTTTAAATGGTGATACAACTCAATTTAGTAGTAACGAACGTGGTGAGTCAAAGTGACAAAAGTGCAGATGTGGCGAAGTGACAAAAGTGCGAATGAGTGGTGATCAGAAGAGGCGGGTCATTTCAGTACGGAATAAATTATTTTATTTAATTAATAATATAATTATTTTAGTCTATTAATTAGATTTGTTGACCATATTTATAATCTCGATTTATTTTTTATTTTCCCAAACAAATTACATTTTTATGAGAGAAATACAGTACCCCAAAAAATTCTTGACTCAAACCTGAAAACTATCTTATAGTTCATTTAAAAACTTGAAATAATTCATGCTTGCACAACTTTTGGTGCTGATCAAAAAAGTCTCTAACAGCAACTTGATCAGATCACTCCTTCCTAGTGACCAGGACCCCCAAAATACACTGAAAATCGGGGAAATTTTCGAAATCCCTAGGGGGTTGGGAAATATTTTCTAGAGAAAATGGGCAAGCCCACTGAAAAGAGCACAAAATTTGCTACCGAATTGCTTTTGTAAGTGGGTCTACGATTTGTATATAGAAAGTTATACTTGGTTTAATAATTGATCACCATAAAAATGATCAATTTTTGATCAGCGCCATAACTTTTTCTAGAAGCATCCAAATTAAGCATTCTTGGTATTATTTGATAGCTCTAAGTGTCCTCTATTTGCCTTTAAAATTTCAAAAAATTTGGTTGCGTTTCAAAAAAGTTGTGGCTTTTAAATTTCAAAAATTGATTTGGTAAATCTTTTTGACAGAATTCTTTTTGAAACATAACCAAATTTTTTGAATTTTAAAGGCAAATAGGGGACACTTAGGGCTATCGAATGATATAAAGAATGTGTAATTTGGATGCTTCTAGAAAAAGTTATTTTTTATATAGTTCGAGTTTTTTTGTGGTCGTGTAAACTGAAATAGAACCATATATATTTATTATTGTTAGCTTATTATTCAATTATAAATTTAAATAATTAATTAATCATTAGAAAACTCTTCCGTACTGAAATGACCCGCCTCTTCTGATCACCACTCATTCGCACTTTTGTCACTTCGACACAGCACCGTAACGAAGCATAGTTGCAAAAATATTGGAAATTAAACGAATGAGCATTATAAAATGGAAGAAACAATTTGGGACGATTAACTAATTATATAAACCAAGAAGGTCATTTGTCTAAGAAATTTTAATTGTGTCTATTATCTTCTTCAAACACTGTAAAACAAAAATTTTCTCCATGAAGATTTCTCATTAAAATGCTGATAAACTGACAATAAATATTTTTAAAAAATGGAAAAAAATTTCGTTAAATTTAATGTAATATTTTTGAAATTTTTGTATTCTAGTGATAGATTGAAAATGTATTGGGAATTAAAATTAAAGAATCCAAAATTGGTGCTACGTCGATTCTTAAAAAGTGAAAATTTGGCGATTCCTAAAAAGTGCAAAATTTGCTAAATTTTTGACTAAATCAACTCATAACTTTTCTCAGACGCAACCAAATTGCACAATCTTGGTTAGCGAAATGTATAAAATGAGACTTTTTGGGAAATTCACTTATTTTTGAGCAGTTTTCTTTCAATTTTGGCAAATTTTTTTGGCGTTTTTTTTTTTGGCTTTTTAGCAAATTTTTGTTTTTGTTTTTTTGGCATATAGTATGTATCAGAGATGGGATTTCGCGTTTCGCTTTTGCAAATTTCGCTTCTTTTTTTTGGTACTTTCGCTTTCGCGTTTCGCATTATTGGTAAAATTAATGAAGCAAATTAAAATTTAAAAAAATTTAAAATTTTTTGGGCATTTGGCCAAGAATTTGATGCCAAAAAAGATATTTTAAATAAACCCTAATTTTTCAAAAAATCGCTAAAATATGTGACAAAAACTGCCGAAACCCCAAAATATGTTTTTATATGTGCTAAAAACTCGCTCTAATTGAAAGGAAAACAGGTAAAAATGCTATTTTTGAGCTTTTCATGCGATAGCATATGCGCAAAAAAAACATGTAAAAACATATAAATCCGTTACCTGGTTATTTTGATTGAATGATGCTCTTTTAAGGAAGACTTTGGTATTTTAAGCGAGTAAAAGTAAACCATGGAGGAGCTTTTTTGATAATCTGATGATTTAAAAAAACAAAATTTTAAAACGTCAAATAGTCCAAATTAAATACAGAAAAAAATTTTATAAAATTTTTTGAAAAATTATGGACTGAAATGAGCGCGCTAAATCAATTTTAAAGCCATTCAGCGCATCAAGGAACTCGAAATTGGAAATAAATTCTGCATTTAGTCCAAATTTATTTACCCGTAGCGTACAGCACAGCTTGGTCACAACAAAGTTGAGAGAGCCAAAGTGCGGTAAAACGGGAGAAAAGGAGGAGGAGGGGAAGGGAAGGGAATCGAACCGACGGCTCACACAAACGAAACAAAGGCACTAACCACTGGGCCAGGCAGTCCACACCTGACACAATGCTAAATTTAAAAGAAAAAAAGGAAGAAATATTTACAAAAACTCCCAAGATTGGATAAAATATGTAAAAAAAAAATTATGTTTTTTTGAACAAAAAAATCGTAGTAAATCTTGAATACACATAAAATGGCAGACAAATGACTTGATTATATTTAGTAGAGACCGAGCCGGGCCGGGCCCGGTACCGGTTTTTACCGGGCCCGTAAACCGGTCCGGCGATTTTAGGGAAAATTCCGATTTGACCGGTTTTCCGGTTTGACCGGTTTTTCAGAGGCCGGGCCAGGAAACCGGTCATTTTGAAAATGCCAAACCGGTCCGGAAACCGGCATTTTGGACCGGTTTTTACCGGTTTATGATAAAGCATAAAATTCTTCATTTTTGTTCATTTTCCTTTGAAAAATATTCCTTTGGCATAATGTTATCAAATTTTTTTTTTTGAATTTTTCGGTTGAATTTTTTATTTCACACGACCATAAAATTTTTTGCAACTTTAGTGCACTATAACTTTTTCTGAAGACTCCAAATTAAATATTCTTAATACCATTTGATAGCCTAAAGTGTCCTCTATTTTTCTGTAAAATTTTAAAAAATTTCGTTGAGTTTCAAAGAAGTTGTGGTCAAGAGCTCAAGAGGTTCACCAAATCAATTTTTGAAATTGACAAGCCACAACTTTTTTGTAACATAGCCAAATTTTTTGAAATCTTAAAAGCAAATAGAGGACACTAGGGCTATCAAAAAATACTTTTTAAAATTTATAATTGAAGAGGTCATTTTGATGCCTGAAGTTAAATAGAGTCGAAATTAACACTTGGCACGATTTTTGTCGATTTTGGGGTTGAAATACATGTGAGAATAAAAATTTTTACCAAACCGGAAACCGGTTCCGGGCCCGGCAATTTGAAAATCCGGTTTCACCGGTTTTTGAGAGGCCGGGCCCGGAAACCGGTTGCTTCTGAAAATATCAGACCGGTCCGGTCCGGCACTTTTGGAGATCTCGGTCTCTAATATTTAGAATAAGTTTAAACTATCTTAAAATTATTTTTCGATATTCCTTTTTTTTGAGAAGAAAACTATTTTTTCAGGATATATTTAAAAAAAATTTTGAATTTTTTTTAAAGAATTTTTATAATTCTCAACACCTTTTGTTCGCAAAAACAGAAAAGAAAGATGTTTTTGGCACATTTTTAAGATGCCAAACCAATGGAGGAAAAGGCAAAAAAATAAAGTTAATTAATTGACCGGGATATTTTTGTTAGGAATATTTTTTTAAATTAACACAAAGTGAATAACCTGGTAGCCCTGAAACAGTTATATGCTCATATCAGAACGAGTTTTGAAAAAAATAAGCAAAATTTTTAGAAATTTCGCGCAAAAAAGTAAAATAAAATCTTAAAAAACCACTATTCGCAGAGCAAATGGCAAACCCTAATAATCCCTAATTTATTCTGTAGCCAATTTTTTCGAGAATAACAAGCATTCCACCACACTGCATAAAATGCCCAAATTAATAGGAAAAAGGCAAAGTAGAATTGACATTTCTGTTTTTGTAAGATTTCTCTTATAATTTATGTTGAGAAAAAAGTATGTATTTTTTAAGAATTTTTACGAAAAATTTCAAATTTTACAGGTTTTTTTGTCTTCCATGAAAGTTTTCTAAATTTTTTTAAAATTAAAATTTTATATTTTTTTCAATCCCTGATGGCTTAGATAGCATTAAAATTACGAAAACATAGTCTTCTTGTTTATTAAGAGCATTCTATTGTTTGGATAATTGCTGATTTTTTAAAAACTAATTTGACCAAATTAGCGGACTTAATCACTTCATATCATTTATTAATGTTATTTAGGCTATCAGGATTAAAAAATTCAAATGTGAACCCGATTTTAGACATAGGCAAAACTGTCTGGAAACGCAATTTTTAATGTCGTAGAATTAATTTTTCAAAAAAAAAATGGACTAAGATTCTAGGGCTTGAAATTATATGGATTTATATTTTTTCTGCGCCTATGCTATGAAGAAAGGGGCTCAAAATTAGCATTTCTACGTTACAATTTTTTGTTTTAGTGAAGGTTTTTAGTCCATATAAATCTATATTTTGGGGGGTTTTCTTGAATTTTTTAGGGTTTAAAATTTATATTTTGGTAGTTTTTAGTCCATATTTGTAATTTTTGAGCTTTTTAGTCCATATTTGTAATTTTTGAGCTTTTTAGTCCATATTTCGGGCATTTTTAGTCCGTATTATGATGGTCCATATTTGAATTTGACGTTTTTTAGTCCTTATAATTTCGAGCCCTAATTATCACACATTAAATGACATTGGATGAAAATTATCAAGAAAATTTGTATTATATTTTCATTTAAATATTAATTTCACCCAAAAAGAGTGCTGAGTCGTTAATCAAAACCATCAAATAAAAAATATTGCTAACAACTTTGCTCAAAAGCAATTAAATTTTTAATTCTTGATATCATTCGATAGCCCTAAGTGTTTTCAATTATCAGCAAAATTTCAAAAAATTTCGTTAAGTTTCAAGAAAGCACCTCCTAAGAATTGAAAAATATTTTCCCAAATATTGATTCCATAAATTATAATTATTATATTCAAAAAAAATATTTTGAGATTTTTTGTGCCTAAAAATACCATCCCTAGTCACTAGAAATCAATCTTTTGGGCTTCGTCACTAAATGCTTCTTTTTTTTGACTATTTATTTACTTTGGATTAATTTTATTTTTAATTTGTTGTTGAATTATTTGTCGTTTTCCTTCCAATTTTTCTTCTTCTTTCTCTCTTCTGAAAGTGATTTTTTCTAAATTATGTACTTTTCTATTATGTGACCAGACAGAATACATATTAAAAAAATTTATGATAATTAATATCTTAAAATTCTAAGACATTTGACTAAAATTTCATAAAATTTTGGTTTTAGGGCAGTATTCTGTGTAATTTTTTTCTTAACGAAACTACCACTTAAAAGTATATTAATTTTTCATTAATGCATTCTTTTTTGTTTTTCACTGTGTTTCTCCCAAACATTTATATCACTTCAATAATAACAACAAAAATACACCACGCCAAACAATTGTGGAAATGAAAAATGAAAATTGGTCCAAATAGGCATGAAATTCAATTAAAAAAAAAATCGCTTTTGTAATCGGTGGACCAATTTGGCACTTAAGAGACAAAAAAAAAATCGCAAGGACAGTGTACATTTCAGTGTGTAAAATTTGTTTTTGATCAAAATCATCATGAAGAGTTGGGGGCTCGCATCAGTACTAGGTATTGGGCGGACAGACGAGCAACTTTGATTTTTCGCTCAAACAAATTTTGAGTGACAAAAACGACAGCAAATTGGTGATGATGTGACTTTTTTGTGAACAACTCGGACAAGTACCGTTCGTCAATGGACAGCATCAAATCGTCGAGGATGAGCAAAAGGGGTTTTGCCATGCGTTTGAGCAGTTCTTCCGATGGCACTCCCGCATACACATCGACTCCCGCCTTTTGAAGCACCGGCACCGCTGAGTTCATCTCCCCAAAGCAATAGAGGATGGAGACCGGTTTGGGTGCAATTAATTCATCAGATTGGGCAAGAAATTTTAGCAAGAACTGAGTCTTTCCAGAAGAGGAGGGTCCGGAAATGATTAGACCAAAAGGGAGTTTAAAACTGATGTCTTTATTGGTGAACGATTGTGCATTAATCATTTTCAATGAGTAAGAAAAGAAAAAAAGGACTTTTATAGTGCGAAAATGTTTACAAGTTGGCGGTTGAAGCCTGGATACTATGGAAAAATTCGTCAAGAGTTTTGTCAATATCACCAATATCCTCCTCATTGGTAGGCGGCGCAACTTTGGTCTCTTCCTTTTTGTCTCCTCCTCCTCTTTCTTCTTTGACAATTGGTTGCGCGGATGGTCCACTTACAGGGGGTTCATTCTTTTTGTCGGCTTTGTTGTTGCTGCTGCTCAACGACTCAGCCAACAGGAGATTGCCAAGCACGTTAATTGCAGTCTTTGCTTTCTTCCACCGCGCGCCGTCCTGCATAGCGTCGGCCAATAGTCCTGCTTCCACCAAGTCAAGTGCAACCTTGGCCTTACGCTTCAACTCCTGCTCCTCAGTCTGCGTGCCTTGGGTTGATGTTGCTGTTTTTGTGGTGGTGGTGGTGGTAGTGGTGCTGATTGAGTCGGACGGTAGGTCACTGTATGGCACATTGAACACTCTCGCTTTATTTTTTACACGGAAGAAGCAATGCCCAGGAAGATCATAGACGACATCGAAAGGGATGAATTGTGTTTTGTCCACGCGGGTGCACCACAAGGTGATGCCCTCTTTTGTCGTCATTGTGTCTACCTCAACCTCTGTAGCTTTACATGAGCGGCATCTACCACTCTCATCAAAAGGAATAAAGCGGGGGGTTGACAGACGGGGTCCGCTCACTGTTATGCCGCTCGTGCTAATGGTCAAATCAGCCTCACCCAGAATTTGGTTGATTAACGATTTTTTGTCACTCATTTAATAGCCATTTGGTAAGAAACGGGACACGATTTTTGAGGAATGATTTCGTAAAAGTTGAAAAGAAACAAAATTTGCCCGGCTTATATACACCTGAACTCTCGACTGACCAACCATCCATTAAATTAAACCCCGCCCCTTTTAAGCCCCCAAACCAAAATGCTCAACTTTTTAACATTTATTAATAGAAGCACCACCCCAACCATCAACTCATTGGAATAATGAAGAATTGCATAATCACAATCATCACAAATGCTCTTCCACATATTATTCACCCTCTTTCTTCCAATTAATCATTCCGCGATTGATCTTGTCCAATAACATTTTCACATGAGTGCATTCTCGTCCCGTCTCTTCGGCGAACTTGCGCAGATCCTCCATGATTTGTTTGGCCCGGTCACGACCAAACCAGCTGAGGAGCTGAGGGAATGATGAAATGTGTTCATTAAAAAACAAATTAGCGCGGCTTTACTACTTCATAATCGCCGCTCTCAAACATTTCCAACCAGAGCTGGCGCTCATCTGGCATTTCCGGTCCATCTGCGTCTGATGAAGTGTTTTGAGGGTCATTGGACATTTTTGACACAATGGAAAGGGTGCGAAAATTTAGGCTTAAGAAAAGTGGGGTGAAAAATTATGCATTTATTGACATTATATTTTAATTTTAATTACGCAAAAGATATGCAAAAATATTTTTTAATTTTATAAGAATTTAAGTGAAAATGCTACTGACGAACTCGGGACCGTCCGTTGCGTTAAATACACCACTTATTCTGTTTATCACATTAACCCATCAAATCCCGCCCAAATTCTTGACCTACATACAAAATCCCATCGCAAAATTGTTTTGACGGAATGAACACCAACAAATAATGTATATATGCAATTTATTGACCCAATTAAAAAAAATCCCAAAATTAAAAATGAGTAAAAGATCAAAATTTAAAAAAGATCATATTATTGTTAATTGTTAATTTTCATAATTCATTCATTCATTCTTTTCACGTCCTTTCCGTCCGTCCGACTCATCAGGGGGCCGGGGCCTAATTTTTAAGTATTATTTCCATAAATTACATCCCACATTCTTATTATTTTACCGCAGGGCGACGGCGTGCGGCAATCCGAAAAGCCACTTGAAAATGATGGAATTAATTAGCATAATTGAGAGGGTAATCCTCCCTATCCCGTCTCACTTCGAGGCGCAACAGCGCGGGCCAAACGCACGGGCCCGTTGTCGACATTGTCGGCAACAATGTACTCGTTGGAGCGTCCGCGCGCACAACGAAACGCCACGTAAAAGAGGATGAGCTGAAAAGCATACTGTAGAGAAAATCTTTGTGGGAGAATTGACCGCCCCGCCGTGACGAGACACACAATCAAAAACATGGAGCACACGTAAAGGGCAATGGCCAGCGGCGGAGAGCATCCGCCTGCACTTGGAGAAGAGCCGCCGCCTTAATTATTATTAATAATTAATATCAATAAATAAATGCATTTTCACCCGGCTCCAATTCCCCGCCAGTGGCCAAAAAGTATGTGATGTTTTTTATCACCTTATTTACACAAAGAATTGGCCGGGTGTATGGGGCGGGTCGCAAACATTCGTTGTCCAAATTTGGACAAACACAGTTCGGGACGGGGACCCATGGGAATTTAGAGGGGGAGTAAGTCATATTGATAAAAAAAAACAATAATTTTATGAATGAAAAATAATATTAATAAAAATATTTTTGATCAAACGTAAAAAAAAAGTTGTGATCAGAGCCGAATGAAAAGTGTGGCCCTACCGCCTCCCAAATTATTCAAAACTTTTGTCCATCATTTCGCCCCGCCCCAAATTACTTTGTCCAGTCGAAAGTGCAGATCAACAACAAAGCCAACTTTGCACATGTTGACCGCTCCTCGGCAAAGCAAACGCCCGGAGTGAATGGCCGGCCGGCAACATTTTGTGCACCAATTCCCTTGGGGGCATCCGCCCCCTTCTTTTTTCCTTTCGGACAATACAAAAGATTACCCCTGCCGCCAGAAAATGGGGGGGGGGGATCATCAGCCCCTCCGTCCGCGGGCGGGGGGGGGATGCATAAATTAAATATTGACGACGGTCCCTGCCCTCCGGGCCTCCCCCCCGGCGCGGGGTCGCGTGCCGCCGCCTCTGACGACGGCCCCCTGCCCTCCGGGCTTCCCCCTCCCCCTCCTCTGACGACGGTCCCGACTCTTCTCCTTTCCCGCACGCACCCCACCCCCCAACACATTGCGCGAAAACTGACACCTCCCCTCCCCCTCCCGGACCCCCTCCTCTGACGACGCTCCCGGCACACCCCACAGGCACGCGCTTGTGCGCGAAAAACAGGCGGCGCGCAGGCGGCAACATCAAAGACCCGCACCGCCCCCACAGGTTCACGCCTGACGACGGTGCGGGTGGGTAAACTACTCACCACACTGCATAAAATGCCCAAATTAATAGGAAAAAAGCAAAGTAGAATTGGCATTTCTGTTTTTGTAAGATTTCTCTTACAATTTATGTTGAGAAAAACGTATGTATTTTTTAAGAATTTTTACGAAAAATTTCAAATTTTACAGGTTTTTTTGTCTTCCATGAAAGTTTTCTAAATTTTTTTAAAATTAAAATTTTATATTTTTTTCAATCCCTGATGGCTTAGATAGCATTAAAATTACGAAAACATAGTCTTCTTGTTTATTAAGAGCATTCTATTGTTTGGATAATTGCTGATTTTTTAAAAACTAATTTGACCAAATTAGCGGACTTAATCACTTCATATCATCTATTAATGCTATTTAGGCTATCAGGATTAAAAAATTCAAATGTGAACCCGATTTTAGACATAGGCAAAACTGTCTGGAAACGCAATTTTTAATGTCGTAGAATTAATTTTTCAAAAAAAAATGGACTAAGATTCTAGGGCTTGAAATTATATGGATTTATATTTTTTCTGCGCCTATGCTATGAAGAAAGGGGCTCAAAATTAGCATTTCTACGTTACAATTTTTTGTTTTAGTGAAGGTTTTTAGTCCATATAAATCTATATTTTGTGGGGTTTTCTTGAATTTTTTAGGGTTTAAAATTTATATTTTGGTAGTTTTTAGTCCATATTTGTAATTTTTGAGCTTTTTAGTCCATATTTGTAATTTTTGAGCTTTTTAGTCCATATTTCGGGCATTTTTAGTCCGTATTATGATGGTCCATATTTGAATTTGACGTTTTTTAGTCCTTATAATTTCGAGCCCTAATTATCACACATTAAATGACATTGGATGAAAATTATCAAGAAAATTTGTATTATATTTTCATTTAAATATTAATTTCACCCAAAAAGAGTGCTGAGTCGTTAATCAAAACCATCAAATAAAAAATATTGCTAACAACTTTGCTCAAAAGCAATTAAATTTTTAATTCTTGATATCATTCGATAGCCCTAAGTGTTTTCAATTATCAGCAAAATTTCAAAAAATTTCGTTAAGTTTCAAGAAAGCACCTCCTAAGAATTGAAAAATATTTTCCCAAATATTGATTCCATAAATTATAATTATTATATTCAAAAAAAATATTTTGAGATTTTTTGTGCCTAAAAATACCATCCCTAGTCACTAGAAATCAATCTTTTGGGCTTCGTCACTAAATGCTTCTTTTTTTTGACTATTTATTTACTTTGGATTAATTTTATTTTTAATTTGTTGTTGAATTATTTGTCGTTTTCCTTCCAATTTTTCTTCTTCTTTCTCTCTTCTGAAAGTGATTTTTTCTAAATTATGTACTTTTCTATTATGTGACCAGACAGAATACATATTAAAAAAATTTATGATAATTAATATCTTAAAATTCTAAGACATTTGACTAAAATTTCATAAAATTTTGGTTTTAGGGCAGTATTCTGTGTAATTTTTTTCTTAACGAAACTACCACTTAAAAGTATATTAATTTTTCATTAATGCATTCTTTTTTGTTTTTCACTGTGTTTCTCCCAAACATTTATATCACTTCAATAATAACAACAAAAATACACCACGCCAAACAATTGTGGAAATGAAAAATGAAAATTGGTCCAAATAGGCATGAAATTCAATTAAAAAAAAAATCGCTTTTGTAATCGGTGGACCAATTTGGCACTTAAGAGACAAAAAAAAAAATCGCAAGGACAGTGTACATTTCAGTGTGTAAAATTTGTTTTTGATCAAAATCATCATGAAAACCCATTAAATACACTGAAACAGCACCAAACTGATTCCAACCACCGATCAATTAGATTCATAATCATAGGTGGACAAGGGGGGGGGGGGGTCAATTTCGAAATTGTATTTGTAAAATTTTTGGCGAAAATCGAAAATGCAACTTGTAAAGATGGGAAAACCCTATTAAAATTGGAAAAAAAACCAAAATTTTTGTTCCAAAAGCTCCAAAATTTAACGCTTTTGAATTGCACTTAGTAAGGATTTTTACAACATTATGTTTCATCTTTTCCAAGTGCGCAAATTTTTTACAAAGCTGGCTTTCATAAATTTTAAAAAATTATAAATGGTTTTAGTGAAAAACCTGTTAGCAATTTTTTCAAAAATTTTCCGGGCGGCGCCTCTATCGGTCGTCACCGCCGGCCCCCTGGTTCCGTAAATTTTTTTTGGAAAAGCGCCGCAAAAAAGAAGTGGATTAAAAAAAAATAATCGTTAGAAAAATTTTTAAGCGTTTTTTTAATTTTGTAAAAATTTTTGCCTCTGAGGTGGGGGGGGGTGGGATTTCGTATTTTGTAAAGGCAAATTTCTGACGCGCCCCCTTTGCCCGTGTATGTTCATAATACAACATAAAATGATATGAGAATTCACTGAAACATCAACAAAAAAGATTTTGTCGAAATGAATAATTAAGAAAATTTAACAGCCCCTCTCAAGAAACGGAAAATAAGAAATTTTAAGAAAAATTTGGCAAAATTTTAGAAAAAATTTCATTTTTCCCATCGGCACCTCTCTACAGCGCCGGAGTCTGAAATGCCACTCAAATTTTTCAAAAATCTTGTAAAAAGCTCTGTTTTTGGAATGAAACGGAAACTTTCGACAAGTGTAATGCGCATTTAGAAAATTTATGAAATGCCTTTTTTGACAACAAAATTTTAAAAAGTAAATTTTTGAAAAAATGGGAAAAAAATGTTTCGTTTTATGCATTTTAGAAGAAGCCGGTAGAAAGCAAATGACAGCTGCTGCTCAGTAGAACTTGGCCTTGTCACTTTTGCTGCTGAAATATGGGGAGAAAAAGCGTTGAATTTGGTGGAGAAGTGAACTTATGACATCATCCCACCCTCTATGAAAAAATTTTAAAAAAAAAAAGAATTTTTTAGTTCTCCAAATTTCTGAAATGTTTATAGTAAAAAAAAAAAAAAAAATTTTTGAGTCATTTTACTGAAAGATTTTTTTGAAAGAAATCTTTTGAAAAAACAAAAATTTTTTTTTGTTAATCGCAGGGGGGGGGGGTTACCAGAAATTCCTCTAAAAATTTTTCAGACGGGAACGATACGGGGAGGAAACGACGGGGGCCGGAAAGTAGAATTCGCATGCCATGGATTGATTGAAACTGTACCGTATAAAAATGAGTGCGCCCAACGCCACGGTTTGGAGCAGTATGATGGTGATGAGCATTGTGCTGCTCACACAGGTCGTCGCCGTCGTCGTTGGGCTGTTTGGCGTGCCGTATTGGTGATGTTGCTGCTGTTGTTGATGATTTTGTTGCTGCTGTTGTGCCACCATTTGTTGGTTGGACCGAATCTGGCGCACTTCCTGCTGAATTTGCTCCAAATAGTTGCGCACCACCGTCTGATCAGCAGCGGCATTCGGGTGGACCTGCCGCGTTAGGGAAATGCACATTATGATAATAAATATGAAAATTTGATAGTGGGGAATTATATGCTATTTTTTCGTCTAAAAATTATTGTTTTTTTCATTTTTTATAGCGATTTTTATAAAATTTTATGATTAAATTGAAAAGATTTTCCTGCAATTTGCTATAAAAAAAATTTCTAGTGTTTTTTTTTTTGAAAATTTTCTGTTTGGATCTTTTTTTAAATTTTTTGGTGGGAAACAACCAGGGCGGGATGAAGAAGCGCATTCAAAGAGAACTTTGTCCAACTATTATGGCACATGCTTACCGCAGTGCCAACCCCTGCTCCACCAGCTTGTGCCTGTTGCTGCTGGTGCTGCTGCTGTTGGATGACTTTTTGCTCAATGTTGTACGCGCGCGTGTACGTCTCCGTCACGTAGTTTTTCATCTCGCGCAGCGTGGTGCTCAGTTCGCGCATGCCCAGGATCAGCTCGTTCTTCTCGTGGGCCAGGAAAGTGCCGGCGGCGGGAGGAACTGCTGTAGAATAATATAAAAAAAAAAAGTTATGCAGCAAATTTTTTAGCGATTTTTCAAAATTTTACGATGAATTACTATTTTTTATAAAATTTTCCAAAAAATCGCTAAAAATTTTGTTCTTTAAAATTTTCTTGTTAAATTATTTCCTAAGAATTTTTTATTGAAAAATTTCTTTTTGTAAATTTTTTTTTTTAGTTTTTCGGAGGGGAGAGGGTTGCGAAGAAAGGAGAGAAGCTTGAAATTTTGTAAAATTTGGTCTATTTTTTTAAAAGTCATTAAAAATTTCAAAAAATCTTTCCCCGGCGGCGTCTATTGGGAACACCTTCAAATTTGATTCAAAAATGGCAAATGTTGGTGATAATCGGTTATAAATAGGGCTGGGATTTTTAATGATAAAAAATCCCAAAATAATTAACTAAATAGTGACAAAAAAAAGCCAAAATAATGGAAAAAATAGTGGCGAAAAAGTTCCAAATTTAGGGGGTGTAATTTTTTAAATAGCTATTTTAATTTGAAAATAATTTAAAATTAAGGAAAAAGATTTTATTCACTGATTGCAGTTACAAAATATTTTCTTAGCAAATATTGAACAAGAAAAAAAAAATTTGGGGGAAGAATTTTTGTGAAATTTTTCCAATTCTTAGGGGCGTATTTTTGAAAACTTTTAGGTCGATTCTTAGGGGTGTATTTTTCGTTTTTATTGCAATTTTTGGTAAGTTTTCCAAAAATGCCAAAATAGTGGCAAAAATAATGACGAAACGCCAAAATAGTGGCAAAAAATTATTTTAGTGGCCAACTTACGAAATAGTTTTTTTTAGTGGCAAAGCTCCAAAATAGTGATTCCTAGTGATGAATAGTGGCACTAAAAACGAAAAATTTTCGAAAAAGAATGTGTTTTTCGTGCATTTCTCGTCGAGTTAAAGCCGCAGAAAAAATAGTTAAAAAACTAAGAATCCCAGCCCTAGTTATAAATACGTCCAAAATTCACAATTTTTCACTGCTTAAAATCGCAAAAATGTCATTTTATCATCAGCTAAATAATTTTTTTTTACCTGTGCTTTATCAAAAAATTATATAAAATTTATCCCGCAATTAATTTAATGGGCAAAATGAAATTTTTCTGGCAAAATATTTTTTTTTATATTTTGAAAAAATGATTTAAATATAAAAAATTAGGAAAAGTTTGTCGGAGAGAAACGGGGGTGATTGGATTGGCAGGAAAATGTTGTGCAGCAACATCCCTTTCCGTCGTCATAACCCTTTTCCAACTTTATTCATAAACTGCCCCAACCACCTGCTCCTCCTCCCTGTTGCTGTACAGCTCCAGCCTGTTGTTGTTGCTGTTTCTGTTGCCAGTGCACAATTTCGTTCAGTTGCAGCTCCATCTTTTGCATGGTCGTGTGGATGTTCGCCTGCGCCTCGTAGATCAGTCGCAGCTCGCGCTGCTGTGCGTCCTCATAGTATTTGGCCTGATCGTCCTCCTCGTCCGACTTGGCCTTCTCCGGATGCTGCTCCTTGAACCTGGACGGGCAAAATGGGAAATAGTTAAATGATTTTTAAATTCGAAAAACTTTCCCAGGGAAATATGCCAAATACAATAAAAATTTTCAGAAAACTATTTCTAGAAGGACTGCCAAAAATGTGTACAAAAAGTGGTCAAAATATGAACATAAACATAAATATGTAAAAATAAAAAAATACCGAAATATATATAAAAACCCAAAATACGCACCAAATATGTAAATTAAATTTTAAAAAATGAAAAAAAATTCTTCGTAAAGATTGAAATAGGCACAAATGCCATAAAATGAGCTAAATGGCCTTCAAATTTTAGTATTTTAAAAATTAATTTTTGTATTTTTTAGTCGTATATTTTCAAGAAAAATTTATTTTTTGACAAGAATTTCTATAAATTTTCAAAACAAGATAATAAAGAAGTATGTATAAAAAATTTGCAGAAATTTTGAATTTTTTTGATGATTTCTAAAATTTCCGTAAATAATCCTCAGAATATGTAAAAAGAAAAAAATTTGTAAGAATTAATTTCAAAACAGGTACCAAATGTGTTAAAATCCTGAAATGTAAATTATGTATAAAAGCCCCCGAAATATGTAAATAAAAGTCCCAACTTTTGTTCGCAAGCACAAAAAAGAAAGTCGTTTTCCTATTATTTCGACCATAGAACCCAAGGAAAAAAATATGTATTTACATAAATTCCCAGCCCTAATTATTATCATTTAATTTAATATTTTATTTTTTTTTGGATTGAAAAATTTGTAAAAATTTTTAAAAAAGGGTAAAGATAAGGGGCTATCAGAAAATTAAACAGAGAAAATTTACAACAAAACTTTATGCGCTTATTAAAAAAAATATGGACTGCTTTTCCATGTATGGGGTTTGGTATAAAACGGTAGAGACTAAATTAAACACAAATCAAATTTAATTAAATTAAAAATTTAGAAAAAATTATGGACTTAGAATGACCACGCTAAATTAATCTTAAAGCCATTTAACGCGTCATGGAACCTGGGCAATCCGGAAATGAGTTTTACATTCAATCCAAATTATTTACTCGCCATAAAAAGGCACAATTTGGCCAACAAAATTGAGAAAGTCAATGCAATTCAAAATAGTAAAAAATTTTGAGTTTCTTTTTGAACAACATTTTGGGTTTTTTCCCCCATTTCCGTAAAATTTTCTCATCTTTACCAGTGTTTTTTCAATTTTCGCCGAAAGTTTAACGAAATTGCCTCGGACTCGCGTACAATTTACGAAATTGACCTCCCATCCCCGTTTTCCACCTATGTTTATAATGTCAATAGCAAATATTAATGAACGGCTTTTTGGGCATTAAAAGCGCCAAAAAAAGCACCAAAAGTGAGTAAAAAGTAACTTCAAATTTTATATTCCAAAACTGATCAAAAAAAAAGAAATCCTCAGCCAATAGAAAAGGCCTAAAAATAGTTAGTAAAATTCGAAATAATTTAGAAAAAAAAAGAAAATTGTAGACTGAATGAACACGTCAAAGAAATTGAAGAACTTCAACGCATCAGCGGAACCCGGACCAACCCCAAAACGAGTTCTGCACTCAGTCCAAATTTGTTTACCCGCGTTGTTAGCACTTGGCCACAACAAAGTTGGGAGAGCCAAAGTGCGGTCAAACGGGAGAAATGGGAAAAGGGAGGGGTAGTGGAATCGAACCAACAGTTCACACTGATAAAACGAAGGCACTAACCACTTGGCTATGCAGTATACACTATGCAAAGTGCACAAATTCATTGAAAAGGCATTAAAAAAGTTTTTTGATTTTTTTTCATAAATTAAATCTGGCTATTTAAGTGGAGAATTTAGGGTCAGTGGGTTAAAAACTCCGAAAAAAAATTGGGATTCTTAATTGTTGTCTAATAGATTTTTGGCAAAATGCGTCAAATTCAAGGAAAAATTTAAAATAAAAATATTTAAAAAGTTTATTTTAATGATGCTCTTTTAAGGAAGACATTGGTTTTTAAAGCCCAAGTAAATCCTGAAGAAGATTTTTTGATAATCTAATAACATTTGAAAAATAGTAAAATTTTTAAAACGCCAAATAGCCCAAAATTAAATACAGTGAAAAAAATTTTTGTCAAATTTTTTGAAAAATTATGGACTAAACGACCGCGCGAAATCAATTTTACAAAGCCATTCAGCGCATCAAGGAACTCGGGGTGAGGTGACGAGTTCTGCATTCAGTCCAAATTTATTTACCCGTAGCGTACAGCACCAGCTTGGCCACAACAACGTTGAGAGAGCCAAAGTGCGGGGCACACGGGAGAAAGGGAGGAGGAGGGGAAGGGAATCGAACCAACAGTTCACACAAACAAAACCAACGCAATAACCACTGGGCCAAGCAGTCCACACTGCACACAATGCGAAATTCAAAAGAAAAAATATTAGAAAATTTACAAAAATCCCCCAAATTGTATAAAATATGTAAAAAAAAATTATGATATTTTTGGACAAAAAATCTTAGTAAATCCTGAATACACATAAAATGACCAGACAAATGACCTAATTATACTTAGAATAAGGTTTCAACTATCTTAAAATTAATTTTCTATTGTCTTTTTTTTGAGAAGAAACCCAATTTGGGGGACAGTTTAGAAATAAAAACTTTTTGAATTTTTTAAAAATTTTCAACACCTTAAAACAAAAAAAGAAGACCTTTATGGCACATTTTTTCAAAATGCCAAATGAATGCGGAAAAGACAAAAAAAAAAAAGTTAATTGACCGGAATATTTTTGTTTGAATTTTTAAAAATTAACACAAAGTGAAAAATAACCTGGCAGCCTTGAACACTTATGTATATGCTCATTATCACAACGAGTTTTGAAAAAAAAGAAGCAAAAGTTTTTAGAAATTTTGCGCAAAAAAAGTAAAATAAAATATTAAAAAACCATTATTCGCAGAGCAAATGGCAAACCCTAATAATCCCTAATTTATTCTGTAGCCAATTTTTTCGAGTATAAATAATAAGCATTCCACCACACTGCATAAAATGCCAAAATTAATAAGAAAAAGGCAAAGTAGAATTGACATTTCTTTTTTTCCCTTACAATTTATGTTGAGAAAAAATATGTATTTTTTAAGAATTTTTACAAAGAATTTCAAATTTTAATTTTTACTAGTTTTTTTTATCTTTCATAAAAACATTTTCTATATTTTTAAAAATCAAAATATTGTCAGTAAAAAAATTTTTTAAATTGTGGACTAAATGACCGCGCTAAATCAATTTTAAAATCCATTCAACGCATCAAGGAACTCGGTACCCCGGAAGCAAGTTCTGCACTCAGTCCGATTTTATTTACCCGCCCTTTCCGGCACTGTTTGGCCACAACAAAGTTGAGAGAGCCAAAGTGCGGTAAAACGGGAGAAAAGGAAGGAGGAGGGGAAGGGAATCAAACCGACGACTCACACAAACAAAACAGAGGCACTAACCACTGAGCCAGGCAGTCCACACTCACAAAATGCCAAATTTAAAGGAATAAAATAATATTTTTTGGCACATTTTCTCCAAAATTCATTTCGTCTAACCCACTTTTGCCTCTCCTTCTCATATTCTTGCTGTTGCCGTTCAAATTCGGCTTGCGCTCGTGAGCGCTCCTCGGTGGCCAACTGCTGCTTGGCATGCTCCAGCTGAGCAATGTCAGTGAACAGGGAGAACACGGTGAAGTCCAACACGTCGTGGTCATCTTGACAATGAGGGGGGGGGGGGGGGTTTATTATTTATTTATTTTTTTGCGGATAACATTTATTTTCACCGCTTAATTTCGGATTAAAATTAAATTTAATAGTAAAAAAAATAAATAATAAATTTTCCCCATAGTTTTAGCACATTTTTTTTGCTTTGTTCAAAAAATAATAAAGAAAAATGTATTGAAAAGAAAAAGAAAAATTTTCTTTAAAGCGAAACCTTAATTTAATTTATTATAAAATATTGACAAAAAATTATTAAATTATATGAAATATTTTTAAAAATTACAATAAAAAACATTTTTATTTATTTTTATCCATATTTTGGCATTTTTTTTTATAATTTCGACTAACTAAACTGGACATTTCTGGATATTGGGCTGAATATACTAGGACAAAACATAAAACATCGACTTTTTCCTGAAAATGGAAAACATCAAAAAGTTTGATTGCAGAAAATTATTTTTTATGTTATTTTAACATCCCAATCTGTCTTCTACAAATTGGCATTAAAATTTTAATTGGCTCTTCAAACTGACGAGCGAAAAAAAAAATTCTTGAACCGGTTCTGTACAAAACCGGTATTCAGAGTTTTAAAAACCGGTTTAACGTGAAGTTCGCCGTTCCAAAGCAAATTAGTCAAAGTTCGAGCGAAAAAATCTAATTTTTTTAAGCCGTTTCAAGCCAACAACGTCATTTTTTATAATAGTTGAGGGTATTTGGGGGTTAGGCATTGCCTGTTAAATTTTTTTTTTTGGAAATTTAACGAAATTTATTTATTTTTTCTAAATCCACTCTCTCTCACCCGCCAGCCCCCCGGTGGCGGCGGACACGCCGAAGAAGCCCGCCTTGGGCAGAAAAATGTGCTCGGCGCGGATGCACATTTCAAAGCGCGGCGTCGCGCTCATCCCATCGGAGACGTGCACAGTGAGCGTGTTGCGGAAGTACTCCACCTTGATGTGCACCGGGTACTGCTTGTTGCGGAAGTCGCGTTGGCATGCTGGGACAAAAGCAGTGGCATTTGTTGTTGGAAAATGGGAGGCGCAAGGGCGTAGCTAGGGGGGGGGGGGGAGGGGGCCCGGGCCCGGGCCCCCCCGAAACCCAAAAAGTAAAAAATTTTCAGTAATTTTTTTAAAATTTTAAGCAATCTTCTTAACAAAATTGCAGGGATTTCAAAAAACCAAAAATACACCCCTAAAAATTGTCCTAAAAAAGAAAAATACACCCCTAAGAATCGACTTTTTGAGTTGGGCCCCCCCCCCCCCCCCCCCGAAACGAAGGTCCTGGCTACGCCCTTGGGGAGGCGCAACAAAATTTTGGAAATTTGAATATTTTTTTAAAATCAAGGAAAGGGGAAGAGGGTTAGCAAAAAAAGGGTGCACTTCATTTCCCCCGGAATTACCGAATTTTCAAAAAAAAAAAAATGTTTAAAAATTTAAAAAAAAAGTCGCTGAACAAAAGTTTTTTTACTTGATTTTTGGCAATGATAAAGATTTATGGTCATTTTTTTTTGTTTCGTTATTTTAAAATATTTCCAAGATTTTTTTTTTTGAAAATTTAAAACAAAATCCTCGGAGGTGAAACGGCCTGTTCCGAGCAAAGAGTGGAAAGAAAATACCAATGAATTTTTTTTAAATTTAATAGGTTGCGGCGAAACTACCAAGTAATTAAATGAATTTTTTTTTCAAATTAATTGAGAAAACGCACTGCTCAACACTTGGTTGGACCCGTCCGTGTGATGGTCAAACGCGCGAGTGCCTGGCAAAAATGGACAAAATCAAATAATGCAATCGTAATTATTAGAAGGCTCAATGTTTGCAGCAAATTTTGCCCAGCAAATTCTTTTTTTTTAATAATTTTGCAAACATTTTAGGTTAGTTAAACGCTGAAAATTTGGGTTTTCCTGTTTTTAGGGGGTTTTCGGTTTTGAGTCCAACTCACTAAATTTTCTAAGTGAATTCTTTTTTTTTTCTAATTTCATTTTTGACCTGTTCAGACCCACAAAAATAATTAACCAATTGCGCACCCCCCCCCAAAAAAAATTGCTATTTTTCAACCAATTTGGACATTGCACAGAAAATTTGACGAAAAAGGGCAACTGAGCGCCGGCGCCATGTTTTTGAAGTATAACTCCATTCTCATAGTTTATCATATGATGGCCCAAAGTGTGTTTTAAATTATTATGCAAAATTAACGAATAAATGGCCAAAAACAGGCATTGGCCAGGAGGGGGGGGGGGGGGGGAGAACTCCGCATTCGGCTCTATTTCAGTTTACACAACCATAAAAAAGAGTCAACTTTAATGCACCACAACTTTTTCTAGCATCATCCAAATTAAACATTCCTGGTAACATTCGATAGCTCTAAGTGTCCTCTATTATCATGCAAAATTGCAAAAAAGTTCGATAGTTTTAAAAAAGTTATGGCCAGAAAGTTTAAAACATTTTTTGGCCACAACTTTTGGAAATTATTTTGTTCCGCATCCTAATACTATAGCTCGAATTCATCCAATTCGTACACCAATGAAAGGAGTTATACGCAAAAAAAATCCATCGCCCATTTGTCCCCTCAAATTTTTTGACGCCTCCCCCCCCCCTCCCTCCTGCGCCAGCTAGAAACCGTCGTTGATCATCAGCGAAATGGCCGGGTTGTTGCGCTGCCCGTCATTGTCAAACGAGTCCAGCATGATGGCCATGCCGGTCCAGTAATCATTGGCACCAAACACGGGGCCCAATGTGCCCTGCTGGGCCGTGTACCTTCGGGGGAGGGGCAGTGAAAGAAAAAAATTCGCAAAAATGTCAGAAAATTCCAAAAATTTATCCGCACGATTCTTTTTTCGACTTTTTTTATTGCAACAATTTTTTCGGACCAATACCATTTACTGTATTATTCCGAACTGAATTCGCAAAAAAAAAAAAAAAAAACTCCAAAATAATTGCACTCATTGCTTTAGAAGTTCTCAAGACTGGGCTTAATGCCGACCCAAATCCCGGTCAAATCGCCAATATTGGCATGACATGGCATAACAATTAATTGGTTCTTCCAGTTCAGTTTATGCGTCCAATCAGTGACAATTCTCAGTTTCCGAAGCCATAACTTTTTTCTTACTTAGTCAACGCCCATATTTTTGGTATCAATCGAAAGTTTAAAGTCTACAGAATTTAATAAACTAAATTATGGGTTAATAAAACAGATAAAAATTATTCTTGAATATAATATTCGAAAGTTGGATTTAGTTTTTTTTTCCATAATAATTTTTTTAATCTCATTATTTGCTCTTTTGTTGCTTTTAAATCCTGAGACTTTAAGCTTTCAATCTGATACAAAAGAATGTGGGATTGACTTCACTGCGTCCATTTACTTAAAGTACCAAAAATTGCAAAAATGGCAATTTTTTACGCGCGGTTTTTCGCATCCGTCAACCACAAATTATCATTCAATATCATTGTCGGTTCTTTTCAGATCTTCTAATTAATGGAGACCGGATGAACCAAGCTACGGATGAGTTTTTCCGGAGACCCATTCCTCCCCCCCCCCCGTTTTTTAGCTGAAGTAGAGCATAGAAAATTTTCCTCACCGACTTAACCCTTTAATTGCCTCACTGCCCCTATTTTCTAATGGTACCAAAAAAAAAAAATTATAAAAATGAATTTTTTTACGCGCTTTTTTTTCGCACCAGTCGACTGCAAGTCCTATTCGACATTGTTGTCGGTAAATTTCTAATAATGGAGTCCGGGTGAACCTAGCCCCGGCTGAGTTTTTCTGGAGACCCTTTCCCCGTTTTTTTTTAGAGAAAACACCCCAAAAAAGAGGGAAAATTCAGTGGAACGAAATAAACAGGGGGAGTGGGTGTAATATTCGTATTTTTGTACCAAATGGCGAGCCCATCGCCCCCAATTCGGCCTTGGCCCGTCACTTTGAAGGCAAATTGCAACTCAAAATGGTCACTCTCGGTGAAGGCACGTTTGTTCCAGGCCTAAAAAATTCTTGAAAATTTTTTAAAATTATTTTTTGCTTTTATTTTACCAGGCCCTTCCGACTGCGCATGGACGGGGCCAACCTCAGCTGTTCCCCGCTGGCAATCGCATCGCCGGCAACTGTCCAGAATGGGATTGTGCCGTCCCGTTGTGCCAAATTTGGGGTACGAAAACTGAAAATTAAGCTGGATTTTAAAGAGGGTCAAAAACAGGGTCTATTGCAGTTTACACGACCACAAAATAATTTGGCAACTTTAATTCATCATAACTTTTTAAAGAAGCATTCAATTTAAACAGTTTTGGTATCATTTGAAAGTGTCCTTTATTATTTTAAGAATGTTAGAAAAAAAATTATCCAAGATTCAAAAACTTATGGTAAAAAAACTCGAAAAAGCGAATTAGAAAAAAAAAAATTTTTTGGTCATAATTTTTCTAAAATCAAATAAAACTTTTTGAGATTTTATAGACTAATAGAGGACATTTTGGCAATTGAAATGATACCCAAGAATGATTAATTTAGATATTTTAAAAAGTTCTAGTGCATTAAATTGCCAAATTACTTTATGGTCCTGTCTTCTTTTATGGTCATCATGTTAACTGCAATAGAACCACAAGAAAAAGCCGAACGACAAAAATTCTGAGTAGGTGTCGGAAAATTAAATTGTTTTTTTTCGCAAAACCAAAGGGTGGACCCTTTTGGAACTCAGTATCCGATTTTTTTTTCTTACATAAAAATTGAAAGCTTGCCCCTAATTTGCGTTTTTCTCATCGCTCTAGGTCATTTAATTCGATTCTAACCGTTTGAGCAATTTTGAGTTTGGGCCATATATGATTAATATAGTATTAACTAAAATTCTTTTTAACCAAAAGGTCCCCACCCTTTGGTTTTGCAACAAAAAATTTAATTTTTCGAACCCTAAAATTTTTTGTCGACTCCAACTCTACATAAGTGCCGTGTTTTTTTGTTGTTTTTTTTGGTGGTATAAAATGCAACTAAGCCAAATTTAATGCGTAAAATACGGCGCCCAAAATGGAAAAAACCCAGAAAATATTAATTTAAATAAAAATGTTTGTTAGGCACTATTTTAATACAGAGAATCATTCAAGCCATCCATACCTATGCTTATATTCAAAGCGTCGAATAGCATCTTGTTGGGCCGATGAAAGCCCCAAAAAATGGACAAAAGTGAGAAGGCTGAACGAAAAAATTTTCCGAAAAAATTCGGAATTTACAAGCGGAGAACAATTACGGCACATCCCTTAAAAATCAAATAAATAAAATTTAGAAATTTATGCAAAATCAATGAAGCTAACCAAAAAATAATAATGGATCATTAAAAAAGGGACACGCGTAACTTAGTGAATTTTTTTTTTTGATTGACTGCTAAATAAATGAAATGGAAAAGAAGCAACAGACAGAACAGCTTAAGCACAGAGCTTAAAGGCGAGAGAAATAGTGAACTAAAGAATACAAGCCAAGCAAAGAATTAGACAGAAAACGAAACGCCAAACGAATGCCAACTCAGTTCTCGCTATTTCAACTCATGAGTAGGGATCATTTATTTATGTAAGAAAAATCGCGAAATATGTAAATAAAATATGTATAAAAAACACTGAAATATGTACAAAAATCCAGAAATATGTACTAAAATATGTAAATAAAATTTTTTAAATGGTGATTTTTTGGAAAAAATTCTTTCTAAAGGGTGAAATAGGCACAAATTGCCATGAAAATGACCTAAATAGGCTTAGAATTATCTTTTAGTAATTTAAAAATTAATTTATTCATATCCCATTTTTGAAAAAAAAAAACTATTTTTTTGGGGCACATTTTCAAAAAAAATTTCTATAAATTCTCAAAATTTTGAAAAAAATTGCGAAATTTTGGATATTTTTGTGGGTATTTCATAAAAAAATTCCCTAAAAATTCTCAAAAAATTGCAAAATATGTACGAAAAAATGCGAAAAAGTCCAAAATATGTATAAAAATATGTACATATGTAATATGTAGAAAAATCCGAAAATATGTAAAAATATGTAAATAAAAGTCCCAACTTTTGTTCGCAAACACAAAAAAGAAAGTGTTTTTCCTACTAATTAGAGCATGGAGAATCCAGGAAAAAAAACATGTATTTACATAAAAAAATGATCCCTACTCATGAGTAGCGGTAGGGGTCAACTCCGTCCCGCCAACTCCGTCCCAGCCAAGTTTATGAAGCCATATCTTTTTTCTCAGTTGACCAAACATAATAAGCCTGGTATCATTCGAAAGCTCTGGATGTTTAGAAGAAATTTCTAAGCTATTACTAAGCGATTAAGCTGCTCACAAAAAAGTTGTCGATTGATAACTGCAAAAAAGGCAAAATTTTCGAAGTTTTTTATCACAATCTTTTTTTACAGTTCGACATTCTCTGTAAATATCTAATAGAGCCTGTGAAGAGCTTTCGAATGATATCAAGTTTGTTGGAGTTGGTCAACAATTTAAGAAGTTATGCTGCTCAAAATTGGCTGGGACGGAGTTGGGCCGTTCCGATGAGTAGGGCTTCGATTTTTAGGTGCTAAAAACTGCCAAAATAGGTAGGTTTTAGGTTATAAAAAACCACCAAAATATGTGCTAAAAATGGGAAAATAGGTGCCAAAAAGTTCCGAATTTAGGAGTGTAAAATCGAAAATTTTCTTCAAAAAGCAAAAATATTATGCCATCTCATTAATGAGTAGAGACCGCAAAAAAAGGCACCAAAAATCGCGAAAAAGGCACTATAATAGGCACCAATAGGCATGAAAAAGGCATTTAAAAATTTTTTAAAATTAAATTTACAAATGTAAAAAAACCAAACGGTATCGAGAGGCGGCAGTAGTAATTTGAAATTTGTTATTGTTTTAATGGTATTTAACAGAATAAAGCCAGAAAAAGAGGTAAAGCCTGATTTTTGAAAATTTAGCCTTATTGGCTAATCAATAAAACCAAAAGTTAATCTTGCTAAAGATTCACAATTGTGAGCAGCTCTATGCATATGTGTATCATAAATAGAGACCGCAAAAAAAGGCACCAAAAATCGCGAAAAAGGCACTAAAATAGGCACCAAAAAATTGAAAAAAAGGCATGAAAAGGCACGAAAATTCCGAAAAAGGCATGAAAAAAGGCATTTAAAAAATTATTTCTAAGGTTTTTAGGGAGCACAACACGTAAAATTTAACCAAAAACATAATTTTGGTCATTTAAATGATTATTAAAATTTTATAATGTTTTTCGAATAAAGAAAATTTTTAAAATCTAAAATTTTTATCAAGAAAAAAATGAAATTTTGGCGATCAATTATTGAGATTTCCGATTTTGGTGCCTTTTTTGGCGTTTTTTTACGGAAAATTACATTAAAAAAGGAATATAATCGGGAAAATACACCCCTAAGAAATGACTTGAATAATTTTCAAAAAAATACATCCCTTAAAAATGAAAAAATTTCAGAAATACACCCCCTAAGAATTGAAAAATTTTCTCAGAGTCGGGGGCGTTTGGGCCCCAGTTTTTGGGCCCCGCGTTTGGGCCCCAGTTTTTGGGCCCTCGTTTTTGGGCCCCAGGGTCGTTTGGGCCCCAAGTACAGAAAAATGAAAAATCACAGTAAAAACAACTTTTTAAATTTCAGCATAAAAATGTAAAATAAACATTTTAAAAATAAATTCAACAATAATTTTAACAATAAAAATGCGGAGTTGCGAGGCGAATGAATTGGTCGTGGAGGTCCGTCCAGATTCGGCCGTTGCATTTGTCGGTGCTGTTTTTGAACTCGCATCTCCAAAATTTTAAATTTTTTTTTCTTAATTATTTTTTTTTATTTTTCTATTTTTAGGTTGGGCCCAAACGACCCCGGGGCCCAAAAACGGGGGCCCAAACGACCCCGGGGCCCAAAAACGGGGGCCCCGAAAAAAACACCAAAAAAGGCACCAAAACGGCAAAATGCCAAAAAAAACATTTAAGACACGAAAATCCCGAAAAAGGCAAAAAAAGGCATAATAAAAGTCAACGTAGAAGCCTCAAACCAAGTGGAAAATGCGTTATTTATGCTTAATATATCGAAACAAGTGCGCAGAAAAAAAAAGGCATTTGCCTCAAAATGCGGTCTCTAATAATGAGATACTGGGTACATAATTTTCAAAATCAAAAATTCTCGTCAAGAAAATAAACAAATAAATTTTGGATATGAATTTTTGAGAAATTTTTATTTCTCAGGGGTATATTTTTGAAAATTTTCAGTTCGATTCTTAGGGGTATATTTTTTGAAAAAAAAATTTTGGGTCGATTCTTAAGGGTCTATTTTTCCTTTTTATTGCATTTTTGTTAACAAATTTTGGGAAAACGCCAAAATAGGTGAAAATAAGTTTTCAAGTTTTCAAAAATTTTTTTAGGTTTTTTAGGTGCTAAAAATAAAAAGCTAGAAAATAGGTGCATTTTTCGTTTTTATTGCATTTTTGTTAATAAATTTTTTGAAAATCGCTGAAATATTTTAGAAAATTCCTCAAAATAACAAAACAACAAAAAAGCACCAAAATGCCAAATCAGCACAAAAATTAAAAAAATCGAGAAATCAGCAAAAATCAGCATGAAAAAATTGGACTTAGAAGCCTCAAACTAATTTAGAAATGCTTTTTTTTCATGCTTATTGTCACGCCCCAAGTTAGCAAAAATTTCAGCATCTGCTGCAAAATGAGCATTCTACTCATGAGAGCTGAACTGGACAAAAACCCAGGAAAATCCAGGTCCAGGAAAAATCCAGGCTCTTCGAGACCTGGATCCAGGCCTGGACCTGGATTTTTGGAAATTTATTTTAAAAAGCAAACAAATGTTTGAAAAAATCAATTAATTGCTTGGGAACATCTAAAAATATATAATTTACAATGCTAATCTGTTTTTAAATCTATTTGATCATTTTTTGAAAACTTGAAAAAACATCGGTCACTTCAAATAATCAATTCTAAAATATTGTCTAGGAAATCCAGGTTTTTTATGTTTTGCCTGGGCCTGGATTTTTGGGTCGAAGAGCAAAAAAAGACAAAAAAAAAAGGCCTTCGATTTCCCACATCCTAAATATTTTTTTCTGGCTACAGGCCTGCCTCTAAATCGTCCTGAATTTTTTTTTAAATAACCCCTAGAAATTGGAAAAATTCTCTAAACTCAATCTCTTAAAGTTTTTTTTTCTTCATACATTTTTACTAATTTGATCGGATTCCTGACTGGCCAATTTTTGCATCTTTTTTGTCGTTTTTGTAATTTTTTGTGCCTTTTTCACATTTTTCGTGCCTATTTGAAAAGTTTTCGTGCCTAAAAAAATCCTTTACAAAAATGAAAAAAAAGAAAAGAAAAAGAAAAATGCACACTTAAGAATTGAAGAAATTTTCCCAAAAATTTAATTTTTTTTTTTGATAATATTTTTTGTTAAAAATTTATCCTTATTCGAAAAAAACTTTAAAATTTTTAATAATTCATTTAAAGAGTGAAATATAGCCAAAATCCATGTCTGTAAATCTATAAATTTGAGTTTTCGAATCATCAAAATTTGACAATTTCTTTTTATACCCTTGGAAAATTATTTAAAATTTTTAATTACAATACAATTAACATTTTTGCAATTCAGCGCTTTGCTACTTTAATTTAATTATGCCCGAATATATGGATTAAATTAATATTTGATTATTTTTAATCAAGAATTTATATAATTTCCATTTAATGACTCAACTATTTTTCTTATTGATATAAAATATTAAAAATCAATCAATATTCAATAATCCCATATTGGCAAAATATAAAAAAAATTTCAACGAATAATAATAATTATATGAAATATAATAAATTTAACATTTGTCATTTTCCATAGATAATAATTCACCAATGCATTACCATTTGGTATTTTTGTACGTTTTGTGCCACTTTTCCACTGGCTATGGACAAATGCAACTTTTTGTGAAAAGCTTCGTCCCGCGCAAAATGATCAAATTGGATGTTGGCGAAACGGAAACCGTTGACAAACTGAAGACGCTTATCCACCAAACAGAAGGCATTCCACCCGACCAGCAGATGCTATTCATTCAGCTTGAGGACGGTCGAAAGCTCAGCGACTACAACTTACAGAGTTTTTCAACAATTGGGATGGTATTACGCCCGTCGTCAGCGAAAGAAAATCTCAACATACGCGAAGCGTCCACGCTTGGCGTGGCTAACACCTGCGCTGTGAACCCGCTTAAAATGCCCGTATTACCTTCGCCCGCTGCGGTAGATGCCAGCATGTGCGATGTGCCTACGTTTGGCATGCCCGGTACCCGCGAGGCCAACCTTCACGATACATCCCCTCTAGGAATTACCTTACGCTCAATGTCAGTTGGAGCATTGCTGGCCCAATAAACCTATTTATATTTTTTGCCCTTTTCATAAAGTTAAGCCACTAATACTTTTAAAGACTCTTTTTGTTGTTTTTTATTTGAAATTTCGTATGTTTTCAACAACGAGACTAGTGTCCTTATTATGCCTTTTTTTTACTGCTATGATCTCTTTACAGAGTCCTTTTTTCGAATTAATTTCTATTTTATTAGGCCTTTCTCTGCAAATGAAATGCCAAGCGAAGCGACGACTTCTTCTTTATTCAACAAGAAATATCTGTATTTGTCAGCAGTTTGAACAATATAATGCTAAAACTTGCAATGAAACGATCTGACACTGTGCAAGACGTTATGGAGAGAATTTGGGTGGCGAAAGGCATTCCAATTGGAGAGCAGCGGCTGTTCTTCCGAGGCATTCAACTCAGCAAGGCCGAATTGCCCATTTTCCAGTACAATGGAGAGCGTGAGAACGAGTTCGTATTTTACTTGGTACCACGACCAGTCTTGCCAAGGTCATTAGAAAAAAAATGATAATCTTTAACAAATGTTGACTGATTTAGCGAGGGAATGCCAATTCTTGTAAAGGATTTGACTAATAAGAAAATGATCAGACTGATGGTTAAAAGTACTGACACTGTGCTTAATATTGAGTGGATGATCAAAGCCAAAGTGGGCATTCCGCGCGATCAGCTAAGGCTTTGTTTGAACGGAAACGGAATCGGTTTAAAGCAAGAATTAGCCAAATACATCGAAAGGCCAAATTGGCCAGAAATTTCACTGGAAATTAAGCCTCAATTGCATGCCCCTGACGGTTGGCGGGGAATAGATTTTTGTAATCCATGATATTTACGAAGCCTTACAGAGAAAGAGTTTCAAGTACATAAAACCGTAAAATTGGTACCATAAAGTACAGCAACCCTATTTTTTTTTAGCTAAATTCCATATATTCTCTAATTATTCCCCAATCTCCATTAATCCCCCAGTCTCCAATATCCCACAGTTTATGAGGCGTTTGAAAAATAATCCCTCTATCTTAATCCCAGTCTCCAATTATCCCCCCTTTCTGAGGAGGTTGAAAAATAATCCCCCATGGGCAACAAAAAGAGCATATACGGGATATGCCAGACGGAAATTTGACAATTTGCTTTGAAATCCATTCATTAGTAATTACGGCAATTAAGAAATTTCTTTTCATAAATAATGTCATTGATTCAATGTAATTAATGGTGAATGGTTATGCTTTAATGGTCCATGAATTGGTTCTTAGTTGACCGGTTATCCCATTTTAAAAACCGAGTTTATATCTGTTAAAATTAAACGCCGTCATGCACAAACAAAAGTAAAGAATTGTTTTACAGAAATTAATATAAAAATGTCCAACGGTAAAATTTTAAAAATGAGAGTGCACCGATGGTATACCATTCTGTACATAATGAGGAAAGTCCAAGAATTGGAGAATGTTTCACTAATTGACCAAACGCTGCTATACAAAGGAAAACGGCTTAGAAGCGATGCGACCCTCGCGAATTATGGAATCGCGAACTATACGAACACTGAGTACGAGATAAGAACTCTTGACCTGTTTGTAAGCCAAGCATCGCCAATTATCACTTACGGTCGGTTCTTTGTTTTAATATATCTTACCGTATGTCATAGAGTGAGAAAAACAACAGAAAATCTGACATGTTGACTGAAACAAAATTGGTGTTCGCCATTAAAAATAGATGACATCGGAGAAATTTTAACCAATTTATTAATAGATTTTGGCGCATACTAAAAAAGCTTTGAGGCTTTTTGTTCAGATTTTTGAAAGATCTATTAACCTTTTTTATTTAGGCGATAGGTAAAGATAAATGGGTGCTAAACAATAAAATGACAAATTTTAGGCACAAAGCGAAGAAAAGGTTTTGAAAAATCGTGAAATTTTTTGTCGATGCAATTTTTTAATGATGAAAATAAGTGAAAAAACCAAACATTTGCCCAAAATGTTTTTCTGGGTGTTGAACTGAGATACATTTTAGATACAAAGGGGATAAATAAGTTTTGAAAAATCTTTAAAAGTTCTTTTCCAAACAATTTTATTTAATTGAAAAAAAGTTCGAAAAAATAAACATTGATTTATTATTATGTTGCTAAAAAACGCAATTTAAGCAAAATATTTTGAAACATTTTCAAATCCTATTTCATTTTTGAATCCACAATTTGTGAATTTACAATCCTTTTTGCTTTTTTTTCCTCCAATTCTTTGCACATATTTGTGCCGTATAAAATCCGAGCCTTTTAATTCATTGCCCATTATTAATTATTAAAAGGATTTTTTTAGAAATACTTATTTGTGAAATGGTGTTTTTACAATTGGATGTCCATGACTGGAACACCGTGCAGCAGCTGAAGAAGAAAATTGAGGAGAAGAAAGGCATTGCCATGGACAAGCAAAAGCTGAAACTCGGGGAAATGGAACTGATAAATGAACTGACAATGTCCGATTACGAAATCAGAAAATTTTCAATATTGAGGCTTATTATCATTTAAACAATTGTTCTCTCTCGACGGTTGTAATTTGTCTTTTGTGAAAAATTTATGGTTTTTTTCATCATTCGTCTTACTCAAAAAATCGAGTTTTTTCGACTTTCAAGGAGAAAATTCCTAGGTAGAGTAATCTGGGTCCCACAAACTGTGTCCCAGGCATTTTTAGAAAATAAATTTTTGTCAGATGACCCAATTTAATAAATTTCTCATCATTTAAACTTCGTAATTAGAAGCTCGAAATATTTTATGAAAACGTTTCAACACGAATACTGAAAAAAGTCAAATTTTTGCATCTTTTTTACAACTTATACAAAGGGTTGCCAATTTTATATAAATACATATTTTTTTCCTGGCTTCTACACTCTAAATAGCAGGAAAAACACTTTCTTTTTTGTGTTTGCGAACAAAAATCGGGACTTTTATTTACATATTTTTACATATTTTGGAGTTTTTATACATATTTACATATTTCGAGGTTTTTGTACATATTTGGTACACATTTGTACTGTTTAGCAATTTTTCTAAATTTTTTTGAAAATTTTTGAGAATTTATAAGTTTTCCTTTGAAAAATTAATTTTTAAATAAAAAAAATGTGATCATAAGGCTATTTAGGTTATTTTTATTGTATTTTTGTGCCTATTTAACCCTTTACGAAAAATTTTTCCAAAAAAATAACCATTTAAAAAATTTTTATTTACATATTTTGGTATTTTTCTTACATATTTTGGTATTTTTCTTACATATTTCGGGATTTTTCTTACATATTTATGTACATATTCTGACCGCTTTTTGTACATGTTGATGCCTTGTTATTTTTTGGAAATAAAACAAATCTCGTTAAAAGCTTTGGAATCTATCTAAGTTTATAAATTAAAAAAAATCAAACCTTTTATATACTAAAATTCGAGCATAGCCATGCCCTGTGCATTTGAAGAATGGTACCGGCAGCGCAGATAGGCGCGTGCGGCTGTAAAAATTTGGAAATTTGCAATAAATTTTTTTTTGTTATGGCTTTTTGGAAGCGCTTCGTACCTTTTGTCCGCCCACTTTTCCTTCTGCCATACTCATGTATGTTGTTTATATTCCATTTTTTTTTTGTTTTATAATTTTATAATGAATTTAATGTCAGGTAATTTAATTAATTAATCGATTAATACTAATACCCTTTGAAAAGCTGCTTAAGATAAAAAGTACAAAATGAACATAAATGATATTCGAGTGCATCACAAGATTCGAAACCAAAACAACAAGTTGAAATCTCACGCATCATGAATGCCAAATCTAATTACTGTTTCGCCACTCATACAAATGATTTTTAAGATTTCGGAATATTTTTTGAAAATGGCAATTTTATGATCTTTTTTATTATTAAAATTTTTTGCGTTTTGTGCATTTTTGATAAAAATGTTTTAAATTGGCAATCCCTAAACTGAATATTGGATTTTTTATGATTAGAGAACGAATTTTGAGGCATATGCCCTTTTTTTACGAACTAGTTTCGACCTATTTAGCATAAATAACACATTTACCACTTTGTTTGAAGCTTCTACGTTGAATTTTTATTATGCCTTTTTTGGCCTTTTTTCCGAAAAGTTCCATTAAAAATGCAATAAAATCTGGAAAATACTCCCCTAAAAAATGACCTGAAAAAATCTCAGAAAATACACCGCCTAAGAATTGACAAACTTTCTCAAAAATTCGTCATAATTTAATTTTTTTTTCTTGATAAAAATTTTAGGTGTAAAAATTTTCCTTATCCGAAAAAAAAATTATAAAATATTTAATAATCTTTTAATTACGTGTTTTGCTCTTTAAAAATCCTTAAGAAAAAATTTAAATGCCTTTTTAATGCCTTTTTGAGGATTTTTGTGCCTTTTTCATGTTTTTGGTGCCTATTATAGTGCCTTTATCGGGATTTTTCGTGCCTTTTTTCGTTCTCTATTTATGATGAATAAAAAAAATAAATCAACTGTAAAACTGAGGTATTAAGAGATAGAAAAAAGCCTAAAATTTAAGAATGCTTAGTTTTTCAGGTCTCATTACCATAAATAATTTTAAAGGCCTTTACATAAAACACAAAATCTTTTGAGATATTTCATCTTAAAACCGATACTTTTCGTGACATATTTCCTCACAACATGCAGGAATCACTCGAGCGCAAATATTAAATTGTTTTACAATAATATTCATAATTAATTTAGCTAATTACTTTCCTTACAAGATTTTGTCACGAAATTAAGCACAAGTTTGTTCCGTCCGTCACTTGGAAACTTTATTTTATCAACATTTTCTTTTTCTTAGCAAGGTATTTCATTAAAAAATAAATTTATTTATTTTAAAAATAGATTTATCATAACAATCAAAATTAATACCTAAATTATAGAACTTAATTATAAAATAAAAAATATTTGTTTTTGAAGGATTTAAAATAATATATAGGAATAACATTATTTTCCAATTTATAAATTTACATTTAAATTTTGATCAAAAATTCCGTGCTAAAATGTTGATTAAACCTTTAAAAAAGATTGTTTTGGTCCTTAATTATGGCCTGGCCAATATGGATAATTACGGCAATGATACGGTAATTAATTGGTAAAAGATAATTTATTACTGCCAAACTTTCAGTTTTATTTGGCCTTCAGAGATGTCTATCCTAGCTGGTCTCTGATTGGAATTGCAGGAAGTTATGGAATCATTATAGTAATTGGTATAATGTTGAATTTTTCTATGTTTTTTTGTCAGAATCAAAACAAAATAAGTTTATTTACATTAAATTTATATCATTTTAACAATTTTTTTGTAATTTTAAAATTTATTTATTTTTTTGGTCACTAAATGGCACAGCCAATTACTTTTTGGCACTTAGACTTTGTAAAATTTATAAAAAATATAAAAATTTTAAAATCATTTTACATTAAGCGGGAATTGCTCAGGCAATTTTTTTCACTGGCATTGACCGACTGATTGGAATTGCCTTTTCAGAATTGTAAGCAAAATATGTTTTCTGCTTCTCTGCTTCGGTGTTTAAACTGAAAGTCTAATACCAATTTCAATTTTCTTAAAAAAACAATTTTCGGAAACGCCGAACTCCAAAAATATGATTGACTAAATGTTTATTCCCGCTCAATTTTTAGTGTTTTAAAAAATTCTTGTCTAATTAATATCATGCTTATTGTCGCCGATTCATAATTGCCAACAATTTGATATTAATTAATTATCGCAATTCATGTGACAATTGGCGAGTGTCAAACGGATCCATTTTATATTTTACAAGGTATTATTTAAGCGCAAAAATATTTTAAAATTAAATTTTCAATTTTAATACGGAGTATCGGAAGGCATTCCAAAAGGAGTTTCAATTTATTTTCAGATGAATTTCATATGTAAATAAAGTTATTCCGCTGCAGAATACATGAATTTTTTTTTTTGTTGTTGCAAGGATAAAGTAAATTTAATCTTAATCGAAATTTGAAAAAAATGGGAGTAGGCTATGTAACTTGGCGTAGTGATGTGCAGTAATGTTCATCCCATATACCCGCATTTTATTTTACCGATTTTTTATTATTTAATTTACTATTTGAATTATTAAATCTGGTAACAAATAGTACTCGAATTGTGGACGAAATTCAGGAAGAATTTAATCTTTATCATATTTAAAGTATATTGTCTTTTATTATTTTATTTTCAAATAATATAAATGAAAATTGCTGAAATAAAAATTGGCGAAAAATCACAAATTAAATTAACAAATTTGTGCTGCGCAAAACCCTCTGAATGCCAATTAATGATTTTTTTTTTATGAATTTTCGGCTCCATTTCCAGTAAAAGGATTTTTTGACTATAACGATTACCGTATTTCCTAAATAGAGCCCCAGTGTGCTTATTTTTCAACAATCATCAGAAGGGTATTTCAGGGGGAGTCTAATTTAGGGTGGAGGGACTTTATTTACAACCATCATTTTAAAAAAAAAAGGCGGTTTTTGTAAAATGTTGGCCCAAATACTGAGCTGTTCAGTAATTTTAATTAAAAATTGTAATAATGCATAATTAATAATTTATTTTCTATTATATAAAATTGCGTCACTAATATAATCAAAAAATTTTTCTAATTTCCATTTTCATGCCATCAATTTTGTTCTTATTGAATTAATCTTGTAAAAATCAATTATATGAATTTGATTTTTCCCAGCATATTGGCCAAATTAAATAAAAATAATTTGCTTAAAAAATAACAATATATTATAAAAAATATAAAACATATTCCATACTTCTATTCGTTATACAATAGATAAAGAACATGAATTATTATTTGCTATTTTTGTCCATTGGTTTGTGCCACTTTTCCACTGGCTATGGACAAATGCAACTTTTTGTGAAAAGCTTCGTCCCGCGCAAAATGATCAAATTGGATGTTGGCGAAACGGAAACCGTTGACAAACTGAAGACGCTTATCCACCAAACAGAAGGCATTCCACCCGACCAGCAGATGCTATTCATTCAGCTTGAGGACGGTCGAAAGCTAAGCGACTACAACTTACAGAGTTTTTCAACAATTGGGATGGTATTACGCCCGTCGTCAGCGAAAGAAAATCTCGACATACGCGAGGTGGACACGCAAGGCACTCCCATTTCCCGCGATGTATCCTCGCTTGGAATCCCCATATTCCCACCGCCCGGTGCGGTATACGCCAACATGCGCGATGTGCCCACGAGTGGCATGGGCAACACCCGCAAAGCCAACGTTCACGATATCTCACCGCTTGGAATCGCCCTACGCTCAGTGTCCGTCTCGGCTGATGCCAACATGCGTGATGTGTCCCAGCTTGGAAATGCTTTAAGCTCAGTGTCCGTCTCGTCTGATGCAAAGATGCGCGCCGTATCCACAAGCATTGCGGTGCACCCAACGCCTGTTGTAATTGATGAAGTTCCTCATAGGTTTGCCGCATTGCTGCGCAAAAGGTAATTAAATAATTAATGATTGTATTTTGATTGAGCAAATAGCCTGTTTGTAATTATTGCTCCTTTCATAAAACATTAAGGCATTAAATGTTTTTTAAATTTAGTACATTTTCCTGATATATCGATTTTGCATTTGTTATGCTCTTCTATTTTGCCACAACCGCCTTTTGTAGTTCTGATCCCTTTACCTAAACTTTTTTCGAATTAATTTCCATTTTATTAGGCCTTTCACTGCGAATGAAATGCCAAGCGAAGCAACTACTTCCGCTTTGGTTCAACAAGAAATATCTGTGTTTGTCAGCTTGAACAAAATAATGCTAAAATTTGCAATGAAAAGGTCTGACACTGTGCACGACATTATGGAGAAAATTTGGGATCTGAAAGGCATTCCGATTGGAGAGCAGCGGCTGTTTTTCCTAGGCATTCAGCTCAGCAAGGCCGAATTGCCCATTTTCCAGTACAATGGAGGGCATGAAAATGAGTTCGTATTTTACTTGGTACCACGACCTGCCTTGCCAAGGTCGTTAGAACAAAAAAGGTTAGATTTTAAATAAATATTGACTGATTTAGCGAGGAAAGGCCAATTCTTGTAAAGGATTTAACAAATAAGAAAATGATCAGACTGATGGTTAAATGTACGGACACTGTGCAAAAGCTTGAGTGGATGATCAAGGCCAAAGTGGGCATTCCGCGCGATCAGCTAAGGCTTTGTTTAAACGGAAAACGAGCTGACTTTAAGAAAGAATTGGCCCAATATTTCAAAGGGTCAAACTTGCCAGAAATTACATTGGAAATTAAGCCTCAATCGCATTTACCTGACGGTTAGCGGGGCAAAGATTTTAGTTAATCCGCAATGTTATATGAAGCCGTACAGAGAAACTGTTTTTATGTACATAAAACCGTAAATTAGTACCTTAATAAGTACTGCAAAAAATTTTGTTTTACTTTTTTTAGCAAAGTTTACCTATGCCAGGAATTTTTGAAAATTTGCTTAGAAATCATTTCACTGGCAATTACGGCAATTAAGAATTTATTATATAAAATAAAGACATTGCATGTAATGAATGGTGAATGTTTATGCTTTACATGACCCACGAATTGGTTCTTAGTTGAACCTTTAATTCTAAATTTTAAAAACAGAATTTTTAAATATGCTAAAATAAGTCGTCATCAAGATCAAATGATCATTAAAAAATTGTTTTAAGAAATAAACTTAAAAATGTCAAATGGTAAAATTATAAAAATGCTTGTGCACCGGTGGTACACCATTCAGTACATAATGAGGAAAGTCCAAGAATTGGAGAACGTTTCACTAATTGACCAAACGCTGATTTACAAAGGAAAACGGCTTAGAAGCGATGTGACCCTCGCGAATTATGGAATCGCGAACTATACGAACACTGAGTACGAGATAAGAACTCTTGACCTGTTGGTGAGCCCAGCATCGCCAATTATCACTTACGGTCGGTTCTTTGATTAATGTTTAGCCCATTTATTAATAGATTTTGCCGCATTCTGACAAATATGTGACCTTTTGATAAAATTATTGAAAAAGCTAATAAAATTTTTATTTTCGTGGGGTGGACAAAGCTAAATTGTGTGCTGAACGGTGATAAATTTTAGGCACAAAAGGAAGAAAACGCTTTTGAAAAATCCTGAAAATTTTTGTTGCACTGTTTTTATTTCATTATCGAAACAAGAAAAGAAATGCCATTTAATCAAAATCTGGGGAAATTCATTTATAAATGCTAGATTTATGAATTTACATATATATATATTTTTTTGTTGCTTTTCGTTGCTTCAATTTTTCACATATTTAGGCCGTTTTGATTTTTAGCATATTAAATATTACCCAATCGCTTTATTACTCAACGTAAACATATCTTTTTTATTTTACTATTAAATGAATTTTTTAGAAATATTTGTTGCTGAATTGGGCTTATTAAAATTGGATGTCCATGACTGGAACACTGTGCAGCAGCTGAAGAAGAAAATTGAGGAGAAAAAAGGCATTGCTATGGACAAGCAAAAGTTGAAACTCGGGGAAGCGGAACTGATAAATGAACTGACAATGTCCGATTACGAAATCAGAAAATTTTCAATATTGAGGCTTATTATCATTTAAACAATTGTTCTCTCTCGACGGTTGTAATTTGTCTTTTGTGAAAAATTTATGGTTTTCTATGTTTGGTCTTTGTCGAAAAAACCGAATTTTTTAGTCTCTTCAGGCGAAAATCCTAGATTGAGGTCAATGGGGCTTATATTTATAGTTGCTAAAACTGCCAAAATAGTTAGTTTTTAGGTTTTAAAAACCCCTAAAATAGTTGCTAAAAATGGGAAATAGTTGCTAAAAACTTTCAAATACACTTTCGTCAGTGAAATATAATTTTTTCTACATTTTTGATCGAATAAATTGTAGAAATAACTGGTTTGAAGTAATTTTTGCAAAATGCCTTATTTTTTGCCATAAAATCTTCCTTTTTGGCCTTATGTTCTTATTTTGAAAAATTTTCGATCCAATCCCATCATGATTTTGATCAAAAACAAAATTTTACACACTGAAATATGCACTGTCCTTGGGATTATGTTACTTCTAAAATTCGGATTTTTTAGTTTTTTAATGCATGTCTATTTTAAATGTGTCATTTTGATTTTGATTTTGATTTTTTCCATGTCAACCATTGTTGACAAGGTCTATTTTTGTTATTATTATTCAAGTGATAAATTTTAAGGCAATTTAAAAAAGAATATATTATTTAAAAATAATAATAAAAGTGGTAAACGTATTGAAAAAATAAAAATCAGAAATTGTCCTACACTTTAAATTTTAGCCAATCATCTGGAAATTTAGTTTTAAGAAAAGAAATTATATCTAAAAATATAAACAGCTGCTCAATAAATACGTGAATTCAAAAAACTCATTCTTTATCCATTTCGCTTGCATAGAAGAAGCAATCTGGAGAATACATATTTTTTTTTTGCCGTTTTTTTGCATAATAAAACATTTATATTCTCAAAATACTCAATAAAAAAATTTTTAATTAATTTAAACATATTGAAATTTTATTATTCCATAAACTAGTGGAATAAATTTAAAAAAATTAAATCATATTAATTTTAAATTAATATGTTTTATACATTTTTGTTATTTTACAATTGTAATTTCAATTCCGGAAAATACATTTTTGTTATTTTACAATTGTAATTTCAGCACCCAAAAAATTGCATTTCTGGTGGTATTTAATTTAACGGAAACGCATTTTTAATTTTTATACAATTCTAAACTTCCGGAAAATACATTTTTGTTATTTTACAATTGTAATTTCAGTAGCTGAAATACTTTTTTATATTTTACATTGTATTTTCATTACCGGAAAACGCATATTGACCATTTTCAGATGGAAGAAATAATTTGGGACGATTAACTAATTGTGTAAAACTTAGAAAAATCATAAGAATATGAAATTTTGATTGTGTTTATTGTTTCTTCTTCAAAAGCAGTAAAACAAATTTTTCAATTTGAAAAATTCCCATTAAAAGTGTTAATTATTTTCTTTATAAAGAATTATTGCATTTTTTTTTTTGCATTTATGTTAAATTGCATTTAATTTTCTTTCATTTATTAATTTTATAAGCAAAAGTGAGAACACGGCGTTTGTTCAATGACTGGCAAATAAAATTTAATTCATAAGAATAACAATTTTACAAAAAATGGATTATGAGGGATTAAAAATAAATTTAAATATATCCTCTTTTTCTCGGAATTTCTTTTTTATTAAAATCGTTTCTTCCATTCATAAATTCTCGTTGGGTAAACATTCAACATTTTTGCAATGGCATCATCACTCATTTTCGGATTTTTTCCTTTAATTTCCCAATACAATTTCATTTTTTCCATTTTTTCTTTTTTCGTTAAACTTTTAATGCTAATACCGAATTGTTTCTTCCATTTACCAATTGTTCCACGGTTTACGCAAATTTTCTTGCAAATTTCGTCATAATTTTGTTGCCATTCTTTTTTTGGATATTTTCTGTTTTGCTTATATTCATTTTTCATTTCAATAAATTTTTTTACAATTTCTAATTTTTCTTCATCAGTTTTTGATTTATAGCTTTTCTGTATTTTTTGGTTAAGCCCCAATTCTTTGCTCCATTCATAAATTTTGTTTCGATTTGTTCCCAATTTTTTCGCAATTTTCGAGTTGATTTTATTCCATTCATTTGTTGTGTATTTTCTTCCTTTTTGCTTAATTTTCTCTTTTATTTTATAATATTTTCCAACAATTTCTCTTTTTTTCTGCTCATTCCGTTGTTTTTCTTCTTTTTCTTCCCATTTTTCTCCAAATATTTCATCAAATGATTTTTGTTGCAATTTTTTATTTTCCGTTTTAATTTGATCAAATTTGGTGATTAAAAATATAATAGGAATGAATAATAGGCGGAATTTCATTTTCTTCACAAATTTTCAAAAATAATTTAATAATTATTTTTTCATGTAAAAATGTAATTTTTATTTATTATTTTGCATTTTTATTGATGTAAAAAACGTCTTTCTACTGATTTCCTGTAAAATAAAAATCGAAAAATAAATAATAATTTAATTATGTATAATTTTTCTACTGATTTCAGGGCAGCTCTTCCGGAAAATGCGTCAACGGGAAATCCGTCAGTGATACAAATATTAAAGATCCCTGCTGGGGGTTTCGAGGTCGCTAACCACAAATCCGGCACACATTTCGGCTTGCCCCGAGCACGAATTCGAACAAAAAGTCGATATTATAACTAAGTTGGCAATTTTTTTTCTTGTTTTTTAACATTTGCCACTATTTTGGATGTTTTATAAATTTTTAACGAAGAAATAAACATTTTTTATTTTTCTTTATTATTTTAATTTTTGCATATTTTCTAGAGAATCTTAAGGAATTAAAATATTAAAATCATATATTCAAAAATGGAACAAAGAATATGGTTCTCTACCGAATTACCTGTTGAATGTTGGGGCTACGACTTGTACCCAAAATGTTATAGTTGGTTAAATTTTGATGATTATAAAAAATTACTATTTTTTCGTATTTCAAGGGAAAATAATCAAAAATGTTTTATTGAAAAAGCAAAGATCTAAGATATGCAAAAATTAAATTTTATTAGCAAACACGTCATTTTTATTGGACAATGTTCATTGCATTGACCCCAGAGAGGGTCTTGAGAAAAGTGGCTTTTTAGAATTTCTTGCCTATTATTTCTAAAAATTTCAAAAGATTTGCTATATGTAGGGCTTATGTCTGATATATGAACAGCATGGGTCTTTTGTAAACGGTTTCCTTGTGAAAAAGTTATGCCACCTGAACACTTTTTGGACCTTGCTGAATCAACAATTTATGACCCAATCACAGAAATGTTTTAAAACAAATCTGAATATGCCAAGGGATAATCAACAAATAGCACTCACAATATATACATATAATTGGTTTTTTTTCTTTTGCTGAATCTCTGAAATTATGATTCATCCAAAAATTTAGAAAAATCGCATTTTGGGAAGTTGATTTAAAAAATCACACAAATTCAAAAACTCAAACGAACGAAACAGCAAAAATTTGGCCGACAACAATTTGGGGGAATTTATTGTTTTCAGGGCAAAAATTATTTGTTTATTTTCGCTGGCCAAAAGCAACTCAAATTTCAGCATAATTTTGTTGCCATTCATTGTGCGAATATTTTCTTTTTTGTTTTAATTCGTTTTTCATTTCAATGAATTTTTGAACAATTTTCTCATTTTTGTAGATTTGTGGCATTTTTGTTGATTAAGTCCTAATTGTTTAATCCATTTATAAATATTTTTGCGATTTATTCCCAACTCTTTCATTATTTTTTGTTCAATTTTCTTCCATTCTTTCGCTGTGAATTTTCGCAGTTTTTGCTTTATTTTCTCTTTTATTTTAAAATATTTGCCAATTATTTCTCTTTTTTTCTGCTCATTTCGTTGTTTTTCTTCTTTTTTCTTCCCATTTTTCTCCAAATATTTTTTCAAGTGCTTTTTGCGATAATTTTTTATTTTCCGTTTTAATTTGATAAATTTTGATGAACAAAAATATAATTGGAATGATTAAGAGGTGGAATTTCATCTTTTTCTTAAATTTAATGTTTTTTTCTTATAAAATTATAATTTTTGATTATTATTTTTTCATTTTTATTGTAAAAAAGTCGTCTTTCTACTGATTTCCTGTAAAATAAAAATTATGTTTTTAATTATGTGGAATTTTTCTACTGTACATGGAATAATAAATTATAAATTTTAAAATTTTGAATTTTTTTTTCATTTTACTTTTATGTGAAAGGTTTTTAACTTTTTTTCATTTATTTTTTTTTTGAGAATATAGATAGGTTTTATCAGTTTTTTGAATGAAAAGAAGCATTTGGACATTTTTTGAGATTTTTGATCCAAATGATTTAATATTCTTAAGATTTTTCCATTTCTAAGTGTTTTATCAAGAAAATATAAAATTAAAATATTGCACCAGATTTAACGAAATAACTCATATTCTTAGTTCACTCTTCTTCAGCTACTCTTCTAAAATATTTCTTATCCAAATTGTTTCTTCCATTTGAAAATGCTGCATCGATTAATGAATCTTAAATATTTTTGTAATTTCTTAGTCACTCATTTCGACTTTTTTGAGTCAAAGGATTTTATGAGTCTTTTCCAATTATCCTGAGTGTGTCAAAATTCACCAATTAGTAGTATATGACGTCAAAAGCGCACGGTTGCGCACGGGTGTTTCCCGCACAATCCCAAGCCTATTGGAGGGGTGCAGCTCTTTGAAGTTACCGCCCATCCAAATCCGATTTCGCCAAATCCGCACGAATTAAAGTACGATTAATTGATAGCGACCGAAATTTATCCGAATAATGAAGCGGACAATCAAACTAATTTATTTAAATCCAATTAAAAAATAAAAAGGAAAGTAATTTTTGCCTATTTTGGCGTTTTGCCCAAAATTTGTTAACAAAGATGCAATAAAAACGAAAAATACACCCCTAAGAAGCGATTTTTTGGGAATGTTAAAAATACACTCCCTAAGAATCGACCCAAAAATTTTTTCAAAAATACACCCCTAAGAAATGAAAAATTTTTCAAAAATTCATCTCCAAAATTTATTTATTTATTTTCTTGACAAGAATTTGTGATTTAAAAATTAATTATTTATCTCAATACTGATTTGGCCTAATTTTTTTACCTTTTTTTTGAATCTGTCATTTTACATCCCTAAAAATGAGGTTTTTTAGTGCCTATTTTCCATTTTTTTAGTGCCTATTTTGGGGTTTTTTAGAGCCTAAAATCGTATCCCTAGTGATTAGAACATTGAAGGCGTTGACGGAGGAATGATGTCAAAATTTGAAACAGAAATTTGGGTGCCTGATCGTTTTTCCAATTAGTCTTGTTTAAATTTGTAAGAACCATACTAACGAGAAACATTATTCATTAACTTTTTCCAAAAAAAAAAAAAAAATATTTTTTCAAAAATTTTTGTTTCTACAATTGTCCTCAATTGTCCCACAGCGTCAGGAACCAAAAATGGCATTCCTTAAAAAGATAATCTTTGATTACTTTAAGTTTTATATTTTTGCATATTTATGAAGTTATTTTCAAAATTTCCATGAAAATTAAACAAAAAATTTAAAAGTTTCGTTTCTATTTAATACTGGGAGAACATATTCATCTCCTTAAAAATGAAATAAATTTACACATATATTTACAATTTTATTATTCAGTGACCAGTAGAAAAATCATATACATAATTAAAATTATTATTAATTTTAATAAAGTAGGTTTTTTTTTATTTTACAGGAAATCAGTAGAAAGGCAATTTTTTCATCCTTAAAAATGCAAAATAATAAACAAAAATTACATTTTTACAATAATAAGCAAATATACTTTTTATTATTTTGAAAATTTGTGAAGAAAATGAAATTCCGCCTATTATTCATTCCAATAATAGTTTTGATCATCATAATTGATCAAATTAAAACGGAAAATAAAAAATTAACGCAAAAATCATTTGATGAAATATTTGGAGAAAAATGGGAAGAAAACGAAAAACAACAACGGAATGAGCAGAAAAAAAGAAAAATTATTGTCAAATATTATAAAATAAAAGAGAAAATTAAGCAAAAAGGATAAAATATTCAAAAAAAGAATGGAATAAAATAAATTCGAAAATTGCCAAAAAATTGGGCACAAATCGGAGAAATATTTATAAATGGATCAAAGAATTTGGACTGTATCAAAAAATAATTAAAACTGATGAACAAAAAATTGAAATTGTACAAAAATTTATTGAAATGAAAATACTATTAATTACTTCAGAAAAACGAATTATTGGGATTAAATTCTCTCGCTTGGTAAATCTGTCAAATGCAGCTTCCTGTGCAATCACCAATCGGTTTTTTTGGTCTGTACCCCCTTTCTTCCATTTTTCAATTGACCGCGCCCTCGTTCGTCAATTCTTCCCTAGCGCCTTGATGGGTCATCATTGTGTGCCATTACCTGCTGGCATGCAAATCACATGCTGCACTGCCCATGCACAATTGGTTTGGGAGAAGTTTGGCAATGAGTCTTTGACTTCAACTCCCAATTAACCCCCCATGTTTTACTCCAAAGTTTGGTCAGAAATGAAGGAAATTTATTTAGAAAGTTAGGTAAAGGTTCGAAATGAAAGTTGAAAGCAGGAATGGTAGGTTAGGAAAGGAGAGAGAAGAGCCGAGAGTAAGTGGTGACAGTGTTTTTGTAGGCAAGGATGCTCGCCCGCGTTCATAGACTTTTTAGACGGAATTCTCCTGCTCAACGGGATGCCTTTATGTCCCGGATGGCATGGAGGGTCTCTTCTTGCGCATTTTCCACCTCAGTCGTGGTTCTCGGGTTCTTTCCCGGTTTCTCCGGCCTCAACGCACACGGCATCAAATTCTTCCCGATTATCGAGCGACATCTGTTCTAATTCCACCCTCGGTCGGCTTGCATCAAGAACGTTGGCCATTTGGTTCATGGCCGCGGTGAAGCCTTCCATTCCACGATTAACATTGTTTAAGGCCTGGACAATGAAATTTGATACGGCGGAATGGGTTCCTCCTTTGTGTACCAAGCTCCGCTTGGGTCTCGGTCATCGTGTTCAGTGGGACTGCATTCAACGGGGTGCGTATTTCACTTTTGAACATACGCTGGGCTGGTGAATCTAGGGTCGGAGTACACGGATAGGACCGATATTCTCTCAAAAGATTTGCAAGATTCTTTAATCCTTCTCCCCCCCCCCCCTTTCGGCTAAAATTTTTTAACTCCCTTTTTGAATGTTGGAACATTTTCTACTTCTCCGTTTGAGGACAGTGTAATATGCTTAATTCTGTTTTCACATAAGAATCTCTCAATTTCTTCTGACACAAATTGTGGTTCCATTATCGTTTAGAAAGATGGCAGTAACTCCAAATTCTGAAAAAATTCACCTAAGGTCATTATAATTGCATAGGAATTAGTTGAATTCATTTGATATACCCATGATTATTTTGAAAGGGTCGTTTTTTGAAAATTCTAAAAATGACACAAAAAAAGATGCTTTATGTACGTCTCTCATAGAATTGATGTAATGTCAACTTTTAGTTGACGGAGGAACGTTATCAACTTCTTTCAAAATTGAGTGTCAAAATTTTGTAAAATCTTCAAATTAGTTAAATTTCTGCTAAAAATCTCGAATATAGCTTATTTAAGAAGGAAAATAATAAAAGCGAAATTCATTAATGTTAGACAAAAATTAATAAAAAAAAAATCGAGACTTTAATTTTTTAACTTATTTTTTGGCATTCCAAATCCACTTACTTTTTTCCAAAAAAATATTTGCGAAAATTATATGCAATAATTTTAACAAAACAAAAACCAACACTAAATCATTTTTTCAAAAATTGAGAAATCTATTCATGTCCTTCAAAAATTAAATGAAAACATTCGAAAATTTTTAATTTACAAATTTGTTTATAATTTCATTATTCCATAATCCGTAGAAAAATTACTCATAATCAAAATTATTATTAATTTTAATTAAATAGAATTTTTTATTTTATAGGAAATCAGTAGAAAGGCGATTTTTAGATCAATAAATAACTAAAATAATCATAAAAAATTACATTTTTACAAGAAAAATAAATATTAAATTCATTTTTTAATTTTCTCCTAATATTAATTCCAATTATATTTTGTATAATCAAAATTCATCAAATTAAAATGGAAAATAAAAAATTACAGCAAAAATCATTTTATGAAATATAAAAATGGGAAGAAAAAGAAAAAAACAACGGAATGAGCAGAAAAAAAGAGAAATAATTGTCAATTATTATAAAATAAAAGAAAAAATTAAGCAAAAAGGAAGAAAATATTCAAAAAAAGAATGGGGAAAAATTAATTCAAAAATAGCGAAAAAATTGGAGACAAATCGAAACAAAATTCAAAATTGGATAAAAGAATTTGGTCTTCAAAAATATAAATGTCACAAATCAAAAATTGATGAAGAAAAACTCGAAATTGTACAAAACTTTATTAAAATGGCAAATGAATATAAGCAAAACAGAAAATATTCAACCAAAGAATGGAACCAAAATTATGCCGAAATTTGTAAGAAAATTGGAATTGGATATGAAACAATTACGAGATGGCAGAAAAAATTTGGAATTCGGTGTAGAATAACGGAGAAAGAAAAAATGGAGAGAGAAAATTTATTTGGAAATAAAACAGAAGAATCCAAAATTGAGTGATCAGAAAATTGCAAAAACATTGAAAATGAATCGAAGTTTTCAAATGGAAAAAGCAATTTAGGATGACAAATTAAATATGTAAACAAAAAAGTCATTAGATTTAATTGTGCCTATTGTTTTCTTCAAAAATTGTAAAACAAATATTTTCCCCCTTGAAGATTTCTCATTAAAAATGATGATATTTGGCATAAAATTGAAAAAAAAAACTGAAATTTAAATGTATATTAGTTCCCAAGTTTTCTTTTTCCCAAATTTCTTTACCCCCTTCCTCGAAACGAAAAATTATAAATTTCCGAAGAAAAAGGGCAAGTTCTGTGTAAATTTTATCAGTTTTATTCATCATTTTCATTAAAACTTACAATAAAATTTCCTCCGTTGAATCCTATTGGCACCGCACGGACCCCTCCGCCCCATTTACCATAAAATAATGTTTCAATTGCATGTGAATTTCACATTAATTTGCCATATATGACATAAATTATCTATTTAATAAGCGTCACTATGGAGAAAGAAAAATGTGCAAATTAAAACTAATTTTTTTTATACATAATAGCTTTCGATAATATTCATTATAATTTTAATTCATCGATTTCGAAAATTTTTTGTAAGCAAATTATTATTATTTGCTGTCAATTTGTATAATTTTTTCATTTCCGCTATATTTTATATGAAAATAATAATAATTATGCTTTTCCTCTTTTTTGCACTGTTTAATTGCGGAGCATTTTGTGGAGGTTGTTTAAAAGCCAGGAAAAAATTTCGTAACGATTCGCCGGAGAAAAGTGTGTTAATTAGTCCAAGTTTGCGTGGCTTGACATTATCTGGTAAATTTGGATAAAAAAAAGGATTAAAATTAATTGCATTTATTTATACATTTGCAAAAACTTTTAGACATTGAAAATATTTTTTTTAAAATTGTAATTAACATAATAAATAATCTAAAAACCCAACTTATTTTCTGGCTAAAAAATGATGTAAATAAAAATGTAACAAATATGATGAAAAGTGAAGAAATTTTTTGAATGTTTTTTTGTGAATAAGTTTTGACTAGGGATTACATTTTTAGGCAAAATCCTATTTTTTCCTGAGATCCCCGTGGCCTGAAACGCACGAAAAACATGTTTTTTTTTGGGCTGTTGTTAAGCTACTTTTCGAGTATTAGTGCATATTTTTTAGGCTTTTATTTTTAGCGCCTAAAAAGCCTAAAAAATTTTGAAAGAACCTATTTTTGCCTATTTTGGCATTTTGCCGAAAATTCTTAACAAAATTGCAATAAAGACAAAAATACACCCCCCCTAAGAATCGACCCAAAATTTTTTCAAAAATACACCCCCTAAGAATCGACTCGAAAATTTTCAAAAATACACCCCTAAGAAATGAAAAATTTTTCAAAACTTCTTCTCCAAATTATTTATTTATTTTCTTGACAAGAATTTCTAATTTTAAAAATATTTATCTCAATACGATTTGGCTTAATTTTGTTACCTTTTTGGATAAAATTTATGGTTTACACTCCTAATAATGGTTTTTTAGAGCCTATTTTGCATGTTTAGTGCCTATTTTTTTGGGTTTTTTAGAGCCTAAAGCCTACCTATTGGCGGTTTTTAGAGCCTAAAAATGTGATCCCTAGTTTTGACAAGCCATTTTGGCGTTATTGCTTACGGCAAAAAAAGATTCAGATCATTTGGTCAACTCAGTCCCGACCCATAGATTTCCAAATCCCGACATTGGGGCGGACCATAATCTAGATAAATTAAATTACCTTAAATTGCTGTTAAACTGTTAATTAATTTAAATATTTTTAAGAAGTGGTCAACAGAACGGAACTAATAATAAAGAAAAGTGGGGAATTAGAGAGAAGAAAAAACTTGCAAATGATGAGCCAAACCAGCAAAGACAATGGTATTCAAACTAACAGTTCACTACAGTTTAAAATTTTAAAAATCAAATAGAAATTTTTTTAAAAGGATTTCTGTAAAGTTCTATATTTATATTTACTTAGCGGAACCGCTCAGTTCGGCCCCAACGGTTCAGCCCCAGCATGCTTTTCCACTATAGCTTTTTTATTTGTTATCCAAATCCGTCAATCTTGGTATCATCCGAAAGCTCTTAACATGCTCTATTAGCCTTACCAAAAAGCGAAAAGTTTTTCAAGCCTGGAAAAAATTTTATTGAGAAAAAACTTGAAAATTTCGACTTTTTCCCAATTTTCATGAATAACTTTTTTGGTAATTGTCTAATCGCGAAGCAATAGCTTAGAAAAAGCTTCTAACCAGATTAAGCTTTCGAATGATACCAACAATGTTGGATTTGGTTGATAAAGAAAAATGTTAGAAAGTTATAGTGGAAAAACATGCTGGGACCGAACCGTGAGGGCCAAACTGAGGTAGACCGTTACTTAGACATCTCACATTTGGAAGAATCGTTTAAAGAAATGTTAAAATTCCAAAATATTCAATCACCGAGAAAATGGGAGACGCCCAATTCGACGCCATCCAGCTCAGCGCCGTTCAATTCGGCACCGTACAGCACGGAGCCGTCAAGTTTTACTCCGTCTAGTTCATCACCACGGGTAATTTCCTAATCGTTGAGAATAAAATTTTGTAAATCGGTTGCACTAGAAAACGTTTGGGCCAATCTCTGTTAGTTTTCCAACTGAAAAAATTAAGACATATCAAAATTGGCGGCGCCGAATCGGCGGGCGCCCAAGTAACACCGACCAGACAAAATATGAGAGAGGAAGTCACTCAAAATCAAACAACTTGGAAGAGTCGTTTAAAGAAATGCTAAAATTCAAAAATATTCAATCAACGAGAAAATTGGAGACGCCCAATTCGACGCCATCCAGCCCAGCGCCGTCCAATTCGGCTCAGTCGAGTTGGGCACCGTACAGTTTAGAGTTGTCCAGTCTTGCACCGTCTAGTCCAGCATCACGGGTAATAATTTTCTTTATTCGAGAACAAAATTTTATATAAAAATCGGTGTCACTCGAAAGCGCTAGGGCGCCAACCTCTGTTAATTTGCAAAATTCAAAAATTAAGACATTTGAAAATTGGCGGCGCCGAATCGGCGGGCGCCCAAGTAACACCGACCAAACAAAATATGAGAGAGGAAATCACTCAAAATCATACAACATTGAAAGCAATTTTGACGAGGAAAAAGGTAATTTAATAAGTGTCATTTTCTGCAATTTTCTTGCGGTATTTTATTTTTAAACATTTTTTAATGAAAAATGCCTAGAAAATTCTAAAACTAAATTTTTCAATCTTAGAAAATTACCCAGAAATGTTTGTCTAAACATAATTTTTTAACTCTTAGAATTAATTCAAGTCAAAAATGCCCCAATTATCAAGAAAAATATATTTGGCAGAAGTCGAAGTACAAGTTTAATTGGACGATTTTCAAAAGAAAAATGTAAGTTGTTGAAATAAAGAGCAGAATAAACAGCCGGAAATTTTTCAGAATAAGGACACATCTGTTAATTAAAATAAGGACTTTCTGACAACAATTCAAATTTTTTTGAAAATGCAAATTTTGTGTTTTTGAATAAAATATTTAAAGAAAATTTAAAGAGAGTTTGTTTTCGGTGCTGCCGGCGTCAAACCGAGGAAATAAGGACAAAAAAAGGACATAAAACCAAAAGCTAAAAAATAATGAAAAAAATAAAAAATTTCTTCCCAATTTTAATCTCTTAAATTAATTTTAGTCGCTCACAATTCGGAAACACCAAAAACAATGGTGAAAAATGGAGCATATTCGGCGGAAGTACGAAAGTCGAAAACATTGGGCGACTATTTGAAGGAGGCCCCTTAATTTATATTGATAAATTTTGGAATAATTATTTATTTTCGATAATTATGTGCAAATATTTGCGTTTTTGTGAGTCGTAAACTTATTTTAACATTAAAAAACTGAAAAATGATTTTCTTAATAATTAATTTTGTAAATTAAATATACATAATTGAGTTTTTCAAAGATGAAAGATTGAGATTTACATACACATTTTCATTTAAAACAATGCAAAAATTAATAGCGAAACATGGACATAACCACTGTAAGAAATGGTTGAACATTCGAAATTTCCTGCCCAAACCATAGGAATTTCAAATCTCACAGAACTCGAAAAATAAAGCAAAAATGAAGAAAATTCCATTCTTTTTTTTTTTTTATATTTTCGAACTTTTGCTTATAAAATTAATAAATGAAAGAAAATAAATGAAATTTTTCATCAAATGCAAAATAATTCAAAAAAAAATTCTTTATAAAAAATAATTAACAATTTTTAATGAAAATTCTTTAAGGAGGAAAATGTTTGTTTTGTTTTATACTCTTTGAAGAAGATAATAAACACAATAATTTTTATAAACTTTTTAATTCTAAATACCTTCTAAGTTTACATAATCAGTTAATTCATCATTCCATATTGCTTCTTCCATTTATAAATGTTATTGAAATGAATTTTCATTGTTTTTGCAATTTTCTGATCACTCATTTTTGGATTTTTCAGTTTTAATTCCCAATAAATTTTCATTTTTTCCATTTTCTCTTTCTCCGTTATTTTACAGCGAAGAGCAAATTGTTTTTTCCATCTCATAATTTCTGCAGAACTTATGTCAATTTTCTTGCAAATTTCGGCATAATTTTGGCGCCATTCTTTTAATGAATATTTTCTATTTTGTTGTTTTAATTCATTTTTCATTTCAATGAATTTTTGAACAATTTTGATTTTTTCTTCATCTGTTTTTGATTTGTGACTTTTATGTCTTTTTTGATTAAGCCCCAATTCTTTGATCCATTTTTGAATATAATTGCGATTTGTCCCTAATTTTTTCGCTATTTTTCCATCAATTTTATACCTTTCTTTCACTGTGTACTTTTTTCCATTTTGTTTAATTTTCTCTTTTATTTTAAAATATTTTCTGATTATTTCTCTTTTTTTCTCTTCATTTCGTTTTTCTTCTTCTTTTTCTTCCCATTTTTCTCCAAATATTTCATCAAATGATTTTTGTTGTAATTTTTTGTTTTCTGATTTGATTTGATTAATTTGAGCAGTCAAAAAAACGATGAACAATAGGCTCAGTTTCATTTCCTTCACTATTTCTCTAAAATTACATTTTATATAAAACGTTTTTGAATTTATCTTTATTTAAATTCAAACTTATTTTTTTTAAATTGTGGAATTTAGTTATAGAAAAAGAATAAATTGCCTAAAAATTAATTTATAATATTTGATGAATGAAATGGGCAATTTTATTAATATGATTGACTTACTACAAATGATGACAAACATTAGACAGGAAATTTAATGATTTTTTAATTTTTGAAAATGTTTTATTAATTAATTGTGATTATGAAAATAGATAGTGAATTCGGATTCTCCACAAATAAAAAATTTTTTCCTTTGTTATTTATATTTTATTCACAATTTTTATAAAAAATTTTAATTAAATTTCTTATTTCCAAATTCTAAATAATAAACAAATTTTATCTCACCCATTCCGAAAATAAGTGCCCCGGGATACGTGCCCAGAGATGGCCAAACACAGCTAATGTCCATCTCTTAAAAGCTACTTTGATTTTCCGATCATCACTGAACAACAGCGTCTTTGGCAAACCGATCCGGCATCATTATCCGCTAAACTACGTATAATGACCCTTTTACTTACTTCAGTCTTCGGATCCTTTGTCTTGTGCTTCTGTCACGGGGCAAAAATGTGATTTAATTGCTCCCCAAAATGTTTCCCTTTGTTAATTAGAGAAATCGTAATATTTTTGGGCTCAAAAATGGGGCGGCTGTCACTTCAAATGGGGTAGCAAATGTACGGTAAATAGGGAACTGATGAAAAAATGAGAGAAAGAGAGGCGAGGGGGGAAAGTGGGGAAAGAGATTTTTTAGCATGTGTTATTAAAGCGATTTGACAGAAATCGAGGATCTCGGACTGTGGCGCGTCAGCTGTTCTGGCCATAATTGTAGTCGGCGCTGTTATGGGTTGGAAGACTGACAGGAGCCCATTCTGTGTGCCGATGACATGCCGCGCTGCACCGACGATCCGATTTGGCCGGCGTGGGCCTTTCACACCTCTGTTGTGTCGAATTTTGTCCTCGTCCTTTTGCTTTTGTTTTGTCCGTCCTGTTTATTGGTTGCTGTAACCGTCCTGTGCCGGTTAAAACTGTTGGGCATTGTGACCAGTGCCACCGCCGTCTCACCGATCGTAAGCGCATCTCTGTGTTTGATGAGGCCACCATTGTTAGTGGTCTTTAGCAAGCATTTGCTGATTATTTGTTAATTTTTAATTAAATTGCACTTATTTGTTAAATAAATAAATTGTTGAATTGATTTGTTAATTTATTGTTAATTTAATTAGTTAATTAGTACTCTGCTAATTTATTTTTTGCATTATGGATGAAGGTTTAAAATGGGATAATTTTAATAAATAATTTTTTGGCAAATGTGAAATTAAGAAAAAAATAATAATATCAATGTGTATGGTCAATGGTACGGTTTAACGCTCGCATCCACCCAGGAGCGCCATATAAAGGTGGGGAAAAAGCGCGAAAGGTGTTGGGCCTTCTCAGCATTTTCAGGCTGGGCCTGAAAATGTGAGAAGGCTCACCTCTCCCCCAAATTGCTTCTCCCTTCAGCGAAGCCAATAACAAAGTCTTTATTGACCAGAGATGAAGCAAAGCCAAGGGAAATGGTGGATGATCAAAATGGTGAAGTGATCAACAACTGACTCAAAATCCCAACATCACTCACCTTAAATATGCATTTATATATTTTATTTTAAGCCTTTTTACTTTTGAGATACCATTCTAGTTCCATTTTTTCTAACAGCTTCATTTTGGCATTCCCTTGTGAGTGCGTTTTGTTTATCTATGTGAATTCATCACTTTATTCTCTACAACTTCCAATCGGATAATTAATTACAGTATTTAGTGCAATAGATTTATGTAAATTTTATGTGAAATTAATTTAAAATTTAAGATTTTCAAGAATTTGTAAATTTTTATCAACAAAATAATACAACATACAACACTGAAAAATTTCGTTAATATGGGAACAATTGATGTGACTCGACGGGACCTTTTGTGCTTATTTTGGCCAGCACGGGAGGAAATACTTTGTCGAAATTCGGGTCCAAAACATTTGAAATGTAAGTGTTCAATTGGCGGTGTTTGGCGCCCGTGTTGAAAAGGCATTCGATCAGTCCCATAAGATCCACGTACCGTATGGCCCCCGCTGCGGGACCGTAATTGGTCTGAAATAAATTCGTAAATATTTTCAGGAAACCAAAAAATGTTTCAAAAAGAATTATTACACCTGCAAAAAACTCATTAAAACCGCAGAATATTTCTCCGCTTCGCTGTACAACAATTTTTGTGCCTGATCACTAAGCCCTGGCGAAACTAAAAAATTGTTACTACATTCAAAAGACCTATTCACTCTTTTTTAGCCTCTAAAATTTTAAAAAATATTTAAAAAAGATTGTTCCAGAGAAATTTTTTTATTTTTTTTTTGCCCTAAGATTTTTATAATTTTGCAGGCTAATTGAGAAAGTTTTAAAATTATTCATTTCGTTGTTTCTAAGAAAAGTAAAAAAAGTTAAACTCAAACTAACAAGTTCGCACCGAAAAATTAACTCATTTAGTTTAATTGTTTATTTAATTTTATGCCTTTGCTGACCCATATGTGAGTAAATTATCGCCCTAATTAGTACAAGTTCTTCATTGATTAGTTTTAAACGGATGAAGGGCTGCATGGCATTACGAAACAAATTGTCACCCATTCCCATCACACTGAAATTTGAAAATTTTTTAATTAAATGGTAATAATAAAAAATCAAATTTAAAATTCACACACACAGAATCTTGCTTATAAAATGAATTTTCGTAGATTTTAATTGGCATTAGACCATTTGGTGAGCACCAAACGTCACAATTTTGTTGCACCGAGTAGAAGCTGTTGCACAACACAAACAATGGCATCGCAATATTACTGCACAAGGCAATCTTTGCAATGGAAATCAATTATTATATATTGAGGAAAAAATCCCCCCGCCCCCTGAAATAAAGCCCCCCCCCCTTTGAGGTGGAGGGGGGTTCCCCCCTGAATTAGAGCCCCTTCTGAATTAAAGCCCACCCCATGGATTAGAGCCCCCTGAAATAAATCCTCCCATTTGAGGGGGTTGAATTTTTTTTTTAAATTTTGCTGTACCCTATCACTGTTGCCCAGCTGCTCAAAGAATGGAAACGTTTTGCCAATTTCGAATACACATAACAATTCCATGACAACGGGTGCTGGCCTTACTCAGAATGGTCCAAACTCACGTGATTTTTCAATATATATTGCTGGATATGATTGGTTCGGTATAGTCTTAATTCCAAGGATTATCACATTGTTTATAAATTCGCTTACCGAAAATTTGTTGGACAATTCAATCAAATTCAATTTTCGTGAAAAAATTGACTCAAAAGTATCACATTGTGTGTAAAATAATTCTGGAATTGGCGTCTTTGAGTAGCGAATTCGGCGAACTTTTTGCTCAATTTGCAGCAGATTTTTGATCACAATCAAATTGATCAACTCTTTTGGTTCCGGTGCCTAAAATGTTAATATTTTTCGTTTTTCTAGTGACATTGAATATTGGAGTTTCGATTTTAATATTTTATCGAAAAAACCCTTTTTGAGAGTTTGGTTTCTATTTTTTCAATTTAATGAAACCTGAAGGTCACAGGGAAAAATATGATATTTTTAACGAAACTTTTTGATCAATTTGAAGCAAATTTTTCATGATCAACTTCTTTTGTTCCAGTGCCTAAAATGCAGAATTTGTTGTTGTTTTATCTGTATTTTTTTTGTAGTGAAGTTCCAAGTTAGTAAATGTGTACAAATTTTTTGTGCTGATTTTCCGGAAAAAAATATTTTAAAAATTTTCAATAAAACTCATTAAAACAAAGAATGAAATTTGAATTTTGCCCTTCTCCGTCTCTTATGACAACCGATTTGAGGACGGCACTTTTTCTTGGATGCTCTTTCATTAGTTCCACAAAGGCCATTATTTGTTCGCTACTGAATTTCGTTGAGCAAATTCCTTGCGGGTTTATTCCGACCATTAAGCATTTGTACAGTCGGCATCGCTTACATGATGCCAAATCTTACAATAAAAGTTTAATAAAAAACATTAGGTCTCTCGAGAACATAATTTTTTTAATATAATTCAAATATTTGATAATTTTTTTGAAAATTAGTTTTAAAAAATGCTTACTCGTTTTATTCTAATAAAAATGTCGTTAAAAATGAGGCAAATTGTTTATTATTTCATAATTAAATTTTTATTACGCTTTTTAACCCTTTTTAGCTTCGCATTCTCCGCCATTTTTGCATTTGTATTCCTTCATAATCGAAATTGTGCGGCGAAAAAAATGTCTGCAACCTGTAATTTTTTAAGCAAATTATTTCAGTGGGTTTTTCAATTAGATCGTTTAAAATTAAAAGTAAATTTGAAATTTTGCTTAAATAATTTTATATTTTTTTCTAAATTTTTATCGTTTTTTCTTTTATATCATTCATTTCAATTTTATACTTGCACAACACTTGACCCCATAATAGTGATATTGACACTGACAATTGCACACAGCACATTTTGAGAGATAAAGGGACTTTTCCTCAGAGTTAGGCTTCATCTTTTAAAATTCCTTAAGCACATAAAATTATGCAAAAATATTAAATAATCTCAGAAAATAATAAAGTATGCTTTATGGAATAAAAGGCAAAAAGAATCCATATAATTAAAAAAATTATTATTATTTTATGAGTGAGAAATGGTAAATGGAAATATGTTGTTAAAATAAGCCCATGTCGATGTGAATGTCAAATTGATTTTATCGCGAAAGATGTAAATGGAAAAAAAGAAATTACAAATTTTACTGGTGCGATTTACTTTTTTCTCTTTTAAATTAACATATTTATACCTTTTAATTTATATTTATATCATATTAATGGGACCCTGTTCTTAACGGCTCACGGAAAATGAGTCATGCATTATTAAAATAACAAGACATTTTTAATAAAACTCATTAAAACAAAGAATGAAATTTGAATTTTGCCCTTCTCCGTCTCTTATGACAACCGATTTGAGGACGGCATTTTTTCTTGGATGCTCTTTCATTCGTTCCACAAATGCCATTATTTGTTCGCTACTGAATTTTGTTGAGCAAATTCCTTGCGGGTTTATTCCGACCGTTAAGCATTTGTACAGTCGGCATCGCTTACATGATGCCAAATCTTACAATAAAATTTTAATTAAAAAAATTTTTCGAAGGTCTCAAAATCAACAAATTCTTTCAACTTTTGCTTTAAAAATGCTTACCCAATTAATTCTATTCAAAATATCATTAAAAAGAAGGCATTTTTTCTAATTATTTTTTCATATTTATGATTTTAACCTTTTTCAGCTTTGCACTCTCCGCCATTTTTGCAAATGTATATTCTTTCATCACATAATTGAGCGACGAAAAAATGCCTGCAACCTGATATTTTTAAAGGCATCCTAATTTGTTGTTTTAATTCATTTTTCATTTCAATGAATTGTTGAACAATTTTGATTTTTTTCTTCATCAGTTTTTAATTTGTGACTTTTGTGTCTTTTTTGATTAAGCCCCAATTCTTTGATCCATTTTTGAATGTAATTGCGATTTGTCCCTAATTTTTTCGCTATTTTACTATCAATTTTCTTCACTTCCTTTTGCTGAATATTTTCTTCCTTTTTGCTTGATTTTCTCTTTGATTTTATATATTTTTCAATATTTCTCTTTTATTCTCCTCATTTCGTTGTTTTCTTCTTTTTTCTTCCCATTTTTGTCCAAATATTTCATCAAAAGATTTTTGTTGTAATTTTTTATTTTCTGATTCGATTTGATTAATTTGAGCAGTCAAAAAAACGATTGAAAGGAACAATAGGCTCAGTTTGATTTCCTTCACAATTTTCCTCATATATAATTGTTTTTGAGTTTAGCTTATATTAAATTCAGTTCTTAATTTAAAAAATATATTGTGGAAATTAGTTATATAAAAAGAATAAATTGCCTAAAATTAATTTATAATATTTGATGAATGAAATGGGCAATTTTATTAATATGATTGACTTACTACAAATGATGACAAACATTACACAGGAAATTTAATGATTTTGTAATTTTTGAAAATATTTTATTAATTAATTGTGATTATGAAAATAAATAGTGAATTCGGATTCTCCACAAATAAAAAATTTTTCCTTTGTTATTTATATTTTATTCACAATTTTTATAAAAAATTTTAATTAAATTTCTTCCTTCCAAAGTCTAAATATTAAACAAATTTTATCTTACCCATTCCGAAAATAAGTGCCCCGGGATACGTGCCCAGAGATGGCCAAGCATAGCTAATGTCCATCTCTTTTAAGCGGACTTTCCTTTTCCGATCATCACTGAATGACAGCGTCTTTGGCAAACCGATCCGGCATCATTATCCGCTAAACTACGTAAAATGAGTGAGCGCACGGTCCCGTTGGGCCCTTGAACAATGCCGTGGGCATTGTCCAAGGGCGCGGGACCCCAAAATGATTGGCTGCTTTAAGCTGAGGACAATTCAGCAATCGGTTTATTAGCCTCGATCAAATGTGTAAAAGCAAAAGTGTGATCGCAATAAACTGATCAATCCCCGATCTCTCTCCCCAATTTATTTTGAATAACATGTTGGCGGTTCGGGGCGTCCCAGACAAGAAAAGGCAAACGAAAGAATTGGCGGATAACTGCCAAAGGGAGAGAAAAGGTAGAGAAAAATGGTGATGCGACATTTGCGGCGCTGACATTTGCGGCGCTGACACTTGCGGCGCAGACATTTGCGGCGCCCAGTCAAAGCGACATTTGCGGCGCTGACATTTGCGGCGTGACACTTGCGGCGCTGACATTTGCGGCGTGACACTTGCGGCGCCGACACTTGCGGCGACGACACTTGCGGCGCCGACAGATGCGGCGCCCAGTCAAAAGGACTTTTGCGGCGCCGACACTTGCGGCGCCCAGTCAAAATGACATTTGCGGCGCAGAATTAAATGACCCCAAAAATATTTCAACAATTTTTTGATTAAAAAACATTTGTTTAAATTTCGCAGATATTTTTAAGCGAGACCTTTGAGCAATTCGATCAAAATTGTTTTAATATATTATATTTTTCGTCTCCCAAGAAGGCTTATTTGCTTTTAAAAACACTTTTTTTTGCGGCGTCCTTTTTCCTAAAGACTTGGTGTATGTGCGAGGGGAGAGATCTGGTGGTGCCGATAGGCGTCGCCGGGAAAAATTTTTGAAAATTTGAGTGCAATTTGTTAACAAAATTTGTCCAAAAAATTACCGAAATTTGCGATCTTGGTTAATTTTAAGAAAAAAATAGGAGTTTTTGGAGGCAGGCGGTGCCGATAGGCGATTTTTTAAGAATTTCTAATGAATTTTGTTAGGAATTAGCCAATTTTTTAGAAATTTCCCTCTTTTAGATGAAAATAAGGCACTACCCCAAATCAGAACCTTTCTTAGAAATAAGAACATTTTAATTTTCGAAGATTTGGACATTCCAAATCAGAACATTTCTTAGAAATAAGGATATATAGAAACCCTGGATTAGGTTGCAAGAATTATTGTTAAATTAGTCATTGTTAAAAAATAACTATAAAATAACAATCTGTTAACTTAAATAAATTGTTGAAATATTTTTGGGGTCATTTAATTCTGCGCCGCAAATGTCATTTTGACTGGGCGCCGCAAGTGTCGGCGCCGCAAAAGTCCTTTTGACTGGGCGCCGCATGTGTCGGCGCCGCAAGTGTCGCGCCGCAAATGTCGGCGCCGCAAATGTCCTCGCCGCAAGTGTCTGCGCCGCAAGTGTCGCTTTGACTGGGCGCCGCAAATGTCAGCGCCGCAAATGTCGGCCAATCAGAAAAATAATGTGAGAGAACGTGAGAAAAGAAGCGAAGGTGGGCAGTCATACATAACACTACGATCTGTCCGGTGTACATTTAGCTGCCTAATGAGTTTTAAACTACCAAAATTATAAAAAATTTACCATTACATATTAGTGGAACAATTTTGAACTCGCCTATAATCCAGTTCATCGATTTCATATTAATATGCAACATTTGGAGAGAAAAAAGTGAGATAAAGAAATGCACGCATGGCGGCATTCACTAATTGAGGGAAACAACCTCAAGAAATTGATCATGGAGCGCCGTGAGAGTGTCGCGGCATCTTTAAACATTTGTTTTCGGAGTAAAATGAGCGCGCCGTGAGCTTCAAGAAGGGGCCGATGGGTTTGCATTGTTAGTGCAGCGTGAGTTTCAATAAATGAAAAAAAATATTTTCAATGCTAATGAACAGGGCTTTCTAAAATATGCAAATGCATATAATATTTTTGTATATTTCATGGTTTTATGCATATTTTGCATATTTCATGCTTATTTTGCCATTTTTTGTATATATTTTCAGATTTTTTGCATATTTTGCCATTTTTAGTCAAATATTTTCCGATTCGAATTTTTATTGGGAGAAATTACCGAAAAAATAACTGTTAAAATCGTGACAAATGTCGAGCAAGGGGTAGGGATCTTGAACCTTTCAAAAAGTGAATTATGAAGTTCAGAACGAGGTCTATTTGCCTTATTTTTATTCCATAAATATATTTTATTATTTTTTGAGAGTATTTAATTATTATTTAATATTTTTGCATAATTTTATGTGCTTAAGGAATTTTAAAAGATGAAGCCTAACTCTGAGGAAAAGTCACTTTATCTCTCAAAATGTGCGGTGTGCAATTGAAAAAACCCACGGAAATAATATGCCTTAAAAATTACAGGTTGCAGACATTTTTTTCGTCGCACAATTTCGTTGATGAAGGAATACAAATGCAAAAATGGCGGAGAATGCGAAGCTAAAAAGGGTTACAAAGCGTAATAAAAATTTAATTACGAAATAATAAAACAATTTGCCTCTTTTAATGACATTTTTATTAGAATAAAACGAGTAAGCATTTTTTAAAACTAATTTTCAAAAAAATTATCAAATATTGGAATTATATAAAAAAAATTATATTCTCGAGAGGCCTAATATTTTTCATTAAACTTTTATTGTAAGATTTGGCATCATGTAAGCGATGCCGACTGTACAAATGCTTAATGGTCGGAATAAACCCGCAAGGAATTTGCTCAACGAAATTCAGTAGCGAACAAATAATTGCATTTGCAGAACGAATGAAAGAGCATCCAAAAAAAAGTGCCGTCCTCAAATCGGTTGTTACAAGAGACGGAGAAGGGCAAAATTCAAATTTCAAACTCTGTTTTAAGGAGCTTTATTGAAAATTTTCAAAATATTTTTTTCCCGGAAAATCAGCACAAAAAATTTGTACACATTTACTAACTTGGAACTTCACTACAAAAAAAATACAGATAAAACAACAACAATTCTGCATTTAGGCACTGGAACAAAAGAAGTTGATCATGAAAAATTCGCTTCAAATTGATCAAAAAGTTTCGTTAAAAATATCTTAGTTTTCCCGGGCGACCTGCGGGATTTCATTAAATTGAAAAATAGAAACCAAACTCTCAAAAAGGGTTTTTTCGATAAAATATTAAAATCGAAACTCCAATATTCAATGTCACTAGAAAAAAGAAAAATATTAGCATTTTAGGCACCGGAACAAAAAGAGTTGATCAATTTGATTGTGATCAAAAATCTGCTGCAAATTGAGGAGAAAGTGCGCCGAATTCGCTACTCAAAGACGCCAATTCCAGAATTATTTTACACACAATGTGATACTTTTGAGTCAATTTTTTCACGAAAATTGAATTTGATTGAATTGTCCAACAAATTTTCGGTAAGCGAATTTATAAACAATGTGATAATCCTTGGAATTAAGACTATACCGAACCAATCATATCCAGCAATATATATTGAAAAATCACGTGAGTTTGGACCATTCTGAGTAAGGCCAGCACCCGTTGTCATGGAATTGTTATGTGTATTCGAAATTGGCAAAACGTTTCCATTCTTTGAGCAGCTGGGCAACAGTGATAGGGTACAGCAAAATTTAAAAAAAAAAATTCAACCCCCTCAAATGGGAGGATTTATTTCAGGGGGCTCTAATCCATGGGGTGGGCTTTAATTCAGAAGGGGCTCTAATTCAGGGGGGAACCCCCCTCCACCTCAAAGGGGGGGGGGCTTTATTTCAGGGGGGGGGGGGATTTTTTCCTCAATATATAATAATTGATTTCCATTGCAAAGATTGCCTTGTGCAGTAATATTGCGATGCCATTGTTTGTGTTGTGCAACAGCTTCTACTCGGTGCAAAAAAATTGTGACGTTTGGTGCTCACCAAATGGTCTAATACCAATTAAGCTCTACGAAAATTCATTTTATAAGCAAGATTCAATGTTTGTGAATGATTATTTAAAATATATTTTCATTTAATTGAATATATTTGAAATTTCAGTGTCATGGGAATGAGTGAAAAATTGTTTTGTAATGCCATTCAGCCCTTCATCAGTTTAAAACTGATCAATGAAGAATTTGTACTAATTAGGGCGATAATTTACTCACATATGGGTCAGCAAAGGCATAAAATTAAATAAACAATTAAACTAAATGAGTTAATTTTTCGGTGCGAACATGTTAGTTTGAGTTTAACTTTTTATACTTTTCTTAGAAACAATGAATTTAAATAATTTTATTAATATTCGATGTCATTAAACAACAATTTCTATTTGCTTCCAAAAATTTAAAATAATAAATCTTTTGCTATTTTAAGTTTCGCCAGGGCTTAGCGATCAGGCACAAAAATTGTTGTACTTCGAAGTGGAGAAATATTCTGCGGTTTTAATGAGTTTTTTGCAGGTGCAATAATTCTTTTTGAACATTCTCTGAAATTCCCATTTTTACAAGCGCGAATAATTACCGGTTATTACGGTCCCGCAGCGGGGGCCATACGGTACGTGGAACTTATGGGACTGATCGAATGCCTTTTCAACACTGGCGCCAAACATCGTCAATTGAACACTTATGTTTCAAATGTATTTGACCCGAATTTCGACAAAGTATTTCCTCCCGTGCTTCCTAAAAATAATTTTTTAAATTAAAAATTTTGTCAAGAAAATGAATTTTTTAGAAAATTGTTTACATTTCTTAGGAGTGATTTTTGAAAAATTTTAGGTCGACTCTTAGGGGGTGTATTTTTAATTTTTATTGCATTTTTGTTAAGGAAAATTCCAAAAAATAGTCGAAAAAGTGAAAAAATAGTGACAAAACCCCAAAAAAGTGAATTTTCACTATTTAAGTTACGAAACGCTAAAATAGTGATTTCTAGTGACGAAAAATGTCGTTCAAATGAAAAATTTTTAACGCAGAAATGCGTTTTTTGAGCTCCTTTCTTCAAAATAATTGAGCTAAAAAAACTGGAACATAATTGATCAATTGAGTAGGAAAAAAATTATTAAAAAATTTTATTGTAAATAAAATTTGATCAGTAAATAATTGACTTTTAATATTCCCTTTCCTTATTATAAGTAAAACATGGTTTAATGAGAATAAATAATAACAAAAAATATTTCTTAATGGGAGTAAATAATAATAAAAAATTACTTTTTATTTTAGATAAGGAAGTATTTCATTATCATTTTTTACATCCTTTCATAATAGAATAATGCGTAATTTATAATTAAAAAAATCCTTTTTACAATGAAATTATTCATATTACTTTTCTTAATTTTAAACAAATTGGGGCAGGAAAGAAAAAGCAGCAACAAAAAACATTTGATGAAATATTTGGAGAAAAATGGGAAGAAAAAGAAGAAAAACAACGAAATGAGCAGAAAAAAAGAGAAATTATTGGCAAATATTATAAAATAAAGAGAAAATAAAGCAAAAAGGAAGAAAATATTCAACAAATGAATGGAATAAAATAAATTCGAAAATTGCCAAAAAATTGGGCACAAATCGGAGAAATATTTATAAATGGATCAAAGAATTTGGTCTTTATATAAATAAATGTTATAATTTAAAAACTGAGGAACAAAAGTTAGAGATTATGCAAGAGTTTATGAGAATGTCTAATGAAGTTAAACAAAAAAGAAAATATTCAAGAAAAGAATGGCAACAAAATTATGCTGAAATGTCTAAGAAAATCGGCGTATGTTATGAAATAATTAAGAAGGAAAATCCGCTTACTTTGTGGACAACATATGTAATAAACTAATTGTCCAAAAGTAATTCGGATAAAAAAAAATGAATAAAATATTTAAAAAAGAGATCACAAGTCACACAATAAAAAATAAATATAAGTCAAAGTGGCTCAAATTTATCAAAATTATCGAATCGCTTATGTAATTATTTATTAAAAATATTTTTTTTTCAGTCCTTCAGCTTTTAATTAGGCTAAAGAATTTTTGATTTTTGTTTTAAATTGATTTAATGAGTTTATTTTTGCAAGTTCTTTATCTAATTGATTCCGCAGTTTGGTTGCCCTTCCCGCAAATGGAATATATTTTTTGCCTAATTTATATTTTGTGTTAAGTCTATAAGAGGGGGAGTTAAAGCGACCAGATGGCTTAAAAATTTTAAATAAATCCAGATCTGTTCGGCCATAGATTATTTTATGTGCCATGAACAGATCGAACAGCTTTCGCCTATTCTCAAGTGTTGGCATTGAAAACTGATCGAATGAGCATTCTAAAATGGATTAACAATTTGGGGGAGAAATAATGAAGGATTGAAAAAAACTAATTGAATTGACGAGAACGAAAACCCCAAAAATGTGCTTGCTTGTGTTTTATTTGATAAAATAGCAAAATTTTCTTTATCTGTTAAAAAGTATTTATTTCTAATTAAAGTATTATTAAAAAAAATGCTGTTATAATTAATTTATTGATATAACCAATTATTCGATTGTGAAAAGGCTTATGCCCTTGTAAATGATTGGCTGCTTTAAGCTGAGGACAATTCAGCAATCGGTTTATTAGCCTCGATCAAATGTGTAAAAGCAAAAGTGTGATCGCAATAAACTGATCAATCCCCGATCTCTCTCCCCAATTTATTTTGAATAACATGTTGGCGGTTCGGGGCGTCCCAGACAAGAAAAGGCAAACGAAAGAATTGGCGGATAACTGCCAAAGGGAGAGAAAAGGTAGAGAAAAATGGTGATGCGACATTTGCGGCGCTGACATTTGCGGCGCTGACACTTGCGGCGCAGACATTTGCGGCGCCCAGTCAAAGCGACATTTGCGGCGCTGACATTTGCGGCGTGACACTTGCGGCGCAGACACTTGCGGCGGCGACACCTGCGGCGCCGACAGATGCGGCGCCCAGTCAAAAGGACTTTTGCGGCGCCGACACTTGCGGCGCCCAGTCAAAACGACATTTGCGGCGCAGAATAAATGACCCCAAAAATATTTAAACAATTTTTTTAATTAAAAAAACATTTGTTTAAGCACTCTTTCAGTCCCTTTCTTCAAAGCCTTTCATCTCTAGGCGGTACTGCAATGTATGAATTTGACATCATCGTTTTTGTTTTCCTTATTGTCAAATCGATTTTAACTTTTGGGAACTGGGCGGGAAGGTCCGGCGGTGCCGACAGGCGCCGCCGGAAATTTTTTTTTTGTAGTTTCGTTCTGATTTGTTAACAGGTTTTCACCAAAAAAGGCCAATTTTTGCAATTAAGAGACAAGAAGGCTTTTTTGCTTTTAAAATTAGCGCAATCTTGGTCTAATTTTAAGAAAAATAGGAGTTTTTGGAGGCAGGCGGTGCCGATAGGCGCCGCCGGGGCGAATTTTTAAGAACTTCTAATGAATTTTGTTAGAAATTAGCCAAATTTTCAGAAATTTCCCTCTTTTAGATGAAAATAAGGCACTACCCCAAATCAGAACCTTTCTTAGAAATAAGAACATTTTCATTTTCTAAGATTTGGACATTCCAAATCAGAACATTTCTTAGAAATAAGGACATATAGAAACCCTGGATTAGGTTGCAAGAATTATTGTTAAATTAGTCATTGTTAAAAAATAACTAAAAAATAACAATCTGTTAACTTAAATAAATTGTTGAAATATTTTTGGGGTCATTTAATTCTGCGCCGCAAATGTCACTTTGACTGGGCGCCGCAAGTGTCGGCGCCGCAAAAGTCCTTTTGACTGGGCGCCACATGTGTCGGCGCCGCAAGTGTCGCGCCGCAAATGTCGGCGCCGCAAATGTCCTCGCCGCAAGTGTCTGCGCCGCAAGTGTCGCTTTGACTGGGCGCCGCAAATGTCAGCGCCGCAAATGTCGGCCAATCAGAAAAATAATGTGAGAGAACGTGAGAAAAGAAGCGAAGGTGGGCAGTCATACATAACACTACGATCTGTCCGGTGTACATTTAGCTGCCTAATGAGTTTTAAACTACCAAAATTATAAAAAATTTACCATTACATATTAGTGGAACAGTTTTGAACTTGCCTATAATCCAGTAGATCGATTTCATATTAATATGCAACATTTGGAGAGAAAAAAGTGAGATAAAGAAAGGCACGCATGGCGGCATTCACTAATTGAGGGAAACAACCTGAACAAATTGAGCATGGAGCGCCGTGAGCGTGTCGCGGCATCTTTAAACATTTGTTTTCGGAGTAAAATGAGCGCGCCGTGAGCTTCAAGAAAGGGCCGATGGGATTACATTATTAGTGCAGCGTGAGTTTCAATAAATGAAAAAAAAAATTTCAATGCTAATGAACAGGGCTGTCAAAAATATGCAAATGCATATAATATTTTTGCATATTTCGGGTTTTTATGCATATTTTGCATATTTCATGCATATTTTGCCATTTTTTGTACATATTTTCAGATTTTTTGCATATTTTGCCATTTTTCGTCAAATATTTTCCGATTCGAATTTTTATTGGGAGAAATTACCGAAAAAATAACTGTTAAAATCGGGACAAATGTCGAGCAAGGAGTTCAAAACGAGGTCTAGTCTAAGAAATTTTGCTACATCTTTTGTTTTAGAAATACTGTATTACTGGCGCATTTTTGCGTGAGCCGTTAATAGCAGGTTCCGATTAATATATATGAATTAAAAAGTATAGATATGCGTAATTAAAAAAAGTTAAATCCGATGATCTGAAATTAGTAATTTCTTTTTTTCCATTTACCTCTTTCGCGATAAAATCAATTTGACATTCACATAGACATGGGCTTATTTAGCGGCATATTCCATTTCCAGTTTCACTCATAAAATAATAATAATTTTTTTTAATGATATGGATTCATTTTGCCTTATTTTTATTCCATAAATATATTTTATTATTTTTTGAGAGTATTTAATTATTATTTAATATTTTTGCATAATTTTATGTGCTTAAGGAATTTTAAAAGATGAAGCCTAACTCTGAGGAAAAGTCACTTTATCTCTCAAAATGTGCGGTGTGCAATTGAAAAAACCCACGGAAATAATATGCCTTAAAAATTTCAGGTTGCAGACATTTTTTTCGTCGCACAATTTCGTTGATGAAGGAATACAAATGCAAAAATGGCGGAGAATGCGAAGCTAAAAAGGGTTACAAAGCGTAATAAAAATTTAATTACGAAATAATAAAACAATTTGCCTCTTTTAATGACATTTTTATTAGAATAAAACGAGTAAGCATTTTTTAAAACTAATTTTCAAAAAAATTATCAAATATTGGAATTATATAAAAAAAATTATATTCTCGAGAGGCCTAATATTTTTCATTAAACTTTTATTGTAAGATTTGGCATCATGTAAGCGATGCCGACTGTACAAATGCTTAATGGTCGGAATAAACCCGCAAGGAATTTGCTCAACGAAATTCAGTAGCGAACAAATAATTGCATTTGCAGAACGAATGAAAGAGCATCCAAAAAAAAGTGCCGTCCTCAAATCGGTTGTTACAAGAGACGGAGAAGGGCAAAATTCAAATTTCAAACTCTGTTTTAAGGAGCTTTATTGAAAATTTTCAAAATATTTTTTTCCCGGAAAATCAGCACAAAAAATTTGTACACATTTACTAACTTAGAACTTCACTAAAAAAAATACAGATAAAACAACAACAAATTCTGCATTTTAGGCACTGGAACAAAAGAAGTTGATCGTGAAAAATTTGCTTCAAATTGATCAAAAAGTTTCGTTAAAAATATCTTAATTTTCCCGGGCGACCTGCGGGATTTCATTAAATTGAAAAATAGAAACCAAACTCTCAAAAAGGGTTTTTTCGATAAAATATTAAAATCGAAACTCCAATATTCAATGTCACTAGACAAAAAGAAAAATATTAGCATTTTAGGCACCGGAACAAAAAGAGTTGATCAATTTGATTGTGATCAAAAATCTGCTGCAAATTGAGCAAAAAGTTCGCCGAATTCGCTACTCAAAGACCCCAATTCCAGAATTATTTTACACACAATGTGATACATTTGAGTCAATTTTTTCACGAAAATTGAATTTGATTGAATTGTCCAACAAATTTTCGGTAAGCGAATTTATAAAAAATGCGATAAATCCTTGGAATTAAGACAAAACCGGTCCAAGCAGTTCCAGCAACATATCTTGAAAAATTACGTCAGTTTGGACCATTCTGTGTAAGGCCAGCACCCGTGGTCATGGAATTGTTATGTGTATTCGAAATTGGCAAACTTTTTCCATTCTTTGATCAGCTTGACAATAATGACAAAGTGCAGCAAAATTTAAAAAAAAAATGAAAATTCTGTATTCCTTGAAATAGAGACCCCAGTGGCTTTATTTTCCAACCCCCCCCCCCCAGGGGGGGGGGGTATATTAGAGGAAATACGGTATTTATTTATTTAATTTTATTCATTTTATAATAATTGATTTCCATTGCAAAGATTGCCTTGTGCAGTAATATTGCGATGCCATTGTTTGTGTTGTGCAACAGCTTCTACTCGGTGGAAAAAAATTGTGACGTTTGGTGCTCACCAAATGGTCTAATACCAATTAAGCTCTACGAAAATTCATTTTATAAGCAAGATTCAATGTTTGTGAATGATTATTTAAAATATATTTTCATTTAATTGAATATATTTGAAATTTCAGTGCCATGAGAATGAGTGAAAAATTGTTTTGTAATGCCATTCAGCCCTTCATCAGTTTAAAACTGATCAATGAAGAATTTGTACTAATTAGGGCGATAATTTACTCACATATGGGTCAGCAAAGGCATAAAATTAAATAAACAATTAAACTAAATGAGTTAATTTTTCGGTGCGAACATGTTAGTTTGAGTTTAACTTTTTATACTTTTCTTAGAAACAATGAATTTAAATAATTTTATTAATATTCGATGTCATTAAACAACAATTTCTATTTGCTTCCAAAAATTTAAAATAATAAATCTTTTGCTATTTTAAGTTTCGCCAGGGCTTAGCGATCAGGCACAAAAATTGTTGTACTTCGAAGTGGAGAAATATTCTGCGGTTTTAATGAGTTTTTTGCAGGTGCAATAATTCTTTTTGAACATTCTCTGAAATTCCCATTTTTACAAGCGCGAATAATTACCGGTTAGTACCGGTAGGTATCGCCGGTACTAGAAACAGTCACATGCTGGCAGAATTTACGAAACGACCAATCATCATTCTTCCCATTAAGACCAATTACGGTCCCGCAGCGGGGGCCATACGGTACGTGGAACTTATGGGACTGATCGAATGCCTTTTCAACACTGGCGCCAAACATCGTCAATTGAACACTTATGTTTCAAATGTATTTGACCCGAATTTCGACAAAGTATTTCCTCCCGTGCTTCCTAAAAATAATTTTTTAAATTAAAAATTTTGTCAAGAAAATGAATTTTTTAGAAAATTGTTTACATTTCTTAGGAGTGATTTTTGAAAAATTTTAGGTCGACTCTTAGGGGGTGTATTTTTAATTTTTATTGCATTTTTGTTAAGGAAAATTCCAAAAAATATCGAAAAAGTGAAAAAATAGTGACAAAACCCCAAAAAAGTGAATTTTCACTATTTAAGTGACGATACGCTAAAATAGTGATTTCTAGTGACGAAAAATGACGTTCAAATGAAAAATTTTTAACGCAGAAATGCGTTTTTTGAGCTCCTTTCTTCAAAATAATTGAGCTAAAAAAACTGGAACATAATTGATCAATTGAGTAGGAAAAAAAATTATTAAAAAATTTTATTGTAAATAAAATTTGATCAGTAAATAATTGACTTTTTATTTTAATATTCCCTTTTCTTATTATAAGTAAAACATGGTTTAATGAGAATAAATAATAACAAAAAATATTTCTTAATGGGAGTAAATAATAATAAAAAATTACTTTTTATTTTAGATAAGGAAGTATTTCATTATCATTTTTTACATCCTTTCATAATAGAATAATGCGTAATTTATAATTTAAAAAAATCCTTTTTACAATGAAATTATTCATATTACTTTTCTTAATTTTAAACAAATTGGGGCAGGAAAGAAAAAGCAGCAACAAAAAACATTTGATGAAATATTTGGAAAAAAATGGGAAGAAAAAGAAGAAAAACAACGAAATGATCAGAAAAAAAGAGAAATTATTGGCAAATATTATAAAATAAAAGAGAAAATAAAGCAAAAAGGAAGAAAATATTCAACAAATGAATGGAATAAAATAAATTCGAAAATTGCCAAAAAATTGGGCACAAATCGGAGAAATATTTATAAATGGATCAAAGAATTTGGTCTTTATATAAATAAATGTTATAATTTAAAAACTGAGGAACAAAAGTTAGAGATTATGCAAGAGTTTATGAGAATGTCTAATGAAGTTAAACAAAAAAGTAAATATTCAAGAAAAGAATGGCACAAAAATTATGCTGAAATTTGTTTGAAAATCGGCGTATGTTATGAAATAATTAAGAAATGGAAGAAACAACTCGGAATTCACTCGAAAAATATTCACTCAGAAAGAATAAATGGAAAAAATTTATTTATTTATTCAATAAAGAAAAAGTCCACAAAAGGGAAAATCCGCTTACTTTGTGGACAACATATTAATTGTCCAAAAGTAATTCGGATAAAATAAAAAAATGAATAAAATATTAAAAAAGAGATCACAAGTCACACAATTAAAAATAAATATAAGTCAAAGTGGCTCAAATTTATCAAAATTATCGAATCGCTTATGTAATTATTTATTAAAAATATATTTTTTTTCAGTCCTTCAGCTTTTAATTAGGCTAAAGAATTTTTGATTTTTGTTTTAAATTGATTTAATGAGTTTATTTTTGCAAGTTCTTTATCTAATTGATTCCACAGTTTGGTTGCCCTTCCCGCAAATGGAATATATTTTTTGCCTAATTTATATTTTGTGTTAAGTCTATAAGAGGGGGAGTTAAAGCGACCAGATGGCTTAAAAATTTAAATAAATCCAGATCTGTTCGGCCATAGATTATTTTATGTGCCATGAACAGATCGAACAGCTTTCGCCTATTCTCAAGTGTTGGCATTGAAAACTGATCGAATGAGCATTCTAAAATGGATTAACAATTTGGGGGAGAAATAATGAAGGATTGAAAAAAACTAATTGAATTGACGAGAACGAAAACCCCAAAAATGTGCTTGCTTGTGTTTTATTTGATAAAATAGCAAAATTTTCTTTATCTGTTAAAAAGTATTTATTTCTAATTAAAGTATTATTAAAAAAAATGCTGTTATAATTAATTTATTGATATAACCAATTATTCGATTGTGAAAAGGCTTATGCCCTTGTTTTATTGTTCATTTTTGCATTGTTTTAATGTAAAATGTGTAAATCTAAATCTTTAATGTTTGCAAAAATTCAATTATGTAATTATTCTTTCTTATAGAAATTTAAATTTGTGAAGAAAATATAACAACAAATAAAATCATTTTCCAATAATTTTTTGTTGTAAAAATAAAAAACTCAAGATAATTTATTTGCTATAATTTGTCGTAATAATCGAAAATAAACAATTATTCCTTAATTTATAAATATCAATTAAGGGGCCTCCTTCAAATAGTCGCCCAATGTTTTCGACTTTCGTACTTCCGCCGAATAATATGCTCTATTTTTCACCATTGTTTTTGGCATTTTCGAATTTTGAGCAACTAAAATTAATTTAAGAGATTAAAATGGGAAAGAGATTTTTTATTCGTTTCTTTTTTTTTCAGCTTTAGGCTTTTATGTCCTTATTTTGTCCTTAATTCCACGGTTTTCAAATTTTCGGCACTATTCCTTTTTTTAATCAGAAGTTTCCTTATTTTGAAATGTTTCCGGGTGCTCTTTATGCAACTGCAACTTACATTTTTCCATTGAAAATCGTCCAATTACACTTGTACTTCGAGTTCTGCCAAATATAGTTTTCTTGGTAATCAGGGCATTTGTGATTTTAATTATTTCTAAGATTGAAAAATTTAAATTTATATTTAATTTGGTATTTTTATAAAAAGTTTAAAATAAAATTATTAAAATTTACATTATCAACCCTAAGAAAATCATCGAAATGTCATGTATTGGATTACCTTTTTCTTCGTCAAAATTGCTTTCAGTGTTGTTTGCTTTTGAGTGATTTCCTCTCTCATATTTTGTCTGATCATTATTACTTCGGCGCTGCCAATTTTGAAGTATCTAATAGGTTGGCCCAAGTGTTTTTGAGTAATACCGATTTTATAAAATTTTGTTCTTGAAGAAAACAAAATTATTATTACCCGTGGCGCTGAACTAGACGGAATTAAACTAGACGGCGCAGAAATTAACGGCGCTGGGCTGGACTGTGCCGAATTGGACGGCGCTGAACTGGATGGCGTCGAATTGGGCGTCTCCCATTTTGTCGGTGATTGACTATTTTTGTATTTTAGCATTTTTTTAAACGACTTTTCCAAATGCGAGATGTCTAAAGAAATATTATTACAGAAATTACATTAAAAATTCCTGTATTTTTTTTTTAAATTTAAACTGTAGCGAAGTGTTAGTTATTACGTTGGCTGGTAAAAATATGGATATAAAATCGCGAAATAAGGAAAAATATGGATATAGAAAAGCATCATAGAAGCTTCAAAACCAAGCTAAAAATATGCTTTTCGTGTGTTTCAGGCTTTCCCACGGTTCAGGTAAAAAAATATATGGATTTTATATAATTACCAGCCCTAGTTATTACCATTATTTTTAGTGGTTTGGCCCATCATTTGCAAGTTTTTTCTTCTCTCTAATTCCCCACTTTTCTTTATTCTTAGTTCCGTTCTGTTGAACACTTCTTAAAAATATTTGAATTACTTACTTTTAACATTAATTTAAGGTAATTTATTTTGTTTCATTTAGGTTATGGTGGTCCGTCTCAAAGTCGGGATTTAAAAATCTTGGGGTCGGGACCTAGTTGACCAAATGATCTGAGTCGTTTTTTGCTCGGGGTCGGAAAAGCCAAAGATCTCATAAAATTTATTCAAAAAGCTTTACCCTATAACATGAAATCAAATTAATTTTAATCATTTTTTTATCCAAATTTACCAGATAATGTCAAGCCGCGTAAGTTTGGACTCATTATCCCACTTTTCTCCGGCGAATCGTCACTAAATTTTTTCTTGGATTTTGAACAATCTCCACAAAATGCTCCGCAATTAAACAGTGCAAAAAAGAGGAAAAGCATAATTATTATTATTTTCATTGAAATAATTTAGCGGAAATGAAAAAACTATATAAATTGACAGCAAATAATAATAATTTGCTTACAAATTTTTTTTTCCTGCAATCGATGAATTAAAATAATAATAAATATTATCGATGGGTATTTTGTATGTTTTAGTATTTTTAAAAATTTTTAATTTAGCATTATTGAGTTTTGTATAAATAAATAATTTGTAATTCACATAAAATTAAAAAATTTTTTAATAAAAATTAATTTTGTATTTTGATAGAATTCCTCAATTTACTTGAAAAAATTTCCATTTTCTTTAGTATTAAATAATAATAATTTATATGCAAAGCGTGAAGCCGCCTTCCCTTTTTTCTTAGGCATTTTGTCAATTCAAATTTACGGCATAAAAGCACACCGAAAAGCCAGAAATAATGCATTCCATACAAAATTTTTCTTTCAATATTTCGCTGTATTATATGTAAATAAAGTTTTAAATTTCATTGTGGACTTGCTTAAAATTTGTTGGCAAAAACGCAATAAAATTTAAATTTATGAAAAATTCATTTTGAAACAGTTCCATTTTTATATTGATGACCTTTTTATAGACATAGCAGGACCAAGTATTTTTTGAAATCTTTTTGTTTTCCCCATAATTAAATTAAAATAGATAGCGTTTCTTTAGCGCCAAAAGGTCAAAAATTAAAAAAAAAATTGTATTTTACTATTATAAAATTTTTATGCCATATTTTCGACATTGGGGAATAAACGAAGGCAAAACTAAAACAAATACGTAGCCGTCGCTTTTCAAATGCCAAAACCAAACTAATTTGCAACGAAATAATGTTTTAGACTGAATTCGCACTTTTTTATTTGCCTGTTTTCTTGATATGGCACAATCGGTCCCCTTCGGCGAAGGCATTTTCCTATCTTTTTGTGTATTTTACTAACGGATTGTCCACTGTGTACGATTGTCCATCTCTATGGGATTGTCCTCACTGTCGGATTGTCCACTTTCGGCTCCGCCACTTGCCCCTTCCAACCGGGGCTCCCCCTTTTTTTTTTTTACAAAATTCCATGCTCTAAAACAAATTATTTAAATATTTCAAGAAAATAAATTTATTATTCCTTTTTTACAAGCGTTCATTTTATGAGAATACGGCAAACATAGAATAGAGGGATTATTTTGATAATTACCCATGTTTATGAATGTCACTTTTCTCAAGGATTTTATTTTTACTTTTCTTTTTTAAATATTTATTTTTTTAAAAAAAGTTAATTTTTTAGCTTTGGCGAAGCTATGGAAAATTTTGCGGTATAAAAGCGCACCGAAAAGCACGAAATAACTCATTCTTTCAAATTTTTACCCAAAGTTTAGCTGTATTAAGTTAGTTTTTACCAAATTTAATAATTATTTTATTTTTCAAAGCTTTTAAAATGGGTATTTTATTGGTCGTGCTTCTGTTGCTGATTGTCAGCCCAATTCTGTTCGACGAAGTAATTGGAGGCTGTGCGGGATGTAAGTTATCAATATTTCTTGAAACTTTTTCTTAAATACATGTTTTTATCGGGCTAATTAATCGAATACGAAAATTCGCATATTATTTTAATACGGATTTGTTTCACATTTCTAATGGGGAAATTAAACGTAAATAATTTTTATTATTCAATTAGCATCTTTAAACTACGACAAGCTCCCTGGCGACATATGCCAAAATAAGTGCAATGCTAAAGGATCTGAAAAGTCCAAATGCATTCCTTTTGAAACTTCGCATGAAAAACGTACAAAAAACTCGTAAATAAAATCGTATAATTTTATATTATGGCAGGGCTCTTAAGTTTTTTTTTCAAAATAAGGACAAACGAGCTTGAAACTAAGATTTCGACCCCAAAAAATAAGATTTTTTGAAAAACGGCTTTTTACATTATATAAACAAATAAAACCAGGGCTGCCAACTAAAAATTTTCAAAATCAGCATTTGGCCGATAAAAGTTTTAGAATGCTTGTAAAGAAAGGTTTTATCTATATAAATTATTATTTTTTCCAATTTGTTCACATATTTTATATAATCATCCCGACAACTTCGCTGAACAAAATGGGACCAATGAACAGAAGCACGGCAAATAATATACCCATTTTATCAGCTGAAAAAATAACTAAATATTTTTGTACCAATCATAAAACTTCATTTGAAATTATGGGAGATATTAAAATCCAGATAATAAAAAAAATGCTTGGTCCTGCTTTGGCTACCGAAAAATTTATCTGTAGAAAAAAAGTAAAAGTTTTCAATGATTAATTTTTTCATAATTTTTAAATTTTATGCATTTTCCAACAAAAGTTTTGAGAAATCTCCAAAGAAATTAAAATTTCCAATTCCATGTGCAGAATGGCATTTGCAAAAGTCAGGTCCTCAAATGTCGGGGATATCCTCAGATGTCGTGTCACCAAATGTCGTGTTCTCAAATGTGGAGATCCTCAAATTTCGTGTCCTCTAATGTAAATCCTTAAATGTCGGGTATATCCTCAATGTCTGGTCCTCAAATGTAAATCCTCAAATGTCGGGGATATCCTCAGATGTCGTGTCACCAAATGTCTGGTCCTCAAAAGTCGCAGCACTGACCCAAAAGGGGAACATTTGAATTTTTGGTTTTTGGTCGGTTAAAGTAAACTTGCTACGCTTTTTCAGAATATGCTATTAGTTTTGCTTTATCTTCGTTTATTGAATTGTTATGGGCAGTGGATTGGTTGTTCTTTTTTACTTGCTCATAAAGTTAAACATAACTTTCGTTTTTACTGAAAGTTTTTGGATTGACCATTTACGAAAACAAATGGTTTCTTGAGAGCGAAAAATTTAACATTTTACTTTTTTCTTATCTTTATTAATTTATTAATAATAAATTCAAATACAAATGATATTTTATGTTGGAGTGGACATTTTGCTAATAATTTTGTGCAAATCATGCTACACAGCACATGAGCGTGAATGGGTTAGTGCCACCTGTGCATCTATTTTTTTACATTTCTAATTTTAAAATTTTCCTTTTTTTCTCTAGGATGAAGCACTTCACTATTTAAATAATAAAGTCAATAAACTAATACAAATGCCACTTTATACATATTGATTGGGCATTTTGGCATTCACCTCACTCATTAAGGCATATGCCAATGAATGTGTGGGTGCCACTCTCTTCCCTAAGCATGATAAAGTGCTTTTTTTAATTTTATAATTTTTTTTCTCTAGCTTTATAAGTATTTTTTAAATAATAAATCCAAAAATTCAATAAAGGATACATGGCAAATGCCACTCTCTTGATATGGAATGGGCATTTTGGCAATTCAAAGTAACGGCATAAAAGCACATTGAAAAATCAGAAATAATGCATTCATTCCTCACTTTTTTTAAGAATCTTAAAAATTATATGTTTAAATAGCAAGAAAACATTCATAATAATCAAAAAAAATATTCTTGGAAATGAGCAAAAATTTAAAAAAACAAAAATTTTGTTCAACATAAAATTAACTCTTCGCGAAATTGTAACCTTTTTTAATTTTTGTGTTGTATTTTTTGAAAATTTTAAATTATTTCTTATGAAAGCTTTCTTTGTTTTTTGTTTTCCTTGTAAATATTACACATAATCTTTTGAGGATTGTTTTTTTTTTAAATTTCACATTATTTATCACCTATTTTTTGAAAAACCCCTTCGAAAATATGTAGCATAAGAATATTTTATCAAATCTGTTGAATCAATGATATTTTAAAATTAAGAATTTTCTCGTTTGGAAGCCTGTCATTTCTCAACAAATATTTAGTGCAGCGACTTAAAAAGAATTCTAAATTCTATTCTATGGATGTTTTTTTTATTTCATTTATTCCAAAAATTATTTTTTTTTGTGACCAGGAAAAAATCCTTCTTTTTGCAAAAAATAGAAAAAAATTCTTATTTATAAAAAAATTTTGCAAGGATCATTTCGAAAAATAATCCAAACTTCCAGTTACGGGTAGAATTAGGGAAAAATCGCAAAAATCTGCAACCCCTAATCAGTAGAGCTGTGATTTTTGGCAAGTGCCTAAAATTTTTTTTTGCCTATTTTGGACTTTTTATACTTAATGCGTAGGCGCCTATTTTTGCGCCTATTTCTCCAATTTTTTGCGCCTATTTTCAGGGTTTTCGAAAAAATCTTTAGCAAAAACTAATGAAAACGAAAAATACACACCTAAGAAATGATCCGAAAAATTTTATGAAAATAAACCTCTAAGAATTGAAAAAATTTACAATTTATTCTCTAAAAAATTTCTTCTCCATAAAATTTTGGTTTAATAATTTGTCCTGATTTGAAAAAACTTTAAAATATTTAATAAATTCATTTATAATTGAAATATAATCAAAATAATGTTTTTTGATCAAGTTTTATGTTTTGCTACCTAAATAACTTTAATAGAAAATTTTATTTTTTAAAAGCACACCGAAAAGCCAAAAATAATACATTCCTTCAAATATTTTTGCTATATTTTTAGTTATAAAAATTAAGTTAATTTTTACCATATTTAATAATTTTATTTTTTAATTTTTTCAAAGCTTTTAAAATGGGTATTTTATTGGTCGTGCTTCTGTTGCTGATTGTCAGCCCAATTCTGTTCGACGAAGTTATTGGAGGCTGTGTGGGATGTAAGTTACAATATTTCTTGAAACTTTTTCTTAAATACAAATTTTTTGTGGGGCTAATTATTCGAACACCAAATTTGCATATTATTTTAATACGGATTTGTTTCACATTTCTAATGGGGAAATTAGACATAATATTATTTTTATTATTCAATTAGCAACATTAAACCACGACGAGGTCCCTGGCGCAAAAGACAGAGCGGATATGCAAAATGATTTTTGGAAGGCATGTGGAAATAAATGCGAAAAGGATGGAAGAAAAAAAAGAGACCAAAACAATTGCAAATCTTTTGACACTTTTACTAAAAAAGGAAGATTTTATTGTTCCTGTCAATGGAATGGAAAAAAATGCGAGGCTAATCTATCCGAATGCAAGCTGAATCCGTAATTGAAGAGCCTGTCGTCGGACTGAATACACCTGCTGTTGATTGTGAGCTGTTTAGGGAGGTCATTGGCAGTCCATAGAAGCGAGTCCCGTAGAAAATTTAGAAAAAACAAAAAAAAATCCCTGTTTGTTTCCCTATAAATTTTCAAAAGTGAAGTTTTTTGCTAGAACATTAGTCAATTTTCAAAAATTCTTTCTTTTTTTGAAAATTTTTTGAGGAGCGCAACTTTTGTACGATCCGTTGACATTGTTTCTCATTCTTTTATCCATGCTGATTAACTGTATGTTGTTGTATTGCATAAATATTGATGCTTAATATTTTTTCATTGCCAATTTGACTTTTAGATAGAAAAATTCAAAAAAAATGCCAAATTTTGACCAGAGAAAATTTGGCGCCGGGCACTTTTGTGCTTAAAAATATGCAAAAACAGATCTGCACATATCTTTGTGAGATCTCATTAAGCGATTCTGTTTAGGCAAGATACGTAGATTAAAATTTTAAACACCGAGAAAAAGTCTTTCCACAATTGATTCAGCGAAAAATTTAATTTAAAAAAAACAATAAAAATTGAAAAACGGATGAACCCAAGAAATTGAAAAGAATTAATGTTATAAATGACTCTATTTTGTAATATTAATGAGTATCGGGCTGACTCTTAAAAATTTCTCCTTAAATTTTGTCCTAAAATGCAAAAACAAGTACAAATTCGAATTTTCTGAAAAAATTTTTTTTTTTTTTTTGCTTTTTATTCAAATTTTAAAATTTTTCGCCCTAATTTGGTTTTTCGCTTCTATTTAGGTCCATAAATTTTTTCAATTTTTTACCCCTAAAAACCCGAGCCATATTAATGAGTAGGGATGGGAATTTAATGTAAGAAAATCGCGAAATAGGTAAGTAAAATATATATAAAAAATGCTAAAATATGTATGAAATCTGTGCAAAAATCCACAAATGTGTACTAAAATATATAAATAAAATTTTTAATGGTTATTTTTGGAAAAAAATTCCTCGTAATGGTGAAATAGGCACAAAATTTGCCATAATATGACCTAAATAGCTTAGAAATCACTTTTGTATATTAATAATTAATTTTATAACTCATTTTTGGATTAAAAAACGATTTTTTGGGTGCATTTTCAACAAAAAAAAAAAATTTTTTTTTTAACTTTTCACAAGAAATTTCTATAAACTCTCAAAAATCCTCAAAAATATGTAAATATCAATCAGCAAAATGCTCACTGCTGGAGGGGGGTGTGGGTTTTATTCCCAGCCGATGCCTAAGATTTTGCCAATTCTTATTAATAATAAAAACTCATATATCCAGCTCTGACTTATTATGAAATAAAAATTTGTAAATTTTTTCAAAGCAATGCAAAAGTGCAATTCTCATTTCGGAAAAATGAAAAAAAATCTTAGAAATTAAATTTTTTTGAATGAGAAAACTCGTTGATATTTGATATCTGTTCTTTCGCTCAGTTCGCCAAAGCAAAATTGAGCCAACTTAATCATTAAAAAAATTATTTAAAAATGGTAAAATAATGAAATCATACCATTAGTTCAAATTTAACCACAAAGTTGGAAGATAAAAGCACCATAAAATTCGTTGCTGATAACAGAAGACAACAATTGCTTACGATTTGACTTGAAAAAGTCACGCAAATTTTTAGCATCCAAATGCAAAAAGTAATTCTTAATGAGAAATAATTAGGGTTATAAATTGTAGATTTTGTATATTTTTCCACGCATATGCTATGAAGAAAGGGGCTCAAAAATAGCATTTCTACGCTAAAATTTTTTGATTTGGTGAAGCTTTTTAGTCCATATAAATTCATATTTTGGGGGGTTTTCGGGAATAAATCCTTATTTCTGCCATTTTTTGGGGGGACACCCTCGTTTGGGCGCTCACGTTTGGGCGCCAGCCCAGTTTTTGGACTATAACTTTTTTCTTTGTTAACCAAATCCAAAGATCTTGATGTCATTCGAAAGCTTAACATGTTTAGAAGCTATTTCTAAGGTATTGCTTCACGATTAGACAATTACCAAAAAATTATAACATGAAATTTCAAAAAAAAAGTTAAAAATTTTGAAGTTTTTTCTTTATATCTTTTTTACAGGCTATAGAGCATGTGAAGTGCTTTCGAATGATGTCAAAGATTGTTAAATTTGGTTTACAAAGAAAAAAGTTTAAAGACTTTATGTCCCTATTTGAGTTTTTTTTAGTCCAATTTAAGCGCTATTAATACAGAAAATTTAATTTAAAAATTATATTAAAATCACTTTCAAATTGTTGAGTCCGAATTGTTCGATCAAAAGGAAACGGTCGATCAGTGGAATTTCCACGCAATTTGTCAAAAATTCTAAATTCTATTCTATGGATGTTTTTTTTATTTCATTTATTCCAAAAATTATTTTTTTTTGTAACCAGGAGGGAAAAATCGCAAAAATCTGCAACCCGTAATCAGTAGAGCTGTGATTTTTGGCAAGTGCCTAAAATTTTTTTTTGCCTATTTTGGACTTTTTATACTTAATGCGTAGGCGCCTATTTTTGCGCCTATTGCTCCAATTTTTTGCGCCTATTTTCAGGGTTTTCGAAAAAATCTTTAGCAAAAAGTAATGAAAACGAAAAATACACACCTAAGAAATGATCCGAAAAATTTTATGAAAATAAACCTCTAAGAATTGAAAAAATTTACAATTTATTCTCTAAAAAATTTCTTCTCCATAAAATTTTGGTTTAATAATTTGTCCTGATTTGAAAAAACTTTAAAATATTTAATAAATTCATTTATAATTGAAATATAATCAAAATAATGTTTTTTGATCAAGTTTTATGTTTTGCTACCTAAATAACTTTAATAGAAAATTTTATTTTTTAAAAGCACACCGAAAATCCAAAAATAATACATTCCTTCAAATATTTTTGCTATATTTTTAGTTGTATCAAATTAATTTTTATCATATTTAATAATTTATTTTATTTTTTCAAATCTTTTAAAATGGGTATTTTGTTCGTCGTGCTTCTGTTGCTGATTGTCAGCCCAATTCTGTTCGACGAAGTAATTGGAGGCTGTGCGGGATGTAAGTTACAATATTTCTTGAAACTTTTTCTTAAATACAAATTTTTTGTGGGTCTAATTATTCGAACACCAAATTTGCATATTATTTTAATACGGATTTGTTTCACATTTCTAATGGGGAAATTAGACATAATGATTATTTTTATTATTCAATTAGCAACATTAAACTACGACGATGTCCCCTGGCGCAAAAGACAGAGCGAATATGCTAGATGATGTTTTGGAAGCATGTGGAAATAAATGCGAAAAGGATGGAAGAAAAAAAAGAGACCAAATCAATTGCGGACCTTTTGACGCTTTTACTAAAAATGGGAGTTTTTATTGTTTCTGTGAATGGAATGGAAAAAAATGCGTGCTTATTCATAACAATTGCAAGATGAATCCCCTGTCGTCGGACTGCAGCCACCTGCTGAGCTGTTTAGGGATGACATTGGCAGTCCATAGAATGGAGTCCCGTAGAAAATTTAGAAAAAAAAACTCCCGTTTGTTTCCCTATAAATTTTCAAAAGTGAAGTTTTTTGCTAGAACATTAGTCAATTTTCAAAAAAAAATTTTAATTTTTTTTTTAAATTTTCGAGGAGTCCAACTTTTGTACCCCCTGACATTGTTTCTCATTCGTTTATACATGTTGATTAACTGTAGAATTCGATTATATTGTTGTTTTGCATAAACATTGATTTTTGATATTTTTTTTCATTGCCAATTTGACTTTTAAATAGAAAAATTCAAAAAAATGCCAAGTTTGACAAATGTGTAATAACAGATCTGCACATATCTTTGCGTGATCTCATTAAGCGATTCTGTTCAGGCAACTACAATTGATAAAATAAAAAAGATTATTGCCAAAATTGATTCAGCGAAAGAATGACGACAAAATTACGCCAAAAGTTAGACGTTTACAAAAAAATGTGTGTTTTGCTAATATTTTGAAAACTTCAACTCAGAAAATTCTCAATTTGAAGAAGCAATTTAATTTTTTTAAACACTAAAAATTGAAAAACGGATGAATCCATGAAATTGAAAAGAATAATGTTTTAAGCTCACTGCTGGAGGGGGGTGTGGGTTTTATTCCCAGCCGATGCCTAAGATTTTGCCAATTCTTATTAATAATAAAAACTCATATATCCAGCTCTGACTTATTATGAAATAAGAATTTGTAAATTTTTTAAAAGCAATGCAAAAGTGCAATTCTCATTTCGGAAAAATGAAAAAAAATCTTAGAAATTAAATTTTTTTTGAATGAGAAAACTCGTTGATATTTGATATCTGTCTTTCTCTCAGTTCGCCAAAGCAAAATTGAGCCAACTTAATCATTAAAAAAATTATTTAAAAATGGTAAAATAATGAAATCATACCATTAGTTCAAATTTAACCACAAAGTTGGAAGATAAAAGCACCATAAAATTCGTTGCTGATAACAGAAGACAACAATTGCTTACGATTTGACTTGAAAAAGTCACGCAAATTTTTAGCATCCAAATGCAAAAAGTAATTCTTAATGAGAAATAATTAGGGTTATAAATCGTATGTAATTAAACATATTTTTCTGCGCATATTCTAATAAGGAAGGGTCTCAAAAATAGCATTTCTAGATTAAAAATTTTTTGGTTTTGGAGAAGGTTTTTAGTCCATATAAATCCATATTTTGGGGGGTTTTCGGGAACAAATCCTTTTTTGGGGGGACACCCTCGTTTGGGCGCCAGCCACAGTTTTTGGACTATAACTTTTTTTTTGTTAACCAAATCCAAAGATCTTGATGTCATTCGAAAGCTTAACATGTTTGGAAGCTATTTCTAAGCTATTGCTTCATGATTAGACAATTAAATATGAAAAATGTAACAAAAGCGAAAATATACCCACAAGGATCGAGTTTTTGAAATTATATACCCCCAAAAAACATGAAAAGTTTAGTTTTTGTCATTTTTGATTTTTAATCAAATTTTAGCTATTTTTTGCTAATCTTTATAAAGTTTTTAAGCAAATAATGAATATACAATTTTTTTTTTCTTGAATTTTTGAGTTTAAAACTTATATTTTGGCAGTTTTTAGTCCATATTTGGTCATTTTTGAGCTTTTTCGTCCACATTTACGGCATTAAAGACTTTATGTCCCTATTTTTAATTAGAATCACTTTCAAATTGGTGAGTCCAAATTGTTCGATCAAAAGGAAACGGTCGATCAGTGGAATTTCCACGCAATTTGTCAAATGCGTTTCACAGCGCGACTTCAGCCAGTCCACCTGGAAGAAGTCGGCCAATTTGAGCAGCACCAGCACATTTTCAGCTGAAATTGCACAAATGGAGAAATTTTTCAAAAAAAAAGGAATTTAAAAAAAATTAAAAATTTTTGTTTTCGTATTTTCTGAGAAGGTATAAATACTTTTTCAAATAAAATTTTTTTTTAAATCAATGTTTATCATTAAAATAAAAATTTTATGCAGAAATGTGGTGCCTTTTTTGAAAAAGTATCATTTTTTAATTTACAACAAAATTTCCGGGCGGCACTTTTGTCGCCGAGGGACGAAAAAACTACTTAAAATTTTTTATTTTAATCCTAAAAATACAAGTGATTTTTGTAAAAAAAGTACCATTTTTACAGCGTCTTTAATTTAAATTATACCGTAAAATTTTTAGGGACCAAAACGGAAAAATTAAAAAATTTTCCGTTCCCCCCCTGGTTCCTAAATTTTTTCAAGTTAGGGACTTGCTTAGGTTAGCAAAATCACCAATTAAAAACCTAAAATAATTCATTTGTTTAACTTACGGTTTGGAAGAATCGGATATTGAAGAGCAATTGGTGAAATGGCCTCTAAAAAATCCTTGAACTGCTCCATGTCTACGCCCAAATCGTTCAAAGTGATCAGCCGTTGCTGCTTCTCTCGCATTTCCGTGTTGAGCATCAGACGGATCACCGGCGAAACGGACATAAGCCAATGGGTGGAAACAGTAAGCTGAGACAATAAATGGCGGGAAGGGGGTATGGTAAATTAAAATTTCACTTTTAGTAAAGCCCTAATGATTGTTGTTTTTTTTAGCAAACACTTTCAAAAAAAATCACTTTTTGTCACTTAATAAATTAGGGATCGAAAACCAAAGCCAATGAGTGGAAACAGTAAGCTGAGACAGTAAATGGAGAGTGGGGGGAGTACGGTAAATTAAAATTTCAGTCTTTTAGTAAAGCCTCAAAAATGGTTGTTGTTTTGTTTAGAAAATTTACTTTCCAAAAACGAATTTTAGCATTTAATAAAATAAGGACAAAAAGGACCATTTTAATTTTGCAAAAAAATAAAAATAGTGTTAATTTATATATTTTCCATTATAATATTTTTTGTAAATTTTTGGCAAATTAGTGAAAATTTACTAAGGGAAAATGTTTTGCAAATTTTAATGAAATTTTGAAAAAATAGACTAAAAGCTAAAATGAAACATAACACCTAAACATAAATCTTTCTTAAAATAATTTTGGTGCAATAATTTCCAAAGCCGTGCCGAAAATTATTCAACTAAATTTAAAAAAGTCACACTAATACACTTTTTTTCGGCATTTTTAAACTAATTTCGCCCATGGGAGCGTCAAAAATTTTGATCGAATCCAGCAGAGTGATCCGCGGATTCGACTTTGTGGTCTCAGTCCCTATTTTTGCCTGTTTTTCGCCGATTTGTACAGTCCATTCATTGTCCGACGAATCAAGCGGAGGCAATGGACTGAATAAAAAATAAAATCAACAACAAAGTCCAATCAGTTTTAACTTTTTGACGGAGTTTTCACGCTTTTTAAGAATTCTGATCACAAATGAGTCAAAAGAATCGACATCGAATTGTTCTGAACAGCCAGTGTTGAGCATTTTTGTCTAAAATTTGTTATATTGCCCATTAATAGGGACTCCATTTTTAGGCAAATGCCTAATTCTGCGCACTTGACACGTACAGATAAGCACGAAAAACGCGTTTTCCACCTTGAAATCTTAATGAGTCAGATCAGTCAGCTGGGAACAACTCAGTCGAGGACAACTTAGCTGACAGACAACTCAGCTTTACGAGAATTTGCAAAAATTTAAAAATACTTAAAATTAATTTAAAAACATTTTTTAATCTTAGCTAAGAATAAACTATTAGTTTTTAAATTAACAATTGTCTTTAGGATGTCACAACTTGTACACAAACAACTCGTACAATGGCTTATGCTAGGCATAAGCTTAGGCTTGGTTGTGTCTAGGCTTAAGCCTAATTATTCTGAGTTTTTTTTATTGTACGGCTGAGTTGTTCATTAGCCGAATTGTATCATCAGCTGAGTTGTCCTCATTTGTCAGCTGACTAGTCCAGAGAAGCCGTTTTTGTGTGTTTTGCTACATAAAAAGCGTTAATAAAAAATTTTATTTGCCTATTTTTGTGTCTATTTAGTGATTTGTTGTGCCTAGAAATGGAGTCCCTAGCCATTAAACGTGATCTGATTTCGATGCATACTTGTTTGATCACTTGTGCCCCGTTATTCCATCCCCACAGAATGATTTGTGCCAATGGCACACCCTCCATGGAAGCATTGCTAATGTCCTTGACAACGAACACACTATTACAAGTGTTTGTACAAAATTCACTAAACAGTATAATTAGGTATTTTAATTATATGGAAAACACCAAATACGGACATAAAGATGGACTAAAAGCTCAAAAAATAGCCAAATATAAAAAATGCTAAAATGATATTTATTAATAAAAGCACCAAAATATGGATTAGTCATTTTTATCCTTGTATGGATAAAAATGTGGAGCACACCCCTGAAGCCTAGTTGAATCAAATCAAGATAAAAATCTGTTTTTAGGCCGAAATTAGTGCGAAAAAAAAAGTATTTGAAAAGCCATAATCCGGTTTTTAATGATAGGTGGTAATTAAGGTAATTAATTTTAAAAAAACAATACTTACAGTGCAGCGAACTGAGTAATGTCGGTGAATTTCACGTTGTTATTCTCCCTGTTCTTGTTACAAGCACCACAAGGTTTGAAGAAATAAGTGTGTACAGGACAATGATCAGCAACAGAGCCTTGGCTCTTGAGATCAGAGAACGCTTTTTCGTAAACAACAATAAATTCGTCAAAAATGCCCATTATGGAAACGAAAGCTAAAATTATGCAAAAAAAAAAAAACACATTAAATAAAGAAATGTAAACGAATTCTTGAGTCGGGTCAATGCCAATTCGTACAAAGGTAAACCGTACAAAGGTAACTCGTACAATTAAAATGCTTAGTAAATAAATTCTAAGTTTAAGCCTAAACCTAGACCAAGCAAGCCTAGCCTAAAACTTAGGCCTAAGCCAAAGCTTACGCCACTGCTAAGCCATTGTACGAGTTGCCTTTTGTATGAGTTGTCAGTCTCATGACACACCCTTAAATCCTCCGATCCGTTGATAGTTAGCTCTTCCTAGAAAATTTTGGTTTAACCTAAAAAAAATAAATAAAAGCATTGTTTAAAAGGAGATTTTTTTAATTAATTTAACAAAGTGGACAAGAAAATGCAAAAATAGGAGTATTTCCCGAATTTACGCGGGTTGAGCGGCTCCGGGAAAATGTCAATGATACAGTATTTCAAAATAAATACTGTAGAATTAACTAAAATGGTCGAAATTGTTTAAATTTCATTCTGATTTTTAAACAAGTTCTTAAAGATTTCAAAAAAAGGTTTTGAAATTTATCCAATAAAAATATCTGATTGTTGGCTTGTTTAAAAAAATGAGGTTAGAATATGAATAAAGATAATTATGACGTTTTTTTATGTATATGGGAGAAAGGAAAGTCGGCGGGAGGGCTGCGTTTTAGTAAACAAAAAGTTTCATAATCAACACATCTGCTGTAAACAAAATGCGGTCATACTGTAAACAAATTTTTTTTTGTTACCCCTCTCCACAGCCGATCATTTATTAGTAAGTAAGAAGTAACCAATTATAAAATTTATATAAATTTTATATTTTTTTAAAAATAATTAATTATCTCAGAATAAAGAAAGTTTTTTGCGTAAAAATATTCTATAAAATTATATCATTGCCGTAAAGTCGGGCACATCTGTTCACAAAGTCGGTCTCAGACAGATGCCATTTAAAAAGCCTGTCAAAGATTAGTTTAAATCCTTTTTGAAAATCCGTCTCCCTTCTTTTCGATACACAAAAAATTGCCCGAAGCAACAAAAACTGGCTTTTGAAGCCCTGTAAGTTTTATGCTAGCCATCATAAATCGCTAAAATTAAAAATTCAAATAAAATTTTTGCACTTGTCTAAAAACACTGCTTAGCAATTGTTTTGGTGGTTCTAAAATCAATTCTGAATTTTACACAATTTTTGTACATTTTTTGAGGGTTAAAAGTAATTGTTAGAATTTTTTAAGGCATATTTTAGTGTATAATTGGGCATTTTTTTCAAATTTTTAAATTTTAACAAAGAAACGAAAATTTATAAAGTCCCAAAAAAAATATCAAAAATCAAACTAATCCAATTTTTTATGAACGATGGAAATTAATTATGAAATTCAAATGCAAATGACATTTTATGGTGGAGTGGGCATTTTGTCAATAATTTTATGCAAATCATGCTACACAGCACATGAGCGTGAATGGGTGGGTGCAGAATTGTTTTTTACATTTCATTTCCAAATTTTACATTTTTCCTTTTTTCTTCTCTAGGATGAATGAGTAAACTATTTTATATAATAAAGCAATAAAATATTACAAATGCCACTTTATACATTGGTGAGTGCCAATTTTGCACATGTCATAAACATGGAAAATGCCAATGAATGAGTGGGTGCCACCTTCTTCCCTAAGCATGATACTCAAATTTACATTTTCCCTTTTTTCTCTAGCGCTATCATTTCAATATTTTTTAATAATAAAGTTAATAATTGGCAAATGCCACTTCTTTTTTTTTGCATGTAATAGGCATTTGGGCAATTAAAATTCACGGCAAAAAAAGGGACCGAAAAGTCATAAATAATGCATTCATTCCTCACTTTTTTAAGAAATCTTAAAAATTTATTATGTTGTAAATAGCCTGAAAACATTCCAGTTTTTCAATTGTAAGCGAAATTTTAGAAAATTCAAAAAAAAAAATCTTGAAAAAGAGCAAAATTAATAATTTGTTGAAACTTTTTTTAACCTATGGGTTGTATTTTTTAAAATTAGATTACTTCTTAGGGACGCTTTCTCTGTTTTTTTTTTTGTTTTGTTTTCCTTGCAAATACTATATTTGTCGTTTTTTGAAAAAATTTTTTTATTTTTATTATAAAATTTTCATTTTTTCGTTCGGTGACTGTCTATATCATTTGCATCACCTATTTTGAGAGAATTTCCTTCAAAAATATATAGCATAAGAATATTTTATCAAATCCGATGCATCAAGGATAGTTTAAAATTAAGAATTTTTCTCGTTTTCACCCATTCAAACGAGTCATATCAGTAGGGTTCGGAATTATATGGAAACCCATATTTTTTTCCTTGATTATGGGAGGCCTGAAACGCATGAATAACACAATAATGAATGTATTCCATCAAATATTTATGCCCCCATATTTTTAGTTTTATGAGCTAATTTTTATCATATTTAATAATTTTATTTATTTTTTCAAAGCCTTTAAAATGGGTATTTTGTTCGTAGTGCTTCTGTTGCTGATTGTCAGCCCAATTCTGTTCGACGAAGTAATTGGAGGCTGTACGGGATGTAAGTTAACAAATTTCTTGAAACATTTTCTTAATTACTAGGGACTTCATTTTTAGGCACAAAAAATCGCGAAATAGGTACCTAAAAAGTAGAAAAAGAAATCGCAAATTAGGCATTAAATAGGCACAAAAATAGGCAAATAAAATTTTTTTATTTAAAGTTTTTTAGGTAACAAAACACATAAAATTCCAATTGTAAATGAATTTATTAAATATGATGGATAAATTTTTTAAATCAAAAATTTTTATTAAGAAAAAAATATTAAATTTTGGGGATAAATTTTTGGAAAATTTTCCAATTCTTAGGATGTATTTCCTGAAAATTTTCGGTCCATTTCTTAGGGCTGTTTTTTTCGTTTTATTGCATTTTTGTTAAGGATTTTTTGATAGACACTCCAAACTAAGCGGAAAACATGTTTTTCTGATTATCTATGCGTATTAAATGCGCAGAAATTTTAGGCATTTGCCTAAAAATCGTATCCCTATTAAAAAAAAAATAGTTTTTATATGGATTTATTTAATATTTCTAATGGGGCAATTAGACGTAAATTATATATATTATTTTTATTATTCAATTAGCAACTTTAAACCACGACGATGTCATTAGCGAAAACAACAGCGCGAACAAGCAAAATGCTGTGAATGGTGATTTTGTTACGAAAAAATGCTCAAAAAGATGCAAAAAAATAAAGAAACTAAAACGATGCGATAGTCACATTGATACTTCTGAGAGAAAATGGACCATTGGCGATTACAAATACAAGAAGAAATCGTAATTGAAAAGCCTGTTGGACTTCAGACAGTTTGACTATTTATAGTTGCAGAGAGAGGGTCAAAAAAAAATAGAAAAAATCCACATTTTCTTTTCCTATTTTCAGGAATTTTTCAAATTTAAAAAAAAATTTTTTTTTGAAAAATTTTCACTATTTTCATACAAAAATTCATTTTGATAATTGATAATTCTTAAGGAAAATCTTGTTTTTTTTTTTTCAGTTTTTTTAAATTACTCAAATGTCCAAATGTCGGCATTATGCCAAAGAATGGCAACTTTTTTACGATCCGCTGACATTGTTTTTCATCATTCTTTATCCATGTTGATAAACTGTAGAATTTCTGTTTTGTTGTCCTTTGTTTTCCATAAAAGATGCTGTTTGTGATATTTTTCATCGTAAATTTGACTGATTAATTAATTTAGTAAGAAAATTTAAAAAAATGCTAACTTTAGACTCGGGAAAAATTAGAGCCGGACAATGGTGCTTTAAGATTCTGTAAAAACCTATAGGCACGAAATCATGTCAAAAGTTTGTTTCAAATTTTAAAATAAGTTTCTCCCTCAAAATTTTTTAATTTTCGAACTTAACTACGGTTATTTTCTTTAACATAAAAATGAGAAAATTTATAAATTATTTTCTCTCACTAAATCTTTCGAAACCTCCGGGGAAAAAATAATGAATTTTGGCTATTTTTTTTTACATAAATTATTTAGCAACTTCAAATTAAGTGTCCGCGACAAAAAAAATCAAGTAAGAAAGCAAATTGAATGGTGGGTAATCATTTGATTTGAAAGTCAATATTGGTCAATAAATAAAAAATATTTTTGGGGCTTTTCGAGTAAACATTTATTCAATATTTAAATAGGAATTGGTCAAAATAGTTGACAGATTGGTGATCAGCGACCCCAAAAACCTCGGGGGCCAAATTTCCATGACCATACATTAAAAAATTTTGCCCCTCTTTTTTGTTTTTATTTTTTGATAAAATTCAAAATAGTACACTTTGCAAGTAGCGCCCATTTGCGCCAATGTCCAAAAACGGGTTGAAAGTACGTTTTTTCAATTCCTGATAGCAAAGTACGTTTTTTCAATTCCTGATAGCCTAAACAGCATTTTATAAGTGATGGAAAGTGAATGTCTCTACTAATTTGACTGGTTAGTAATTTTTTGAAAAATCATCAATTATTCTATCAGGGCTTGAAAAAATCTTAGTTTGAATCCGATTTTGGACATAGACCGCAAATATCTGAGGCGCAAATGTCTGCTGGACACGACTTACTTTGATATTCGCACAAAAAATCCGACCCGTTGTAAGTCTCCATAATTAACTTTTTCCATTTTCTTTAACTTATTAATAGGGCTGGGATTTTAAGTCAAATGACTTTTTTTTGCTGACTCTAAATGGCCTTCAAATGACTTAAAAAGTGTTCTAAACTTGGTCTGAAGCCTCTAACATACATTTTTTTGTGACTTTTTTTGACTTTTTTACACTTTTTGGGATTTTTATGACTTTTTTGAGTTTTTGCGACTTTTTTCGTGATTTTTTAGTTTTTGAGGCAAAATTTGAATTTTAGCGAAGAAATTGCCGAAAAATACAAAGAAAATGAAAAATATGGAAATATGGACTTAAATCGCGAAATATGGTTCTAAAAACAGGTTTTTCGTGCGTCTCAGGCCTCCGATAGTCCAGGGAAAAAATATGGATAAAAGCAAATCTGAATTTCTAATAATATTCGATCATTTAGTCCAAAAATTATTGAAAAAAATTTGGTTTGAAATATTGATTAGATATAATATTTAATATATTAATTTTGCGTTAACTTTTGGGTTTTATAAAATATAAAAACCAAAAAAAAAATTAATTATTTAATATTTTCACTTGAAATAATCTAAAAATTTAAATTTTTTAAATTTTTTTTTGTCTGAATTTAAGAAATAATATAACAACATTTGTTATTGTATTTATTGCACTAAATCAGAGATGGTTGAACTTTTCCAAGGACGAGAATAATTATCTTCAAAGGACATAAAAATGGAATTTTCGTCAAATTCAAGGACACTAAAAAATTTTATCATAGGTATGCTATGGAAAATGTTAAATTTTTATTACAATCGCCGGAATGGATTTTCCAATATATTTTTTATGTTCATCATTTCCCTCATTTCACCGCATGTGCATTTTTTTTGCGGCACGTTTTTTTCAAAAACCTTTTAGCGTACAGCGAGGGAGGGGGTGGGAAGGGGGTCCGGCGGTGCTGCCATAAGTTAATGAAAGTATAGGTATAAACCCTTATAAATTTGGACCGACTTTTTTAAAATAAATTTCCAATAATAAATCTCCAAAATCAAAAATTAACAAATTTTCATGGCTCTTATTTTAGCTTGAGGCTTTGCATTTTTTTTGGTGTAGATGAGGCTGATTTTTGAAAATTTTTGAGGCTTTTTTAAATGTTTTTGAAATAAATTTTTCAAAATTAACCTTTTTTCTATCAATGTGAAAATATTTTTTTTCAAATTCAGCTTTTTAAATTCCAAAAGGACATTGAAATTTTTCATCTGTTCGCCTTAATTTTTTTTCTTTTAAAATTTTATGTTTTGCTTTTCCTTCTGCCGTTGGCCCCAATAACAGGAGATTTACCACTTTTTCCCAACAAAAATTTAATAAATGATGAAATCGTTTCACAATATTACGATGGAATATAGCAAAAAAGCGAAGGTAAAAATTTACATACAAACGAATTTGGCCAAAAAATAATTGTGATACCATTCGATAGCCCTAAGTTTCTCTTTCTATTTAACCGTAAAATTTCAAAAAAAAAAAATTTTTTGTCTTCTATACTTGTGGAACTACCGTATGATACCATACCAAGTTTATCGGATTTTTTTTTGGTTGACTAAAAAAAATATTTTTCGATTTTGTGGCTTTTGCCTCTAAAATAATTTTTTGATGCTCTTTTTTTACGATTCTCCAGCCTTTTTTGATTTAAAAAAATTCAAATTTGCCACAAAAAAAATCGAAAAATATAAGGAAAACCCCATTTTTACTCTTCGAAACATCCTCGTCGTGCCCGTGCTTAGCAAGTTGTGCTTTTCAACTTCGTTTCTTGACAATTTCATTTCGTTATCCTCTCCGATCATCGATTGACATGGCTTTTGGCACGCATTGGCCCTTGTGTCCATCATCATGCGTTGCATCGCTATCCCATTGGCATGAATCTCTATCTTTACAGGCATCCTCGGTTTTGGCTTCATTACAAAAATTGAACAGATTTGTGTTTTTTTCCGCCGTTGGATTTGTCTTTCTTTGTCCATTATCATCGCCTTTTTTCTCTGTCATTAAGCAAAATTAAGCATTGAATTAAAAAAAAAAAGATAATGAATTATATACCACCTTTGTGAGTTTATGATGATACTAAATGAATAAAGCTGATTTGTGAGCAGAAAACAATTGTGACGCTTTCGCCACATTTTTGGATTTTTTGAGAGGCCATTTTTTAAAAAGACGCACAAATATTTTTTTCGTAAATTTGTATTAAATAAAATTCATGTTTTTTAAATTTTTTAACTGGCTGCACATGTCGCCATAGTCCGGCCCCTCAATTCTGTTTGATTTTTACATTTGGAATTTAAAAAAAGGAGAATTTTTACCCTAAATGACTCCCCTCCGCCTTTTAGCCAATTGTTCTTTTTAATAGAGACCGGACAAGAGGGTCGGTCGGTCGGTTTCGGTTAAAAACCGAAACCGAAAAAAACCGAAAAACTTAAAAAAATTCTCGTTCGGTCGGTTTCGGTTAAAAAACCCGAAACCGAAAAAACCGAAGAAAAATTTTCGGTTTATTTCGGTTTTTTGAATTTTTTATTTTTTTCCCAAAAAAAGCAAGAAAGTATTTTTATTAACAGAAAAAATGCTCAATTCCTTAGAACCGGGTAATAAATTGGGAAAATTAAAATACCCGGAAATTCATTGGCTCTCTCTTTCCAAAATTTGGTAATTTTTAAAAGAGACGATGATGTGGAGGACATCCGGCGGTGCCGATAGGCGCCGCCGGGAAAATTTCACAAATTTTGAATGAAATTTGCGATGAAAATAAGTTAATTTAAAGTAAATTCATTAATTAATTTATCCAAAAATATTTGTAATTTTGTCCATAAAATTTTCAAAAAAAAATCAATAAAATCCCACACAAAAAATCGAATATCCCGCTGCGAGATAGGAACTCAAAATTCTTTGCGGGACGGGATCCCGCGGGATTAATCCCGCAAATCCGGCATTTTCCAAAAAAAGGCCGGATTGCGGACTGCGATCCCGCAAAATCCCGCGCGGGATCCCATCCCTCGCCGGTCTCTAGGAAGAACCTCCTCGCTGAATTGTTCCTCCCTTAAAGACCTACCTCACCCAAATTTTAAAAAAATTTTGCTAATTTTTTTCAAAAATCCAAAAAATGGGAATTTTGATGAAAAACTGCTAAAAATATGGGCAAAATTCTCAAAATTTCACCGAGCGGTGCTTATCGGCACAACAGGACCCTAAAAATCCTAAATTTTCTTAAAATTGGCTCAAAATTGCAAAAAAATTGACCTAAAAAGTGCAAAAAAAATGAATCTTAAATCCATACAAAAATTTTGTAAAGATTAAAATTGAAACTAAATTATATTTAAATGCATTTGAATTTTTGCCCTTTTTTGCAGGATACTTTCTCTTTTTTTTTGATTATAAAGAATTTTCATATTATTTCTTTAATTTCATAATATTCTTCTTTTTTTGCCCTGGTATTTCGCATTTGCCCTGAGGATAAGAATTTTATATCCATTTTCAATGTAAATTTTTCTGCCTGTCCTGATTTTGGAATTTACCACCACGAAAATATGCTAATATTATGTTTTCTTAATTTTTCCTGATTTTTAATCAATCCAAGGCAATGTCTTTGCATCATTTATTAGTAAGAAAGAATTCTTAAAGCTTGAATTTCGAAATTCCGTCACCAATTTATATAATTTTAACTAATATATTATTTTCTATAAGTTTTTACCATTATATTGTAAAGAAAATGAAATTTTGCTAATTTTATTTCTAATTATATTTTTGATCATCAATATTTAATTGCCAAAAAATGGGTAGGGAGAAAATCGCAACAAAAGTATGGAATAAAATTTAAAATAACGAAAAAATCTGGCACAAATCGAAATAAAATTTATGAATGGATTAAAGAATTAGGGCTTAATCAAAAAATAAATATTTCTTTCAAATCAAAAACTGATATTTTCTTTCGATTTGTCCCCAATTTTTTTGCTATTTTCGAATAAATTTTATTCCATTCTTTTTTTGAATGTTTTCTTCCTTTTTGCTTTATTTTCTCTTTTATTTTATTATATTTTACAACAATTTCTCTTTTTTTATTCTCATTTCGTTTTTGTTCTTCTTTTTCTTCCCATTTTACTCCAAATATTTCACCAAATGATTTTTGTTGTAACTTATTTTGCACAGATTCAATTTGGTCAATTTTGATGATCAAAAATATAATAAGAATTTCAGCATAATTTGGCCCATTCTTTTGCCGAATATTTTCTTTTTTGCTTATCTTCTTTTGATATTCTAATAAACCTGTTTATAATTTCAAGTTTTTCTTCATCAGTTTTTGATTTGTTACTTTTATTTATTTTTTGATTAAGCCCTAATTCTTTAATCCATTCATAAATTTTATTTCGATTTGTGCCAGATTTTTTCGTTATTTTAAATTTTATTCCATTCTTTTGTTGCGAATTTTCTCCCTACCCATTTTTTGGCAATTAAATTTTGGTGATCAAAAATATTTTCTTTACAATATAATGGTAAAAACTTATCGAAAATAATATATTTGTTAAATTATAAATTGGTGACGATTTCGAAATTCAAGCTTTAAGAATTCTTTCTTACTAATAAATGATGCAAATGATATTTTATTGCATTGGATTGATTAAAAAATCAGGAAAATTTAGAAAACATAATAATTATCATATTTTCGTGTTGGTAAATTACAAAATCAGGACAGACAGAAAAATTTACATTGAAAATGTATACTAAAATTCTTATTCTCAGGGCAAATGCGAAATACCAGGGCAATAAAAAGAAGAATATTTATGAAATCAAAGAAATAATATGAAAATCTTTTTAATCAAAAAAATTTAAAAAAATATTCAACAAAAAAAGGTCAAAAACTCAAATGAATATAAAATAAAATCAAAAATTATAATAAAAAGAGACGTTGAATAATTTTGAGATTAAAGATTCTAATTTTTTTCCTACTGTTATTTTGAATTTAATTTTATTATTTTTTGTCCCAATTGCGAAATTTATTTCCTTATTGTGCCTATTTTTCTTATTAATTGCAAAATTATAGATGAAATTTAATCAAATCAGCCAAAAATGCAAGAAAAAATAAAAATAAACCCCCTAAAAATCAACTTTTCAAAAAAATTTCAAAAATACACCATTAAGAATCGACTTTTTAAAGGCAAAAAATCCTGGCCATGATTTGGGGAACTAACGAAAAATTTTTACGCCTGAAAATCTTGAAATGTGTTTGATTTACAATTGTGCAACCAAAATGAATAAAGAACGAGGCAATTTTAGAAAATTCACACATTTATTGACATGTTTTCCCAATTTTTTGGCAACTTTTATAGCAACTATTTTGGCATTTTTCGGTTTTTTAGCAACTATTTTGGCATTTTTCGGTATTAAGCAACTATTTTGGCATTTTTCGGTATTAAGCAACTATTTTGGCATTTTCTAGTTTATAGCAACTATTTTGGCAGTTTTTTAGCAACTGTCGAAAAACCGGTACCCCTGGTTTTTGATTATGCCGGACTAGGAGCGTATTTCGAGATGGACCCGACCAGAATTTCGGGAAAAAACCAGGGCCAACAATAAGCCTAGCTTTTTGCTTTTACAATTCATTTCGAAAAAATTAAAAATATATACTGGTTTTCACGATTGTCCTGATGATATGAATTTTACATTCATTTTTCTTTCCTGATTTTGGAATAATTAAGCCGAATAATGTCCTGATTTTATTTTGTAATCAATGCAAGGCAATAAATTCTCATTTATATCATTTATAATTTTCATTTGTAACATTTAAATATAATAAACTAATAATTCATAAGAAAGTTCCATCATCAAATCAAAAGAACGGACAAATATTGAAAGAAAAATTGCGAAAAAATTTGGCACAAATCGAAATTATATTTACAAATGGATTAAAGAATTAGGGCTTCAAAAACAAAAACATAGAAGCTATAAATCAAAAACTGATGAACAAAAACTCGAAATTGTAGTGAAATTCATTGAAACGGAAAATGAATTTAAGCAAAAAGAAAGAAAATATTCATCCGAAGAATGGAAGCAAAATTATAAAGAAATTTGTAAGAAAATCGGAGTTTGCTATGGAACAATTAAAAAATGGAAGAAAAAATTTGGGATTAATAATAAAAGAATTACTGAGGAAGAAAAAATAGAAAAAATGAAAAAATATTGGAAAACAAAAAAAGAAAACCCAAAAAAGAGTGAACGGGCAATTGCTAAAATGGTGAAAATTGATAGAAACAATTTGGAGAAGAGATTTTGGAGGATTTAAATGGGTGATTATGAGAAAAATTGGATAATTTACAAAAAAAAATAAAAATTGGATAATTTACAAAAAAAAACTATCTTAAAACTTTGACCAATTCTTAGTTTTTATGAAACCATTGTATTTTTGTATTTAAAAAAAATAAAAATCCTTAATTGAATATTATTTATTCATGATCCATTTCTTTCCTATTTTGGGTTATAAATAGGGATGCAATTTTTAGGCTCTAAAAACTGCCAAAATAGGTAGTCTTTAGGCTCTAAAAAACCCTCATTTTTAGGGGGTGTAAAATGACAAAATGCATTCAAAAAGGTAAAAAAATTAGTCAAATCAGTATTGGGTTACATTATTTTTTAAATTCAAAAATTTGCCCAAAAAAATTTTAAAGATGATTTTTGAGAAAATTTTTCATTTCTTAGGAGCTTTATTTTCAGAAATTTTTGGGTCGATTCTTAGGGATGTATTTTTTAAAAAATTCCCAAAAAATCGATTTTTAGGGTGTATTTTTCGTTTTTATTGCATTTTTGTTAACAATTTTTGGGCAAAACGCAAAAATAGGCAAAAACTAGGCTCTTTCAAAATTTTTTAGGCTTTTTTAGGCTCTAAAAATAAAAGCCTAGAAAATAGGCACTAATAACTCGAAAAGTAGCTTAACAACAGCCCAAAAAAAACATGTTTTTCGTGCGTTTCAGGCCACGGGGAGCTCAGGAAAAAATAGGCAAAAACCTAAAAATTGGAGCCCTAGTTATAAATTATTATTTCGAGTTTTTTAACTTAATTGTAATGTGAAGGATTGTTGGAAAATTTTGCCCTAAATTTGGAAAAAGTGATCTGATCATAATCATTATCAGTTACTGTTCTTAAATTAATTTTAATCAAAAAAATAAATCATTTTTATGCACAAAAAATAAATTATTATTTGCATATTTCATCTTTTGCTCCAACTTGATCAGACCACTTCTTCCTCTGGTGATCGGTACACCCCAAAATACGTTAGAAATAAGGAATTTTTTCGAAAAAAAAGCTTAGACCCGATAATAAATGAACACTTCATAAAAACGAAAATTGCACCCAAAGGAATTGAATTCCTATACAATTTTAAAAAACAGAAATGCGAATTTTTGATCAAATGTAACAAAACAAAGAAAAAATCGGATTAAAAAAGATTATCCATTTTTCCTTTTTTCTAAGACTTGTCGATTATGTAGAGGTTAGATCTTAGAAACTAAAGGACATCCTGGAATGAAAAGGATGAAGCAGGTGGCTCGGAAATACCCAAAAATGGAGCAGAAAATTGAACACTTTGCAGAAAATTGTCATCCATGCCAAAATGAGGAAACAGCTTCTACAATCTTGGCCAAAGACAACTAGGCCGGGCCGTTTTTCGGGAAAGAGTACCTGATCATCGTCGAAGCACATTCAAAATACCCAGATGTTTTTGAAATGCCGACAAAATTGACAAGTGCCACCTTCAGTCGGCACGGACTCCCCGAAACTCTGGTCTCGCACAACGGAACGCAAGTTCACAAGCCATAATTTGCAAATTTCACATAATGGATTAAACACCTGCTGTTCTCGGCACCATGCCATCCAATGCCAAACGGCGAAGCAGAGCAATTTTATTGGCGATTTGTCCCTAATTTTTTTCCGCTACTTTTCCTTCAATTTTATTCCATTCTTTTGCTAATAACTATGGTTCGAAGTTGTATGATTTTGCATATTTTTCTGCGCATATGCTATGAAGAAAGGGGCTCAAAAATAGCATTTCTACGGTAAAATTTTTTGATTTGGTGAAAGTTTTTGGTGCATATAAAAGCATATTTTGGAGGTTTTCGAGAATAAATGCATATTTTGCCATTTTTGCATTTTAAAGCATATTTCAGCCATTTTTAGCAAATTTTCATAATAAAATGCAAAAAAGCTCAAAATACACTCCTAAGGATCGATTTTTTCGGAATTTTTAAAAAATACACCCTTAAAAACCGAAAAATTTTGAAGATTTTGTGAGAAACCCTTCAAAAAATTTGTCCACATATAAAAAATTTTAGTTTGTTTTAACATAAAATAAAAATTTTTAAAAAATTCGAAATTGCATAAAAAATTTCAAAATCAAATTTTTTTCAATTATCTAAAAACGCTCCTTAGCTTGTTTTCCTTAAAATGGACCAAAATCCAAAATTTGGTAATTTTTTGATGAAAATCTGAAACAAATTTCACTAAAATTTTCAAAAATTTTTCCCGGCGCCGCCAGCCCCCTCTTCCCAAAAGTTTTTTGGAAAAATAGCGACGCAACAGTGGCATATGCCTTATATTGGGTGAGGTGCACAAATACGAAAATGCCCACTCACCAATGTATAAAGCGGTTTATATGAATTTTTGTATGAATTTATTGACTTTCTTATTTAAAATAGTGAAGTCATTCAGGCTATAAAAAAAGGGAAATTGCGAAATGCGAAATTGCACTTTACATATTCTTATAGAAGAGGGTGGCCCCCACCTATTCAGTGGCATATGCCATATTGGATGACGCGTACAAAATTAAAATTATTGAAGTCATTCAACTAGAGAAAAATAATAATCTGAAATTGGGATGTAAAAATGATGCACTTTATCATATGCTTATGACGCTGTTGATAACCCCAATATGCACATTCATCGCCTGTGCATATGCATCAAGGGCTGGCCGTGATTGAATTTCCAATCACGGAAATCCGTGATCATGGGACTTCCAAAAACCTCGTGATCCGAGATTATAAAAAAAATTTCTGAATGATTTTTTTATTTAAATTTATTAACAAAAAAAAAGGAAATTTATCGCTAGAAAAATATCCAAAATATATTTTAAAGAAACCAAGGGTTGGGTCAAAAATAACGGTTTTTATGACTCACAATCAGTCAGTTTTTTTTATTTTTCTCTTTTTCATGATTCAAATTCCCGAAATTTTTAGCGAATGGCCATGTATTTTGTCTAAATATTTGCTTTCAAAATCATTCAATGTCGAAAACACTGGGCATGGGCAGGGTTCAATCACTCCATTTCCCACCATCACAAAATTTTCACCGATAAAAAAAACCATTACAAAAATTCTCCGACCTCCAAAAAATTCAAATAAGGGTTTAGGCATTGAGCACAAAAACCCCGAAAAAGGCAAAAATAGGCATTATAAAAGTCATCGTAGAAACACCAAAAATCAAGCGGAAAATGAGTTTTTTATGCTTATCTGTGCGTATCAAGTGCGAAGAAATTTTAGGCATTTGCCTAAAATTGCTATCCCTCGTAATGACAAGTGGGAAATGAATTTGGCATTTACTTTTAAATATGTTTTTTATTCCTGAAAAATATAAAGTTTTATGCAAAACAAAAAAATATAACAAAGCTACAATTAATCAACATGGATAAAAGAATGAAACAATGTCAGCGATCATACAAAGTTGCACTCCTAGAAAATTTTTCAAAGAAAAAAAATACAAAAACAAAAAATTGAAAATTGTCTAGTAGTCTTCTAGCAAAAAAATTCTTTTGAAAATTTATAGCGGAAAAATCTGTATGTTGTGTCTGCAGTCCGACGACAGGCTTTTCAATACTGATTCAGCTGGCACTTGTTATGAATAAGCACGCATTTTTTTCCATTCCATTGACAGAAACAATAAAAACTCCCATTTTTAGTAAAAGCGTCAAAAGGTCCGCAATTGATTTGGTCTCTTTTTTTTCTTCCATCCTTTTCGCATTTATTTCCACATGCTTCCAAAACATCATCTAGCATATCCGCTCTGTCTTTTGCGCCAGGGACATCGTCGTGGTTTAATGTTGCTAATTGAATAATAAAAATGATTTAATTCTTTTCACATAAACATTTTGTAAAACAAATCCATAGTAAAATATGCGAATTTTCGGTTCGAACAATTAACCCCACAAAAAGATTTTGTATTAAAGAAAAAGTTTCAAGAAATATTGTAACTTACATCCCACACAGCCTCCAATAACTTCGTCGAACAGAATTGGGCTGACAATTAGCAACAGAAGCACGACGAACAAAATACGCATTTTAAAAGCTTTGAAAAAATTAAAAAATAAAATTATTAAATATGGTAAAAATTAACTTAATTTTATAACTAAAAATATGGCATAAATATTTGAAGGAATGCATTTTGGCTTCTCGGTGTGCTTTTAAACCGTAAAATTCCGTAGCATCGCCAAGGATAAAAATTTTAAATTTAAATGTAATTTATTACAAAATTTTATCATCAATAATTTTTTGTTCAATCCCACATGCGTGCGTGGTCCAGTGGGTTGTTCTCTTGGTTCTGTTTCTAGTTTTTGCTCTTGATCAATTCCCCTCCAAGTAATTGATTTTTCTTCTAATTTGTAAAATTTATTCCTTTTTTTTCAATGGGAATTCAATCACAATTTTATAATTAAAACTGTATAAAATAGACATTTTTGCACTAAATCTCTTAACAAAACGCACTAAAAATTTTAAATTTTCTCCGGCCGCGCCTATCGGCACCTCCTGCACCCAAAACACTTTTTGTTTTTAAAATTGACTAAAAAACCGCGAAAAAAACATGAATTTTTATTTTGTGTGTTTTTGGATTGATAAATGGTACCTAATTGAATCAAAAAAAAATAAAAAAAATTTGTTAAGAAAACCCTCAAATGATTTTTTAACGATTTTTAAGCGATTAAGAAAATTTTTGAAAGAAGTCTCGAGTCTCGGGTTTTTTGGGTCTGGCTTATGTCCGTTTCGCCGATGATCCGTCTGATGCTCAACACGGAAATGCGGGAGAAGCAACAGCGATTGATTATTTTAAATGATTTGGGCGTGGATTAGCATCAAAAGTTTAATCGACCAAAACTCAATTTTAAATATAGGAAATATTCTGAAAAATTACTGCTAAGCTAACTTTTGATGCTGATCAAAAAAGTATTTTACACCAACTTGATCAGACCACTTTTTCATGGTGATCTGAAAAGCCAAAAATGGCTTAAATCCGGAAAATTTTGGAAAAAAATTCCTAGGGAGTTGGAAAAATTTTTTTCAGAAATTTTGAGTAGCGCCATTGGAAAGAGCACTGAATTGTCTACCGAATTGACTTTTGAATGTTAGGTCTACGACTTATACCTGCTGAGGTATGGGCATTTCAATTTTCGTGTCTACAAAAAGTACTGTATTTCTTAAGGAAAGAGTGCATTTTACAGTAGAAATGATTAGCATGAAATTGAAGTGCCCACACCTCAGCGAGTGTAAATCGCAGAGAATTGAGGTCTTTTGCATATTGTAGAGAAATTTCTGCTCTTTCCAATGGCGCTACTCAAAATTTCTGAAAAAATTTTTTCCAACTCCCTAGGAATTTTTTTCCAAAATTTTCCGGATTTCAAGCCATTTTTGGCTTTTCAGATCACCATGAAAAAGTGGTCTGATCAAGTTGGTGTAAAATACTTTTTTGATCAGCATCAAAAGTTAGCCTAGCAGTAATTTTTCAGAATATTTCCTATATTTAAAATTGAGTTTTGGTCGATTAAACTTTTGATGCTAAACATATGACCACTCCAAAATAGGGGTAAGGTAGAATTTGCCTGATCGCATATTCAACGAAGGTAAAGGATTTGGACCTTTTTGGTATTATTTGAAAGCCCATTGAATACGTTACCGATCGGTATAATATACTTGGCATTTGCTCTCTATTAAAGGGTTTTATGGGTCAATTTATAAAATTTTAGCCAATTTTTAGCACTGATGCTAAACATATGACCATGACTGTATAATAAATTCATAATTCTTCATTAATTGTGAATAAACGAATTATCATTTTACATAATTTCCAAAAAAAAAACAATATTAATAAAATATAAGAATTAATCAGTATTTTTGTCGTAATAATTTTCTTGTTTGAAAACTTATCCAATTTTTCTCATAATCATCCATTGAAATCCTCCAAAATCTCTTCTCCAAATTGTTTCTTCCATTTTGAAATGGTCGTTCTATCAATTTTCACCATTTTAGCAATTGCCCGTTCACTCAATTTTTGATTTTCTTTTTTTATTTTCCAATATTTTTTCATTTTTTCTATTTTTTGTTCATCAGTAATTCTTTTATTATTAATCCCAAATTGTTTCTTCCATTTCCCAATTGTTCCACGGTTTATGCAAATTTTCTTGCAAATTTCGTCATAATTTTGTTGCCATTCTTTTCTTGAATATTTTCTTTTTTGTTTATATTCATTTGTCATTGCAACGTATTTTTGAATAATTTCTAATTTTTCTTCATCAGTTTTGGCTTTGTAATATTTGCGTTTTTGAAGACCAAATTCTTTAATCCATTTTTGAATATATTGGCGATTTGTCCCCAATTTTTTCGCTATTTTCGAATTAATTTTACTCCATTCTTTTTTTGAATGTTTTCTCGCTTTTTGCTTAATTTTTTCTTTTATTTTATAATATTTCCCAATTATTTCTCTTTTTTTGAGTTCTTTTCGTTTTTCTTCTTCTTTTTCTTCCCATTTTTCTCCAAATATTTCACCAAATGATTTCTGTTGTAACTTATTTTGCACAGATTCAATTTGGACAATTTTGATGATAAACAATATGATTAGGAATAAAATTAGCAATAATTTCATTTTCTTTACAATATAATGGTAAAAATTTATTGAAAATAATATATTTGTTAAATTATAAATTGGTGATGGAATAATTTAAGCTTTAAGAATTCTTTCTTACTAATAAATTATGCAAATGACAATTTATTGCATTGGATTGATTACAAAAAATCAGGAAAATTAGGAAAACATAATAATTATCATTTTTTCGTGTTGGTAATTTCCAAAATGAGGACAGGCAGAAAAATTTGTATTAAAAAATTGGGTATAAAATTCTTATCATCAGGACAAATGCGAAAAACCAAGACAAATTTGAAAAAGAAGAATTTTTTACTTAAAAGAAATAATATGAAAATTTTTATAACAAAAAAATTAAAATAATGAAAAAATATTCAACAAAAAAAGGTCAAAAATTCAAATGAAAAATGAATATAAAATAAAATCAAAAATTATAATAAAAAATCAGTGATAGAGACGTGCAATAATTATGAGATTAAAGATTCTTTATTTTTTTCCTACTGTTATTTTGAATTTAATTTATTATTTTTTGCACCAATTGCGAAATTTATTTGCTTATTGTGCCAATTTTTCTTTATTAATTGCAAAATTTAGATGAAATTTACATTTCTATCAAACGAGCCAAAATGTGCTTATAAAAAAAATTTAGGAGAACAAAAAAAAATCAAGTGTTTTCGAGTCAAAAAAGCCCAGCTTTTGCAGAAAAAGCCTTTAAAAAAAGATTTGAGATTTTCAGATGATTCAGAAATAATCAAAGAAAAACGAAAACAGAAAAATAGAAAAATTCTGAAATTTTTAATCTGCTTTAAAAAGAGATAATTCATGCGATTTAAGTAAAATAAATTGTTTTTTATTTATTTGATTTAAATTTTTAAAATGCTATTTTTCCATCGTTTTTTTTTACTTCTCAATAAAAATTTCATCCTGGTAATGATGACAATCGAAAACTTTTTACGCCTGAAAATCTTGTAATGTATTTGATTTACAATTGTGCAACCCAAATGGATAAAGAATAAGGCAATTTTGGAAAATTCACAATTTATTGACATGTTTTCTTATCGTTTGGTAACTTTTTTAGCAACTATTTTGGCATTTTTCACTTTTTTAGCAACTTGGCATTTTTTTAACAACTATTTAGGTACTTAATTAGCGATTTTTAGCACCTAAAAATTCAATGTCTGTATTAAATTCTCATTTGTAGCGTTTAAATACAATAATAAATAATTCATAAAGCAGAAAAATTCCTAATCATCATCAAATTCTATAAAAAATGAGTTTATATATTGCTAATTTAAAAGTTTTTAAAAATAAATTAACAAGAAAATAAATTATTAAAGCTAATATTTTAAATTTTTGTTAATCATCAAAATTGACCAATTTGGAGGAGGGAAGAAAAAATATCAACAAAAAACATTTAACGAAAAAGAAGACGAAAATTTTAAAGAAAAAAGAGAAATAATTCAAAAATTTTATAAAATAAAAGAAAAAATTAAGCAAAAAGGAAGAAAATTCACAAAAAGAATGGCCATAAAATTAATACAAAAATAACGAAAAATGTGGGAACAAATCTCAAATATATTCAAAAATGGATCAAAGAAATTGGTTTTAATCAAAGAATACAAAAAAGCTCTAAATCAAAAACAAATGATGAAAGTTGAAATTGTGCAAAAATAAGTTGAAACGATAAATGAATACAAGCAAAAAGAAAGTATTCAAGAAAAGAATGAGACCAAATTTATGCCGAAATTTGTAAGAAAATTGGCACAATTATGGAACAATTAGTAAATGGAAGAAACAAATTGGATTAAGCAATATAAAAATAACGGCGAATGAAAAAATGGGAAAAAGGGAAAAATATTGGCAAACAAAAAGAAAAACCCCCAAAAAAGAGTGAACGGGCAATTGCGAAAATGCTGAAATTAATAGAATGAACATTTCATGTTGGAAAAAACAATTAGAAGAAGAAATTTTAGAAGATTTATTTGCCTGTGACCAATTTGTAGGAAACATTCTCTTAATTAAATTGTTTTCCAGTAAAAATATTCTTTATCTCATTTTTATCGTTTCTGCAATTTTTCGTTCACTTATTTTGGTTCGTTTTGCCAATAAATTACATTTTTTTTCTTTCTCCGTTATTATTTTCGACTTGTTCGGTCCGAGGGTTCAATGAGAACAAACAAATAAAAGCTTATTGACGAACAATAAATAAATGGGGAGGGAGGAAAATAACAATTTAAACGTGGTGCGACTTTTGGGGATTTGCAACTTGGGGACCCGACATTTGGGGACCCGACTTTTGGGGATCCCGACATTTAGGGACCCGACTTTTGGGGACCCGACACTTAGGGAACCCGACATTTGGGGATCCCGACATTTAGGGACCCGACTTTTGGGGACCCGACACTTAGGGAACCCGACATTTGAGGATCCCGACATTTGGGGACCCGACTTTTGGGGACCCGACACTTAGGGAACCCGACATTTGGGGACCCGACATTTGGGGACCGAACGACATTTGAGCAAAAGGCATTTAGGGAAACCACAGACATTTGGCAACCCGACATTTAGGGACCCGACATTTGGGGATTTAAATAAAACAAAAAAAAATTTTTAATTTAATTTTAGGCCCAAAATTAGACAAATTTACGTCTGCTGTACCAGAGTTAGTTCCATTGCAAGAGAAAACAAAATAATGTTATTAAAACTAACTCAGTTTACGGACTCACCGCGAGGAGGTAGCAGAATTTTGAGCCAATACTAACCATAACACAATAGACAAATCACAATACATTTTTTAAGTTAAGTACACCTTTTTCCAATTTTTATTTAACACGCCTTTCCCAAGGGCCAAAGGGAACAGAAATCCGTCAAGGGCATTCAAAAAGTTCCAGACGACTTTGATGTCTAGTTGCATACTGCAACAAATGCCGAGGTCATATTTTCTGTTTCTTATCTTTCGGTGACTGTTCGGTGCTTTAAAATTAATCTTTTAACGAATACTTTTTTTGTAACTCTTCTGCTACCTCCTCGCGGTGAGTCCGGAAACAGAGTTATTTTTTAAAATATTATTTAATTTTTTCTTGCAATGGAATTAACTCTGGCTAAAGCAGATGTAATTTTGTCTAATTTTGGGCTTAAAATTAAACTTCTTAATAATTTTTTTTGTTTTATTAAAATCCCCAAATGTCGGGTCCCTAAATGTCGGGTTGCCAATGTCTGTGGTTTCCCTAAATGCCTTTTGCTCAAATGTCGTTCGGTCCCCAAATGTCGGGTCCCTAAATGTCGGGTTGCCAATGTCTGTGGTTTCCCTAAATGCCTTTTGCTCAAATGTCGTTCGGTCCCCAAATGTCGGGTCCCCAAATGTCGGGTTCCCTAAGTGTCGGATCCCCAAAAGTCGGGTCCTCAAATGTCGGGATTCCCAAATGTCGGGTTCCCTAAGTGTCGGGTCCCCAAAAGTCGGGTCCCCAAATGTCGGGATCCCCAAAAGTCGGGTCCCCAAATGTCGGGTCCCCAAGTTGCAAATCCCCAAAAGTCGGGTAGCCAATTTAAAAATGATGTGGGAAATGACATGGACTGAAGGAATGACCGTCTATTTAAGGCAGGGTTCGGATCTGTTCTTATTTCTAAGAAATGTTCTGATTTTGGGCTATTGTTCTTATTTTGTTCTTATTTCTTAAAATTATTCAAAAAGCTTGAAATTTTATGGCGAAATGTCACTTAGATTTTCAAAATTTTCCACGGCGGTGCCTAACGGCACCGCCGAACCCCAAAAATACTTTGTTTTCTTAAAAATTGGCTCAGAATTACAAAATTTGGACAATTCTTGGACAAAATCTGTTAACAGATTATACTCAAATTTTCAAAAATTTTCCCGGCGGCGCCTGTCGGCACCGCCGGACCCCCGCCCCCCGCCCGTTCACCTAAAGTTTTTTGAAAAAATGCGCCGCAAAAAGATTGTTAAAAATCTGATTTTTTGATCCGGATGCACTGAAATTTATTATTTGCTTATTTCCTCCCCAAAATTGTTAAAACCAATAATGGGAGACTAAAAATTTGTATTTAATACATTTTTGATCGAAAAAAATGAAAAAGAACTGATTTGAAGCAATTTTGCAAAATGTTCTTATTTTTGACTCTAAAATCTTATTTTTTGGCCTTGATGTTCTTATTTTGAAAAATTTTCGATCCGAACCCTGATTTAAGGGGGAATGACAACAACAAAATATGGCGGAAATTAGCACGAACAGATCGCCAATATGATTCAAATAGGCTCATCCGAACAACTCCCCTGTTGAGCGGCTTACGGCGACTACCGTTGCGGGGCACGTCTGTTCCGTTGCAGGTTTCGGCGTGGCTGAATTTGCCGATCTGCTTTTTCCGTGCTGGGTCGTTTCTTATAAACTGCCACTACGGGCGTCTAAAGCTCTAGGTGTTATCTATCAGAATATTAATTTTCAAAATTTTTTAATAGTAAAAAGGTTATAGTTATTGAATGTCACTAAATCTTGGTCGTGATTTTTTCTCCATAACTTTTTTTAAACTCTTTTTGAAGTTTTAAAGAATAATAGATTAAATCAGGGTTGTCAGATGAAAATTTCAAAATACATTTAGTCGACAAAAAATCAGCATTTTGGAAATTTTTTACAAATGAAAAAAGATCAATAAAAAATATTTTTTTTTGCGGCTTGCTTTTTCAAAAAACTTTTGGGGAACGGGAGGGGGTTGGTACGGCGGTGCCGATAGGCCTAAAATGGCCATTTTCGAGGAAGGAGTTTTTTTTCCAAAAATCAGCATAAATCAACAAATTTTGAAAATTTTGCTCTTTGAAATCATAATTGTACTGAAAAATGAAGAAACGAATTAGTTAATAAACGACATAAGCAATAAAATTTGGAAGAATAAAAAGCCACAAACAGAAAAATCAATTTTGCATTTCTATTTTCAACTTCTCTCATTTTCTCACATTTTTTCAAAAACTGTGAAATTTTTTGAAAATTTTGGCTCAATTTTAAAAAATTACAAAGAAATAAAATAAAACCTATTTCGGATTTTAAGCACGTTATAAACCCCTCCTTAATGAACATGAATTTGGTAAAAATAAACATTTCTTTTGGCGAAATGTAAAATCTTTAAAAAATCGCCGATAATTCCTAGCGAGATGTCTTCTTTAAGCGTGTGATTTTGCAACCGAAAAACCGGTAC